>SMGT01002123.1:21053-61119 GCA_004794575.1 Lanistes nyassanus | reverse complement strand
ATTTTGTGCGACATTGAATTTGTTATTATAATTTACCTTCAAACCTAAATATTGGAAAACATAGACCAACTTTAGCATTTCACCATTATAGTAGAATACAGGTTTTTTCCGAATTTTGCCTCTAGAGAATACAATTATTTTGGTTTTTTCTGGATTCACTGTCAAATTCCATTTGTCGCAGTATGTTTTCATGCTATGTAAAGCATTCTGAAGGTTCTCCGGTGTCTCTGAAAAAATGACAGTATCGTCCGCATAAAGCAGTATGAACAGATTAAAAAACACTTCAACATCCTCTGCTGTAAATTTGGCATCCTTTGCCAGCTTGGATAGTTCGGGAAGACCATTAATGGAATCTTCTAGTAAGTAAATTCTAAGATCGTTAAGGTATATTGCAAACAACAAAGGAGAAAGGTTTTCCCCTTGCCTTACACCATGGCTGCTTATAAAGTATTCAGACTGCACTCCATTAAACCTAACACATGATTTGGCCTTATTGTATATATCCTGGATCACAGATAACATTTTTCCTTTAACACCGTGGGCTAGAAGCTTTTCCCATAAATGAATCCTGTCTATTTTATCGAACGTCTTTTCATAGTCAATAAAAGCACAATACACTCTCTTTTTTCTACCTAGGAAAATATCTACAATGCTATTTAGGGTAAATAGGTGATCTACCGTTGAGAACCCAGGGCGGAATCCTGCTTGCTCATTTCCAAGGAGATTATTTTCTTCCAAGTATTTTTTAAAGCGTTCATTGAGTACACTTGTAAATAGTTTCCCAAAGCAACTAAGGATTGATATGCCTCGGTAGTTGTTGGGATTATTCTGTTTGCCCTTGTTTTTGAATACAGGAGTTATTGATGCCAATGCCCAGTTAGTGGGTACATGTCCTTATTTTAGGATAAGGTTAAATAGTGCCGTGAATAGGTTCAGCATCTTTGTACGTGCTAATTTTAGAAATTCGTTAATTATATTGTCAATTCCACATGCTTTATTTCCCTTTAATTTATCTAGACAAAGTGCAACCTCATCTTCCGATATTTCGGCGAACCATCTCGAACAGACAAAGGACGAAAGGTCCGCGATATGGAAAATCTGACTGGGGAAACAAAGGTTTCGCGAAGACTGTCGAAACTCTTCGCCTTCGGGAAACCCCTGTCTTACCAAGTGACCGAAGAGTTCTTGCACAAGAAGTGTTGGCTATTTGACCATGACGTCAGCAAAACAAATCTCCTTTCTTCCCCCGAGGCAGCTACTTTAGCTCAGCGTCTTTAGCTAACAGTTGGCATCTCGAATTCTCATGGCGAAAAGCTGATAAAGAGAAAGAGAGAGAACAACTTTTGTTCAGAATCCCGAGAAAGACACAACAGGTAAATGCCTGGTCAATCATCATCATCGTCATCGTCATCATCGTCATCACTGTCGTAATCAATCAATCAATCAATCAATCAATCAATCAATCAATCAATCAATCAATCAATCAATCATCCCTCGCTCCCTCCCTCCCTTCCTTCTTTCCTCCACCTCCTCCTCCTCATCATTCAATATGTATTGTCAAAGATCAGTTCTTCAAATAATGATCTATCCGCGGGGCCGCAGAATATTCTTACATAAAAAGAGATATGCACAAATTACCACTCGGCAAAAGAGTGCGTTTAGTGAGCCCACTCATTACGAACTTTGCAAATCAAAGAGGGCAGGGGGAGTTTTTCCTCGTGCCTGTAACTGTGGGACGGAAACAGAGATTACTTCAGTGAACAAGTAGGTCAGTGAAACGGTCTGAAATGGTCCAAAGTGGATACAATATTACAAGTTGTCAGTTCGCGCAAACTGCGGTGGAAACCTCTTCAAAGAAAATAGAAACAGCTTGAGACAGCCGGTGAGTCGCATGGAGACTGGAGGATATGATGGGGGTTACACATGAGTTTGTGAGTCTGGGTATTTCCGCCCGTGAGGAAAAAAGATAAGGTCGTTTACTGGCCCTAACGTTCAGGAACGGCATAAAGTTCGGAAGTCCTTTACCAGGAACTCATAACAGTACCACTGCACAGCGGCTTCACTCTTGAAATTCATGGAGCTGTTAAACCCGAAGGAGTCATTACTGCTGACCTTTGCAGAAAAGGCAGTCTGCGTGCATTGGCAGGAGAGGAACTTAAGGATAATAGCAAGACGTAAGATTAATTAAGCAAAAAGCATAGCCGCTACATTGCGTACTGAATTCAAAGAATGCTTTTGACATTGCAAGAAACGGTTTTGAATAGTTTGGAGTTCGAGTCCTCCAAACCACGGTGACTGACCTTTTGATGAGCCTTTTGTGCTCCGATCGGAGCATAGAATCTGCACCGCGACAGTCCACTGCTGTCCGCTTGGCCTCTTCCCTAAGACATCCGTGTGGTCTTCGCTTATGAGGCTAGGGTTCCTCGGCATTTCCGGTCTACTCTTTTTCTCTTCCGTTCTGCTTAAGGGGTGGGTGTGTGTGGGGGGGAGGGGGGTCCAGTCCAAGGTATATACCGTGAGATGCTGGACGGCGTTTCCTATTCTGGAAGGTGCTGACAATGGGCTGCTGTCTGGTTTTCTCCCAGAGTTCTTGGCTGGCTCTTCTAGCTGGCATCCTTCAGAGGCACACAGATAAACTCCAGATAGTCCTTAACTGTGCAGCTTGCCTGATCCTCCAAAACTCTAACAGCATATCTGCCCTGCTTAGACAGCTGCACTGGCTTTAGCATATTGTATCGACTGAAAAATTGCCGCAATCTGTTACAGCGTTTGCCTCAGGATCGGCCCCTCCTATGTGAGTGAACTCTTCAATTTTATGTCCCAGCACGTCCACTTCGCTCTGCAAATTTTGTGGGAGCCAATAAGCGAAGGAAATCTATATGTCGTCAGTCTCTGTTATACACAGAATCTAATACCTGGAACAAGCTCTCTTGTCTATGCACTATGCAGACAGCATTTTCTACCTTCTTAAAACTCACCTGTTCAATTCTTCTCATCTACTTTTTTCTGGTGTTCCTTTCTTCTAATGACAAGAAGTCACACTTGTCCTCGCATATAATATGCTTGTGAGTGTGCGTGAAATGTATGCACTTTTATGTGTGTTTAGTTCGTTTAGCTTTATTTGGAAGTGCTCATAAAGTCCAAGAGGATAAGCAATGAAAATCCTCATTATTATTATTGCTATTATTATTTTTATGTTTGGGATCTGACGAAAACGTGTTGGTGAAGCTTTGAAGCTTGCGATTTAAACACTTGGCATGTCTCCACACAGCGGCACAGATCTAACATTTGTCTTCAACGCCCTTAGCTTGGTGTGACAATTGAGGTTCTTATTTGTCCATGCTGGTTTCAGGGCAATAAAAGCATGTCGCGCTTTGGTGATTCTGGCCAGCACATCGTCTGTACTTCCTATCCTGCTCCCTGTACTGCCATGGTAGGCGAAGTGTTCGATATTTCAATGGGCTTTTGGTTGATGGTGATGAGGGGCTTGCTGGAAGGCGTTACTTGCAGGTTCTTAGCCTTGCTGACGTTGATCTCCAGTCCTGTGATCTTGGGGCCACTGTGGAGGCTTTCCGTTCTCACCTGGATGTGTTCAATGCTGCGTAAACAACAGGACAACGTTGTCTGCAAAGTCTAAATCCTCAAGCTTCTGAGAATCCACTCTTTGCCCCTTGTCTGATCTGTTCCTATCTTCATCACCCAGTCTATTACAAGTGAGACGATGGCCGATGATTAAAGACAGCTTTGTCTGGCTTCTGTGCTGACGGTGAATGGTGCTGACAGGTCCGCATTGTGGATAAATCTCCAGATATTGTCTTCCTACAGGCTTTGGATCATGGTCACTATCATCTGAGGGATGCCATAACGTCCCAGGATTTTCCACATTAGTATCAAGTTAACCGTGTCAAACGCCCTTTGGAAATCATCAAAAGAGATGTTAGCGCTGACTGGCACTCCAATGATTGCTCAATGATGATGCCAACAGTCGCTATCTGGTGTTCCAGCTCTGAATTCTGCTTCTTCGTCTCGCAGTCTGACATCCACACCTGTTCTAACCTCTCCAGAATCACCATCACCCAGGATCTTGCTTGGGAGGGATAGGAGCTGAATTCCTCTCAAACTTTGGCAACAGCCGACGTCTCCTTCGGGGACGTGAACATGTAGGCAGTCTTCCACTTATGCGGCACTTGTTCATTGTCTTGTAGAAGGGCAGCCCATGATGTCTGCTAGGTCCAGTGTCCGTTTTCATGGCTTCAGGGCTCCTGGTAGGATATTGTCTGGTCCTGGAGCCTTACACACCTGATCTTCCAGATGGCTTTTAAGATTTCTCTCCTTGTTATTGCCCCTATATTCACTTCTAGTCTTCAATCCTGGGCGGGTCTGCCATTGGAGTTCTTTGAGTGTTTTTCCATCTGTCAAGCTAGTCTGATGTCTTGTTTTCTATTCTTCCTTCTGACTGGTCTGTTGGTGTTGGTCTTCCGATCAGACAGTTGAAGTGGAATGTCGTACAGTGTTCTGATGTCTTTGTTTCTTGTGCTACTTCTTCAGCATCACAAGCAAGGCTGTCTGCTAGATTTCCTCGTCTCTTTTTTTTGCACAAGTTTTAGCTGGCATTGCACGTTCGCTGCTTGGTGGCTCTTCTCTCTTCCGTCTTTATTATGGCGTCTCTGTATTCTATACGCCATGAGACACGTTACTGCCCTTGTGTCGGTATTTCGCTAGCTCTGGTGTCTGCGTTCCAGGCTTCAGTCTTTATGTTTGTATTTAAGACACCGTCAATAAAAATAAGTACCACCCTCAGACAACGACACTATTTAAACTGATTTGAACTATTGTTCTTATCTACTCCTCACTATTTTATGACAACTCTGTTGCCTCAAGCTATACTTCAAACAGAGTTTTGACGTTGGCTGAGCTCTTAGAATGTCCGAACAATCATTTCCCCGGCGTTATCCTCGTTCAGGCAACCGCAAGTAATCATCTTCTGAGTCGGTTATAATGAAAAGGCCTACCTTCCCCTAGTGACTCCCACCTCCGCTGAAAACAGCAAGGTGAAAGAGGAAAATGACATACAGGACTAAAGAGTAGTGGCGAGGCGATGAAACGAGGAGTAAAAAATAAAAGGTTTGGTTGCTTTAGTTTTTTTTATCGCTTCACGCCCTGCCGCAAACTAAGTGCATATCAATAACAGTATTCATGACCAGTGGTAAGCCTAAAGCGATCTCGATCACATGACAAACCATCGGTTTGCGGCTTTTAGGAATTCATGGACGTCTTCGGGGGTTAACTGATGGCGTCTAACCCCCGTTAATTTAACGGTGGTGTTCACTGCCCTACAAGTACGATAACCGACCGTTAAACATGGCGATAGGTTTGTTTCGTGCTGGACAGCGCAGCGTGGTAAGAAGGGACAGGCAGCGCATTCCACCAGACGCCAGTTATGTACTAATAAGGTCGCTGACCGTAGCTTATTAGATAAATCTAAATACGTCTAAATAGACATACAATAAATAATAAAAATACGCAAAATAATAATAAAACTAATAAAACTAACATAAATTGAAAATAAATAAATAAACGCTATTTGTACACTGACTTAGGTACACTTAGGTATGACTCGGCGGATATACGAACCACCGACCCCCAGCCTCAGAAGCGGACGCCTTAACCACCGAGGCGGTAAACAAGCGAAGGGAGGGGGCGGCAGAGGTAGGGAGGCAGGACTGAATTTTGGCTTCTTGTACATTTTCCATACGATTTATTCAGTACAGGGAATACTACTCAATCCAAGTATTTTATTTCCTGGGGATGGAATCAAGATAAAAGCCTTCATCTTCATGCTTGGGAGCTGTCCAGTATGTTCATGAAGTGATAACGCAGTTAAAATACTTCAATCGGCCGGGTTTTTCCATCCTCCACCAAATGCAAAAACAAAAATGCACGACGTGATTATTTCACGGATCACGTTCTGGTGCCGATGCCAAAGGTCTGGCCGAGCCTTTCCTCCCGACTTTGTCTTCTTGCCCCCCCCCCCAGCCTATCTCTCTCTCTCTCTCTCTCTCTGGCTATTGTGACGGGCCAGACGCGTGAGCAATAAAGTGTCCGTTCGTTCCTTCGTTCGTTCTCTCCCACACACGCACAAGCAGAGAGACATCTACTCCACTGAGAGATGTAGTGGAAATTGTTTTGCTGCGTGAGTGGTTTGTTAAATACTCCGGTTTTTTGTCTAGTCACTCGTGTACCCAGTCTCCTTGTCTGCAGTCGACAAAGAGAAAGGAACATTAATGAAGTCTGACTTGATTAAAATGCATGTTCACATAATGAGGAGCCGCTGACGAGCGACAGGCATGAATGGGTTCCCATCTTCATCCTTTGTTCTTTCTTTTTGTTTATTATTAATTTTTTTATATAAAACAACATTGTACCCTGCAATTTTTGAAGAGAAAACATTCTGCCAAAGTCGCCCTGAATAGTCTTGATTTAGATGCTCAGCTCCCCCCCCAAAAAAAAACAAACAAACAAAAATTTTTGTACAAGTGCGCCCATGCTTTGTAAACGCCATTTCAAGGTCCATGTCTGGCTTGGGAAAGTTTATATATTTTCATAGCACGATCTCTGCAAACTGCATCCTGTTCTTCCACTTCATACCTTGTTCTTCATGCCTGCATCTGGTGAGTGTCTGCTCTTGATCTGTTTCACAAGAAGGCAAAGTGATTATCCTAATGCAGAACATTCTGACAGCAAACCATCTTATCTTAAGGGCGCCATTTATCAGTTTACTCCACACAGCATTTTTCGGTAATCATAAAAATTGGAACTGTTTCACTTGCATGTATAATAGATACATGGCATGCATTCGTGAAACCATCTCAGGCAACGTAACTTGTAGTAAAACTGCGAAGGTCAAGGGAGAAGTAGAAAGGTCAAGGGGGAAGTAGGGAAGATCGGGGGAGAAGTAGGTGAGGTCAAGGAGAAGGGAGAAGAAAGACGAGAATGACGAATATGATGTTGGATACGATAAAAAAAAGCAAAAGGAGTTAAAAAGCAAAAAGAGTTAAGGGACATTGCAGACATCTTTACGAACTTGAAAGTTGCCTTGTCCTTTGCACCTGCACTTTGACTGATGATCTTTTCCAGAACATAAAAAATACGCAGTGGTTGCAGTTTGTGCTGTGTGGGGGAGGGGTGGGGGCAGCACTGACAGACGCTCAGTTGGTCAAGGACGTGGCATGCCCTTGAAGTGAACTTGCAAAAAAAAAAAAAGGCTATACTCCGCTCGAAGTTTGTGACTGGCTGCAGTTCTGGCAGGGTGACACTAACACACAGGGCCTGCTAAATTCAAACGGATCACCACCAGTCCTCAGTCATTGTCAGCTCACGTCTGCCCGTACGTGCTTCGACCGTCTGCTTCAGTCGTGCAGGTGAAACGGGTTGTGAGGAATAGCCTTTACCCCGGAGTACATTTCTTAGTTCGCTAGTTCGTTGTGCAAGCGATTGTATATGCATTTTACTTTAGATCAAAAGGAAATATTCAATTTATATTCTTCCCCGAAGTTTTAAATATTTGTAGACATACACATGTTTATATTTTGTACGTCCGTGCTAAAATTGCCATACTTGTAACTTGTAACATGACATATGACTGAATTTAGACTGATCGCATACGTTGTAACAGGCATATGAAAACTATTTCATAAAGTTTTCAGCGCGCATGCTGCTGCACAAACATCGACATCGCTGTCGCGTCTGTCGTCAGCTTTCCATTGTAATCATCAGCGACACTACCTCGTCCTGTGTGCGACAGAGTCGCGAGACTGGTCACTGTTGTGAGAGTGTAAAGTCCCTAGTGTCACACACTGCACGGTCTGTCGGGGCTTGCAGGCGAGTGGGCACTGGCATTGCCGCCTGCTTGCTGTCCTGCTAGAACTGCAAGCTTGGGGAGCGAGGCTGGGAAAGACTTGAAGACAGCAAAAGCTGTTCGCGGCATTGCTCATTGTCTGTCCGCGTTTCTCAGCTAAACACAGGGTTCCTGGAAAACTGCGGGCGCGTAGCTTACGAAATCCACCCTCACATACTGCAGAATCCCGCTCATTGGCTGACAGCTGGAGTACGTCTTGCGTAATGTTTTGCTAACAATCTGACTTGATAATGAGTGCGGTAAGGAGGTGACTGCCTAACACCAGCAGTAAAGTTTTTGCTCCGAAAACATGCAGTTCTGCAAAATTAAGCGGGGCTGTTTGAAAGTGCTTCTCACCTGCTTTTTACCTACTTTCTCGCGTGAGTTTGTCCGACGCAAACACCATTAAATCGGCACAGTCTGGAAGCTGCTTTTCGCTTATTGCCTCTAATTCTGAAGAGTGATTACTTCAGCACTGGACTCCTCATAGGTAAGTGCTTGCTTACCCGTGTTGTATATTGTAAAGCGTTTTCACACTTGTGTTGTATATTGTAAATTGCGTTTTCACACTTGTTTTGTATATTGTAAAGTGCGTTTTCACACGTGTTGTATATTGTAAAGTGCGTTTTCGCACTTGTGTTGTATATTGTAAAGTGCGTTTTCGCACTTGTGTTGTATATTGTAAAGTGCGTTTTCGCACTTGTATAAAGTGCGTTTTCGCACTTGTGTTGTATATTGTAAAGTGCATTTTCACACGTGTTTAATATTGTAAATTGCGTTTTCAACCTTGTGTTGTATATTGTAAAGTGCGTTTTCGCTGACATTTATACGAATTTCTTGGATTGCGCACAGATCAGAGATGATTGCACGTCTTACTTAAAACTAATATGATGCATTTCTTTTTTAACCCTCATGAGATTCACGAAGAGTATTTCGAATGTGATTCCAGTTTAACAAAAGACAAATATATACAAAGCGATATACTGTGATCTTGAGCTGCACGATGATTGTTTTGAATGCTGTCATTTAGTATAATAAAACATACCGGAAACGATATATTCTAAAAAGAAGCAATAGAACAACAATATGGATTTTTTAAAAAGTAAATGTCGCTAAATAGATTGGGAGAAACAGTGATGATGCTGACTACAGTTTGCCAGAAAATCTGGCAGTCCAAAAATGGCCAGGAGGGTGGACCCAATCCCTCATGATACCCCACCCCAAGCAGGGCAACGCCCGCATATGGCAGAACTAGAGGTCAATAACTGTGCCTCATCAGTCATTCCAGCAAAGTCAGGCTGAAAATTGTACTCAGCATACTCAAAGTCCAGGCCAGAGCGACTGGCAGAAGAACAAGCTGCGTCAGACCGGAAAGGAGAACAGAGAAACCAATCTTCAAATCTTGCTACGTCATTTATCTGCAGCAGAAGAAAGAATTTAAGAACTTCGACAGAGTATGGCACAATGGTCTTTGGCACGTACTGCGGAAGTTTGACATAGAAAAAGGCCTAGTGCGAATCGTTGAAGCACTGTGTAAAAACTTCAGCAGTGCTGTGACCCCTGAACAAAGTAGGCGACTTGTTCTCAACTATAGTAGGGCTCAGACAAGATTGCTTGCTGTCAGCAGTCCTCTTCAACATCTTCCTTTTTAAAAAAAAATTCATACCTGAGACTCTCTACGAATATATGAGTACCATCTCAACTGGAGGAAAACCAGTCTCCAACCTGTGTTTCGTAACATCGACTTTCTGCGTGCAACAGTTACAAAAGCCTCTCCTCTCCACCACCAAGAAAAGAAACGTGTATGATTCGGCCACACAACGCGCAATAATACGCTTGTTGAGACCATCTTGCAAGCGCCCTGGAAGGCGGAAGGAAGAGAAGAAGGCAAAGGAAAAGCTGGTTTGACAACATCAAGTAACGAACAGAAGGCAAAGGAAAAGCTGGTTTGACAACATCAAGTAACGAACAGAAGGCAAAGGAAGAGCTGGCTTGACAGCATCAAGGAACGGACAGAAGGCAAAGGAAGAGCTGGTTTGACAACATCAAGGAACGGACAGAAGGCAAAGGAAAAGCTGGTTTGACAACATCAAGTAACGAACAGAAGGCAAAGGAAGAGCTGGCTTGACAGCATCAAGGAACGGACAGAAGGCAAAGGAAGAGCTGGTTTGACAACATCAAGGAACGGACAGAAGGCAACGGAAGAGCTGGTTTGACAACATCAAGGAACGGACAGAAGGCAACGGAAAAGCTGGTTTGACAACATCAAGGAACGGATAGAAGGCAAAGGAAGAGCTGGCTTGACAACATCAAGGAACGGACAGAAGGCAAAGGAAGAGCTGGCTTGACAGCATCAAGGAACGGACAGAAGGCAAAGGAAGAGCTGGCTTGACAACAACAAGGAACGGACAGAAGGCAAAGGAAGAGCTGGCTTGACAGCATCAAGGAACGGACAGCATTTTGCATCACAGCTCTGCTGCAGACAGACAAAAAACAGACCTCAATGGCAAAGGTTATCGCAAGCTGCATCCTTGCTCCCCCCTCCCAACCTACTGGGTCACGGGACTGACAATGTGATGACGAGATAAAATGCGACATCAAATTACATAAATATTTTATGTAAAATATAGAATATGGATGAGTAACACTCATTCTGGGATATATCAGATACGTTCATATCGCAAGTAATAAGACTCATACACACGTATTAAGCAGTTTTTCTATCAAAACCCTCGTTACTTGAGAATATATTTTTGGTGTAATTTTTCGTCGTGTGGCAATAATTGAACGTCTTCTCCCAACCCTCCTCCCCAACCTACAGGTCCATTTTACAGACGACGGATTAATTACTACTCTGCCTCCGTCTGTCTCCCATTCCCAGTTAGCTACCTTCCCCCCTCCTTCTGTCTCCCCCTCTCTCCATTGCGCTTTTTTACTCCTCCCCCATCTTTGCTCCTTGTGTCTTTCACGACCCCCCCCCCCCACTGCATGCATACAAAGAAGAGAAGGTACAAGCGGACTGTATACGTGCATGCTTTCATCCTTTCGTGCGTGCGAGCGCTCGTGTTTGTGCGTGCGTGCGTGCGCTCGTGTTTGTGCATGTGTGTGCGTGCGCGCGTGCGTGTGTGTGTGTGTGTGTGTAAACATTCGTACATCTGTAGGTGTTAGCTCATGCGTAGGCCAGTACAGACAGTGAAATAGGATCACATCCACACAGAAGCTCTCGCTCCCTTCGTCCCTCGTGCCTTCCTCCTTCCCCCTCATTCACACGCCTTTTTCAATCCATGTCTTCCCATTCATGCTCTCAATCACACATCTGGGCATGCGCGCATGACATAACTGAACCATTAAAAGCTATATGTTCTACTTTCAGCATCACTAAAACGTGCGTAAGAGATACGAAGTTTTTAGCAGGACGGAGACACGGGCTTAAAGTCACTTAGTCATCGTTCCGAATCCTCACTTCCAGTGATCCAGGCTGCTCAAGATATTCCTTTGCAGCGTCTGCGTTCAGGCAGACGACCCCGCGTTTGTCACGTACGCATGTCGCGTGCACGGGCTGCGGCTAGATGAGGAATGTGGCCATGGCATGACAATGTAGGTCCCCGTCTAGGCTACACTAGGATCTGTATTTTCGCTCCATGCGTGAAGGCGCGTGTAAAATACACAGGGTGAACGGGATTTACAACCGCTGTTCTGACGGTAAGAGCAGGTACGAACTTCACGAAGTTCAACGCTAGGGCTGAACCTATTCCGAATACCATTGCACCTTTATCATTTTGTTTGGGTATTTTCATTCTATCAGCTGCCCCACCCACCCCAAATGTCTTGGCTTAGTTCATTACAAGACTTTTTTCTCAAAATCTGAATAAACATCCATTCACGTAAAACAAGTCATGACTCCCTACACAGCTGTTGGGCAGAATATTGTACTGTGAACAACGTGACAGGCAAGCTGACGTTTGTTCTCCCAGCTTCTAGGAATTCTTTGACCATGGTATCGCCTTCAATTGTAACTTCCGGCGCATTTCAAATGTCAGCCGCCTGCATTATGCCCCCCTTCTCCCCACCACACACACACACACACAGAGCCGCTTGTAAAACTACAGGCTATGCATAATGAATTTTCTGCCGCACACCATTTGATTGTCTTTCTTAGATAAGCAGCCAAGAGGCTCTGACCCCTGCTTTAGCTTTGTAATGAAAAAAAAACCCGAGAGGGCACATACTTGGCTTCATTTAAAAGTCTGGTTGAATTGATTGATCTAGAGTCGAAAGAACGTGCAATGGTTTCTAAAGTTTTCTGCCTGCGAGATAAACTGCGGGTAGATCTTGTGCTGAAAGTTTGAGCGACGATGGCGCACTTGACTTAGACGAAAACTTAGACATGAGGAAAAAAGCGGACTTTTTCTCCTCGTTTTTTTTTCAACAACTGCAGACACAATCAGTTTCCTTCAATAAACACCACTGGGCTTTTTTTCAGCATTTCACGCACTTCAGCATGGCTTGACCTTTCTGCTATCTCCTCCCACGTCCAGAATTCCACTCTCGCAATAGCTCGCGGATCTGCTTCCGGTGTCACGGTGTGACATTTGGGATCTGTTGAACCCATCCAGCGATCTTTCTGTCTCTGTCAGGCAAACAGGAAGGGAGTTGGAGTGATGTTGAGACTTGTAAGAAAGACAACTTAACAGAGACGATCAGGTATAGCATGGGGCACTGTAAAGAAGGGATGATGGAAAAGCATCCAGTTATCAAATAAAGAGAAATGTACACGACTGGAAGAATTAGCTGGAAATCGTTTCACCCTTTTTGCACTTGCAGTGTGTCCTTTTGAAACAGTATATAGTGAACCATATTTTATAATAAAAACAAAACAACAGAGATAGTAATAGTAACGGTAATACTAATAACAAATGAAGTGAAATTTCTGTAAAACTTGCTGGCGTAATTGATTTGCCAACGACAAACGTAACAAAAAATCAGAAAAGAAGAAAAAAGAGAAAACAAGAGAAAGGTCAATGGAGGATAAAGATCTTACTCAAACGTAGCAAAACTGACTCTCTCCGCTGGGAAGTTTTCAGGAAATATCCCTTTATTTGTGGAGATATTTGTAATGCGCAGCGAATTATGATTGGAGTTATGATTATTTTTAAAATACCGCGCACTAAATTCTGTTGCGGAAGCACACTTATGGCCCACACTTTCCGGGAGCCTGAAAGGTTGTAAAAGCGTTTCTCTCCACGATACCTCTTATGCAAGTCAGAATATCCCAGAAGTGTGTTAACTGGGTTTGTCATTACAACGCCTTCCACAACATAAAAACAGCAACACAAATGTCACCAAAACGTCAGGTAAAACGAGATCCACCTGCAAATGCATAGACACAAACCGCGGTGCGCTCGTGTGCGAGAAAGCGAAGGGGGGGGGGTACAGATGGTTAATAAGAGAGGGATAGTCTTTACACGAGCGTTTCATGCAGCCAGATGTCTAAAGTTTAAAGTGGGCCTCGTTCAAGGCGCGAAGGAGTCAATGAAGGAACGAAGGAAGGAAGAAACAAATAAAGAATGAATGTATTTATACGTATATATGTATGTGTATATGATGCATGGGCATGTGTGTGTACGTCTACATAGACGTATTTACACTCATTATACGCAAACTAGAACTTGTACCACTGTAAATGCGCTTACCCGCCTTATGACAATTACCTACTTTTCAAACGTCTTTTAAAACAAGATGGTGGTTTCCTAACCTTCAATCGACTGGTGAATTATGAGCATGAAAAAGCGCAGGATAACTGGAGCCAATCAAAATACAGTCTTACGTAAAATATGCTAATCTCGTGGGGTCACCACTGAAAATCTTGCAGTTTCCTGGAAGATCTTTACTGCCTATACCCCACCCCACCCCACCCCACCCCAACCCCCACCTATCCCCTACTCCTAGCCCCCACCCTAACCCCACCCCTTCCCCTTCCCCTAAATCCCCCTCCTCCCGGAACACCCCCCTCTCCCTCCCTCCCTCCCCCCCCGGCCCTGGAAAGACCTTCGAAATATAGCTCGCCATTTGATTGGCTCCGCTTTTTACACATCCTAAATAGAGCTCGTTATTTGATTGGCTCCAGTAGTTCTGCGCTTTTACATGGTGTTATAGCGTAATTCGGCGAACAAAGACCTATTCAGTGAAAAAAAAGTTCCATCCCCATGCACAGGATCTTAACCAAGAGCAAGTGGAGGGACTTCTACAGCCCAGACGACACGTCACCAGTTAAAAAAAAACGTGGCCTGTCAACAGGGATTGGGCAGATCAAAGACGATTACCACGTGTCAGGTGCATGCTTCACTTGAGAGTAGCTTCCCTTGAGGCCATTTTTGTTCTTCGTTCGCAAGCTGATACAATCGAATTCCCACAAGCCTTCCATCAGGGCTCGCAGGGAATCGAACTGCCATGTTTTACGAGCGCAGGCATGAATCTGTGACGTACTGCAAATAGTTAGACGCGACACAAATGGCGGACTTCGCACAGACAAAAATACTTATTCTTCTAATTTAGTCACTGTGAAAGACCCTCAGAGCCCCATACACAGTTTTCAGATTTATGTGTATATACCGGTTAAACTTCCGAGACCATCACTTCTGTTCATCCTGGCGAACAGCCAACTATTTTATCTTCTGTTTTATCAAATGTTTTATCAAAGCAATAAGGATAATGACGCGCTATCAATGTTCTCCTCACATAGCCTGATGTGCATACTGGTGTTTTGTTATAAATATACACACAACATTAGACCTGCAAGAAAGCATCTGTCAATTCCAAGTGAAACTCCACATTGCATTTTGTTGAGAAAAAAAACTCCACCAGCCTAACCAGTGGTACGTTTCCTAACCATTGGCAGCGCTGGTTCACTCTTGACCCTTGCCTAACTCGCCTCGCTAAATGCAGGAAACCGAAAGTCGGAAGTTCCGAAGGGCCTCGTTCTGGCAAAAATGAAATATTAAGACAAATTATTTTTAAAAAAACATATGTCATAAATACATAGCATAAATAACCTATGTTCCTGCCGATTCCAGTATGGAACACTATCCGAAAATCCGCTCTTGAGTAAAGGAGGAAACCGCGTGAGCTGTCACGCTCAAACGCCATATTTGATATCCATGCACGATAAAGGCAGGGTTCGTCATTTCGTACAACGCGGAGGTTTCCGGCCGTAGAAATGCAGCCACTTGGCGGTCAGCTTGCACACGGTTGTTTAAACAGGGTTTAGTGTTTCCCACGTAACAATGTGATTTCCATTACATATATCGAAAACAAATAAACGTTCTGCTTGATACTATATTTGTTTCGTTGTTAGTTTGCCCAGGATTTGGGTTGGGGGTTATTTTGTTTCTTTGATTTTTATTTTCTTTTTGCTTTTCAAACTTCTGCATAGTGTTTGTATTTTGTGCTTGTTTTTTTATTTGGTTTTATTAATTTTTCGTTGTTTGTTTGTTTGTTTGCTTGCTTGCCTGCTTGGTTGGTTGGTTGGTTGGTTGGTTGGTTGGTTGGTTGGTTGGTTGGTTGGTTGGTTGGTTGGTTGGTTGCTTGCTTGCTTGCTTGCTTGCTTGCTTGCTTTTTGAAAAGAAAGAAATTAGTTATCCTGTCGGTATACGTATCTAAGTTAAAAACGGAAATGACCCAAGCTAAATTTAATTTGGCTCATTTCCGTCTTTGTTAAATTAAACCACAACTCTTTAATGCATGCCGATTCGCGAACATTTCTGCAACCCGGGGCCTGTCTCTTCGCACTCAGTCTAACTAATGAACGCCTGTAGAGGACAGTTCCTTCAGGCTGGATAGTAGAGCATCACGACAAGGGACGCTACTGGTTCAACGAGTTCCTCAAGCCTCCGCCACGGCAGATGAGCGACGGGTGTCTCTGTTTCCCGAGACTGTGACGCAAATCCTCTTGGGCTGCATGAAATTGCGGGGATTGGACAGCGCTTACTGCTGCGTCTCTCGACGGCAGACGAGGGTAAGGAGTTCATGAACCGAAGAGATGTAGGTGTCGCTGGTCGTAATCCGAGGTGTAACTAGTCTGGTGTTCCAAGGGTACAAGAAGATTCAGGCACTTCTGTGGCTGCAGGGCTGAGCCTTGGACGGGATTTCTGTTACTCCGATGGCAAAAGGCTTCAGTCTGTTGGGTCTAGACATGCGCAGTTTTTCTTTCTTTCTTCTGTGTTTTTTTCTCTTTTTTTTTCTTTTTTCTTACTCTCAGGCTTGAAATGCACTGCAAAAGACAAGGAGGGTAGGACAGAGGGATTTACAAAGTATCCGCTTGCGCCCACTAGCATTTTCTACCAGCGGGAACTGAGCCACTTCCGGAAGGAAAGGTTAAAAGCTAATGTATTCCGTGTTTGCCAAAGTGACCCGATGTGCACACAGCGTCGAACAAATGGCCCGGTTTCGATCCTTCGACACTCCGAACCCTGTTGGTCTGATTCATCAGGTCGATGAGCACATTCCGAAAGTCTGGAGTCCTTCACAATTCGTCAGAAGTATGTAAGGAAAACTGCCATTGAACACCTCTGCAGAGGAATGTTCATGCCACCTACTTCCGAACGAATATAATACTACACCGAACATCGATTTTGCGGTGAGATGACACTTCATGCCAATATTTCCAGGCCGCCTTGGTTCTTACAATTCTTTTCAAATCCACATTTACACTCGCATTCTGGTTTACTGACCAGCGGCAATCGATTGGGATTGCTTTGTGAAGAAAGAAATGCCATCTTTTCTCACTCAGCTCCCAGAGATTTTTCTCTTCGGTTTTCAAGATAAGAGGCTCTGAAACGAGAAACAATGACAACGTGTGTCTGTATTCGTAAAGAAATGCGGTGATAAGTAGGAAGAGCAAATGTGAAGGTGTCTTTTTTAAGATGTGTTTAGTCTTTAGTTTGGTTCACAGCCCAGTTTTATTTCTAGAAAATTCTGCGTATTTGTTTCATTTTCAGTGTGCATTCTTATGTTTGTATTTCTATTTCGCAGTACATGCTCAAGCAGGTATTTTTCATACTAAGCAGGGAGATGCAGGGAAAAGATGACATTTAAAAAATTGAACCACACCAAGAATAATGCTACTTAATGACACAACCCTTCACATCTTACCGTACTTTCACTCTACAACTACATTTTGCCGTCTGAGTGTGAACTGATGGAAGTTTGACCAGAGGCTTCAAGTTTCTCAAAGTTCTCTCCGATTTCAGACGGACGTCTGGATTTTCCCCTTTTTCTGTTCATAAGATTAGACAGTCGGTGTCTCTGTCATTCTTCGCTCGCTTTTATTAAATATAGATCACAGATATTTAGTCTCATTTGGGTTCGTTATAATTATTTGTATACTAATAAAGGCTAGGGATAGCAGCTGGTATTATTGTATTGGGTTACAAGCTGTTGCTCCAGAAACTATTCTTGATATCATGGACGTTTGTAACGGACACAGAGACGTCTAGCTTGCACAAACAGGTCTGTAACTAACACAGAGAGGTCTGTAACTATTACAGACAGGTATGTAATGTCAAAATAGGTCTGTAACTAGCACAGGCAGGTCTGTAGAACAGAGAGGTCTGAAACTAACAAAGACTGGTTTGTAATTAACACAAACAGGTCTATACTTAGACTGAAAGGTCTTAACTAATACATATAGGTCTGTAACTATCACGGAGGTCTTTAAGTAACACATACAGCTCGGTAACTCAGAAACGTTTTTTACTTCGACAGATAGGACACAGCTAGAGAAGCCTTAGTTAACATAGACAGCTCTGGAATTTAAACACAGAGGTCTGCTGCTAAGACAAGACAAAGAAGTCGGTATCTTTTATAACAGAAGAATTTCTGTAACTTCCAGAGAAAGGACCGAAACTAACAAAGAGCGGCATGTGATTCACAGAAAGTCTGTAACTTGCAAAAAGGACGGTAACAAAGTAGAGAGAGGGGAGGTCACTCTTCTGTTGGTCAAGCACATTTATAGAAGAGCAACGTCCACAAGCTCTGCCTTCCCAGCTCCCCAGTGTAATGTCTTTTTCTTAAATATACAATCGACTCTTCTACTCCCCTTTTCTCTCTCGCACTGACTGACTGACTGACTGACTGACTGACTGACTGACTGACCAGCCCACCCACTCACTCACTCACTCACTCACTCACTCACTCACTCACTCACTCACTCACTCACTCACTCACTCACTCACTCACTCTTTCTCTTCCACCTTCTTTCTTTTCTGTCTGCACTACTCTCTCTCTCTCTCTCCCTCTCCCCCCTTCCCTTTCTTTTCTCTTTCTTTGCTTGCTCTCCTCTCTTTCTGTCTCTCCCCCTACCCTCTCTTTCGGGTTAGAATGAATCTCTTGCCCCTTCATCTTTTTGTGTGTCTTGCTTTTCGTTCACCTTACCTGTCTTGTGTACATGTCTTACCTCGCAGTTGCACACTTGTCAGAGTGACAAATCCCAGAAGACGATTTTGCCCTGCTGCCATATTGTCAGTTTTCTTTCTTAACCTTTTGCTTCTCCAGTTAACACCACTAATCTGCTATGGGACTCAATGCAGTATTTCGCTTTGAACGCGGCCTTTTTTGTTACCACCGTAAATTACCATAAATTTTTTGGCACTTGTCTTTGTTATCTAACAAGCTCTCTGGCAACTAAATCAAATTGCTTCTGGCTGGAAGTAGTCCGCCCAGCAGTTTCGGCTCCCTAACAGACTACAAAACGTAAGTTAAAAAATGGGAACTGAGCCAAGCTAAATTAAAAGATAGAGGACTCAAAACGCCGACAATTTCTATGTATTACCCCTTCGTCAGGACAACACAAACAGCGTGTATTTTTTGTTGTCCTGAGGAAGGGGCAATGCACCGAAACTGTCGGCGGTCTGTGTCGTCTATCGTTTCAGCCTGGCTCAGTTCCGTTTCATTTAACCTGGGCGTATCTCCAAGGGGCAGTCACTTGTTCCTTTTTAGACTACCCTACCCCTTTACCTTGTCAGAGGAAGCTCCTCCCGCCCTCCCTGACCCCGAGACAACGGATCACGCTTTGCTGAGCTAGAAACAGGGTTGGTATTACGCGCGTGGCTTCAGATCTCGTGACCAGTGCACGTGCTTTCTTTCTGATCAGGAACCTGACGAAGGGCCATCGGCAGCCGGAGTTGGGTGGGGAGAATCAAACATCCTCTCCCATCCAGCTACCCTCATTCGCTTTTCTGTCCTATCTGTGCCATGATAGTTATGCTACACTATAATCATTTTCATGTAAGAAAATCATATTACATCACAAAAGTAAAACAAGAGGATAAGGACAGCGATTTACCTTGTATCAGACTGACTGACTGACTAGAGACGAAAAGACACAGAGGGAGACTGAAAGGAAGAGACTACGACATGAAAACGGACAGAAAAACCCCTTATTCATCAAAAGTTTTATCAACGGGGCTGGACGTTCTACGGTTTGAGAAAGACTAGTGCAGCTAGGTGTTTGTAATGTCAAGACGACAGAGTCGTTTTATTAAATAAAATAAACCCAGTCATTTTAAAGCATTCTGGTAGGAACTGATTACTACCATTACCAGCCACAATGTCAAGCAATGTCTTTGTTAAGTTTACCTTCGTTAGGTTCCATTGTTGTCACCTTATATTCTCAAAACTCTAATTTTCCTTGATGCAGTCTATCCCTTCTTGTTGTTGTCTTATCAGCTAAAGCGAGTGTTACAAGGTACGACAAAGGGGAATTAAAGAAGTGGTAACAAAAGAAATAGTTCAACCATCCGAGTTCCACACTCCCACCACCCACTCCCGCCATTAAAAGCGTCTGTTTTCCATCGACAGATTTCCACCTTAGCAACTTCCCACTATAATCTCAACACACAAAAAAACTGGCTCCGCGTATTCATTTCTGTCGAACAAAACTTTTCCTTGAAACCGCATCGACCGACCTTAGACAAAAGCCTTTGTTGCAGATGTTCTGGTTTATTTTTTCAAACTACTTTTCCTCAATTTTCTGGTGGCTCTTGGACTAGTTCTTAACCCCTGCTTGCATTCCACACAGTCTTACGTCGGATTAAGGTGAACATAGCCCCACTCCGTCTCCCCTTCCCGCAATTACTGCTTCCTAGCAGATGATGGATTGGCTAATGCACGCACGCAGCTCTGCTCGACGGTGATAACGCGTGATGGTATTAGACTAAAAATAGCCCTCGTTAACCGAACCATTTTTCTGCAGCAGATTGTCGTCCTGGCACCTCCTGAAGGCGAGTAGTCATAACAGAAACCACTTCGACAACGGACTTGGCAGTGTCGTCCTCTGCGACAGTAAGTCCAAGGAGAGATGGGTAGAATAACTCGGACATGACAGTGACGTCTTGACGTCTGGTTCACTTCTGACGAAACCGCGAGCGACAGTACTAGTTAATTGGCGCAACAAAAGGACAAACAATTCAACAGCTCATTGATCTCTTGATGATTGTAAAACGAATGTGTGTGTGTGTGTGGAGTGGGGAGGGTGAATACGACAAACGGACACAGCGTCGGCGCTTGAAAGGCAAGTGAACGAGACGAAGATTGGTGGGTAGTTGTAGAGGAACAGTGCTTCCACCTAACGATGATTTGGCACTACGGGGGGATGGGGTCCTTTCACTAAGCTATGCAATGAAAGAACCACCAGAACGATAGCTGCAGCGAGATGGCCAGTGAACAGAAGCAGTTTCATGTTTGGGATAGCAATATATTCTGAACAATTTGCAACGACAGGAAATATCCTTGGCCACTCTTGGATTAGAACCAGCAACTTTCATGTCAAGTCACCTTGAGGTTTTAAACTTGCCGGGACCTCTAGGCCAGGGTTTGTGAATGACTGTATCTGTTTCTCATAGATTCCAGTGCCTGTAGACGCCGTTCATCCTCCAAAATTTATGGAATTATGGAATTCTTTCGCATATGGAAAGGAGATACACATATGGGTCGAGTCGCATGTGCGTTCTTATTGCTTGTCCGTACGTAAAATACACAGGGGAACAGGCCTTACGACTGTTCTCATAACCAGCAGAGAACACTTATGCCACCCAGCCCTGAAGCTTATCCCTAGTCTGCAATATGACTGCCGCTCTAGCTCTGCAAAAATGATGAAAGTTCGTTCCATCAAGTCAAATACCTTACACGGCGGCGGAAATAACCAAAAATGAATCGCTGAAGGGCTGGATCTTGCCACCTAAAGTGGTGGATGTAAGATCTTCCTTAACACCCTTCAGCATCCCGCACATCGTGTTTTGGGTGACCCGACACAAGTATTCTCTCATCATTTCAGAATCAGCTGTTTATTTTTTGCCTTCAGAAAGCTGTTATCTTATAAAAGAACAGTGCATGGCACAATGGCTTGGTAAACATATTCAGAGCCCCTTAATCCCATGTCAAGAAGGCATCTTATGGGGGGGGGGGGGTTGAGAGAGAGAGATTTTGCAGAACCTGTGCCTGACCCCAGGGAGAGATGGCTACTGCCCTCACTGGCCACAAAGAAGTGGGAGTCTCATACACCCTACTCCCTAAACAGATCACGGGACATCTTTCAGCATCCTTTGTGGGTAAACGTTTACATAGCTTTGCAAGGCAAACGGGCCTTAGGACTGCTGTTATGTACGGAACAACATATACAAGCGTGTGCCCAGGAACACTGAAATGTTATTGCACTTTTCACAAGTTTTAGACATCCCGAAGAAAGACGGAGTGCCAAGTGAAACGTTTTCATCATTAAACGAACAAAAACAGCCAATACACTTTTTGTAAGATCACCCACAAAGCGGAAAAATCGTCAGTTATAATGAGGCTAGAAATGGACAGAGACATGAGCACACGAAACATGGGATTGATAGCCACATACTGCTCTCAAGTGTAGCAAAATCCATCGGACAGGGGGATACTTGACCGTGTCCAACGCTCTGATTGGATGCTGAGGCCGAACAAAAAGTAATTAGAATTAAACACGTACCTTTGGGTAGGATAACTAATATGGAATGCAAAAGATTAGACGCGAGTTCGAAATGGTGGGCTGGACACTGGAATTGCAAAATGCGTTACAAAATGTTTAAAACCAGACAGGGACACCGGAGAAATGCGCAAGGCTAGACATGGGAAAGTGCAAAGTGTATAACGCTAGACAAGGGTAGAAAGACATGCAACAAAAACTCACACTTCAACCAGTTGCACAATGTCAGATCTCTACGGCTGGCAATCATTAAAGTATTTGTTTGAGAAAGCCATCTTGCCGTCACCAGCAGCTTGCCCAGTCTGAGGACTATGGCCGTATTTCCTATGATCACAGGGGTGAAATGTGAAACTACGAAGCCGAAAAGTGTTAACTTTTTCAATAAGTCCTCAGAAGCATGACGCTAGAGCCGGAAACAAGATGGTGAACAACGAAACTGGGACAGAGACGGGAAACGCATAGGAACCTAATTTCCCCAATCAAGCAATGGAAACACGAGACTCCCCGAGATTTGCTTTCTTCTGGAAGATTATAATCTGACGAAGTCCTGCAGGAGCACCTGTTCCGAAAGCAAGAAACTTCGACTGATTTCTCTTGGGGACCTTTACTGATAATTCTTGATGTTACGAATCTACTATGCTTTTGGACAAATAAATATTAGATTAGGCTATAAGGTAAGTATAGACTAAACCATAATACCGCAAGCAAATCAGTGACTTGAGAGTCCCCGAGGATCTTACAGACAGTTAAGTAATTTGATATATACGTATATATAATTGGTTTACTGTCTGTGAGAACCAATAATGGTTTGATTTCTGCGTCCGCAGAGTAAGCGGAGAATTTTTTTAAAAATCTGTTTTCTGCACGGTGACAGAGAAAATGCTCAGCGCATTGCTACAGGAGATTTCAATAAAACAAAAAACTTCCAGGAGACGACCAGTTATCAATGAAGTCGCCATGCGCTTCAGCTCAGCAGGGAGCGATTCAAAGGTTCTGCATTGGATCAGTTCTTCTTGGATCTTTCCACTACCCAATGTCCAGGGTTATTTTGTTTCTCTGTCAACATTCTTGGCGGCAGAAAGCAAACAGACTGCCTGCATTTGGCCAGCACGGGGAAGAATGCAAGAAGAAAGGCGTAGGATATATTGCACATCTGAACAACGGGACAGAGCCCTGTTGTGAAACGGTGATGCTTTTGAGGGGTCCGATAAGAGTCTTTCAAGTACTCTGAATAAATTTGCTCCAGAAATCAATACATGTTCTTCGGTTTTTCTTGTTAAAGATTTTCTGTAAATTTGATCATGATCGCAAAGGGTCTGTACTATTCAAGCTAGAGATGTGAATTATTTTATCTAATATACAAACCGACGTGTCCTAGCCTGTACAACAAATGGCATAATTTATACGCAGAAAATGCGGACAGACATAGAAACATCGTCTTTAATTAGAGTCCTACTATTACAATGCAACATAATCAAAATTAAATTATCAACACGTTTTGTGCATGAGCCCTCGCGCGCGCAGTGCACGCACTGCACGCACTGTCAGTGCCTCGCGTACTTGTGGACGTCAGCAGAAATCCAGTCGATAAACAATATTTTCACGGTTAAGGCGGCAGCAAACTCGATCTACAGGGGCCTTTGTGTGGCGTCCACGCCGGGCGGCAGCCATTTGAGGGCGGACTCAAAAGAGTAGCATTTGCGCCCAAGATCGGGCTCCGTGGCTCCGCTCCTGGCTGGCCAGAGGGTTTGCTCCAGCAATTATCCCCGGCTTTTATGCGACGTCGCTCCATTTGCAGGTCGTCAACGCGATGTGATTACGGCCGCAGCCAGCCAGGATGAAAGTGCTGGACTTCTGACGCCCCGACTTAGGTTTCCATCCGGGGTTCTGAGACAGGTTGCGTGGGCAGAAACGTCATATTCACCTCTCCTTGTAGAATTCTGTAATCAGCATAAAGGTCAACCTTTCCTGCCCCCTTCCCCCCTCCACACCTCCTTTTCGGTTTTGGACCATTTTGTCATCGGTCAAAATCGGCAGACGCATAACGTCAGCAATAAAAAAAGCACACTTTAGAGCGAAGATTGTCCCGCAGGCTTTTTCTCTTCTCAAATCCACCTGATCAAGTTCTAAGACTTTTTTCGTCCAAATTTTGTTCCCACAGATTGTACCAAACTAGAAAATGGAATCACGACAGCTGACCAAAATATAAAACAGAAAGCAGTCTATTTCTGGACAAAGGAAATGCCAAGTATACACACATAAAACTGTTACAGAAGCACTGTGGTAGACTAGCGCAAGCAGCTCCTCGAGCCTAAGACACAAGTCTGTGAGCAGAAGCCCTTTATCATCCGGTCTGGGTTTTTCCCCTTTTATGGGGAGGCCAGTATCTTATCACCTGCTGTCCCTTGTGTTCGCAGATCATAAGATCACAAGATGACAGTGATTCAGCGGCCTACTCGCTCCCCAGTTGAAACCAATTTCCTAACACGAACGCGATAGCTTTCATAACAGCTTTCCACTGTCTAAATCTCTGGTGGTTTAATGAGTACAAACAAAGAAAAACATTCAACAAATATTCACGCAACACCGACTGTGCACTTTTTTGAGTAGAAATGTATTTCGAGGGCACGGTTGTTTTTTCCCACTGCAACATTAATCATTTGTCCGAACCTGAAGTTTGAGACGTGCCTCCAGCCCGACACCCTTTCTTTTAATCCCCATGTCACGTTTTGTTAAGGAGTTCCATATTTGTAGAAGCAAAACCCGTTATAATGAAGAGCATTTTCATCCGTTACTCTGTGTGTGTGTGTGTGAGAGAGAGAGAGAGAGAGAGAGAAAGAAAGAAAGAGAGACAGAGATTCAGTGATTCAGATTCATCTTTATTTGAGAGGCCCTAGCCTATTACAATGAGGTGATAACAAATACCAAAAAAACCCCAGAAAAACAGAGTGAATGCCAAATTTAAGCGTAAAAGTTGTTACAAATGAAGCAGATTACTTCTTAGTTTAAAAGCATGACGTAGAAATCTAGTTATTCCATAAAGGTCATCCTTCCTGTTACTAGAAAAGGATTGGACTGCACAGTCTTGCTTAAAGCCAAATATATACTCAAAAAAGTCTGAGTATTCATTCTTAATATTCTTAACACATGCTTTTACTTCTTTATACGTGTTTTTTTAAGCATTTTATCATTTTGTGCTAACCCTTGTTTTCCAAGAATAGACCAAAGCAGGGTTCTACCCACTGTATCGTATGCTTTCTGAAAGTCCACAAAACAAGCATACAGTTTACTCTTACTGAGCTGGGGCCGTACCAGGGTATACAAAATAAAAATCTGGTCGACAGTGGAGTAGCCTTTCCTGTAACCACACTATTCTTCTACAATTACATCGTTAAGGTTAGCCCACACTGTAAGGCGATGAGTGAGCGATGAGTGAGTGATGAGAGAGTGATGAGTGAGTGATGCGTGAGCAATGAGCGAGTGATGAGTGAGTGATGAGAGAGTGATGAGTGAGTGTATTTTGTTAACAGATCCAAAGTCATTAACTCGACGTCAAACACTGACGCATTCATTTACTCGAATCCACGTAAACAGTAAGAACCCTCTCTATAAACACCACAATACTAACAAATCCTCCGCTGTTGTACATAAGTTTTACCGGATGCATCAACGGGAGGTGGGGGGATCCATTTCTTTTGCTTCGTGTACCTGATCAAGGTCTAGTTGCGCAAGAATCTGGATCATAGAAAAAAGGGGGAATTTGTTAAAGATATAAAACAACAACAACAACAAAAATCATGGTAATAAAAAGAGTTTTCGGTCTGATTATGGAATGTCAGATGATGTCTATTTTGGACTGGTTTTACTTTTTCTAACTGGCTATGTTAGTGTGACGTTCAAAAACACCGCGATTAAGACAGCAGTTCGCTTGTCCAGTCGTCTTTACACCCTGGGTAGTCTTGTTTGGTATTTAAAAATCATACGTTAATGCTAGCACCCAAAATTATGATACAGCTGTTACCTCATTATTACTAACGTCTGTAGAAGAAAATATTCTTTCCATTAGAAAGCTAACAAAGAGAGAGAAAAAAGCTGTATTCTATGTGAAGAGGGCATGTATAGCAGTATGGTATCATCGTTATGAAAATGAGGTTTTTGTGGATGTTGATGAGTTTAAAAAAAGCAGCGACTAGGTTTGACAAAGACTAAACGCGCCAGCGGC
The DNA here is from genome assembly GCA_004794575.1 of Lanistes nyassanus. Taxonomy (NCBI): domain Eukaryota; kingdom Metazoa; phylum Mollusca; class Gastropoda; order Architaenioglossa; family Ampullariidae; genus Lanistes; species Lanistes nyassanus. The sequence goes on along the minus strand of SMGT01002123.1, from coordinate 34,995 downwards.
TTGCAGGCTCAGTAAACACTTCGTCTCTCGGACATCGATGCGTTTTGCACAATCCAATCTCCAAGCTGAGAATTCACTGCAAGTGTCGCTCAGCAGTGACAAGTTTCATTTGAAACTGTTCTCGCAACTCCACAGCGACGCCAAGAACTACCGGTGCGAAAATATTCATCTCTTTTTTTTAGTTGTTTTTTTTTTAATTTGAAGCCGACTAAATTACATGTGAAGCTGTTGGAAACGGGATTGGATAGAGCAGGAAGCAGGACAAATGCTGAGAGAAGTGCAAGGGCGCTGAATTCTGTGAAGGTGGATGCTTTATGGCCATCCTCCTTAACAATATCAAATTGGTGGAAAGTGCACGTCAAACGAATTTTTTTAATTCGAAAGACGAGATAAACTTCGTCCTATATAGGAAATAGCACATGAGCTTTCCTCTTTCGAAGTTTCATAAGGGCGTTGTCAGATATAAGGCCAGCCGGCCTGCCCGCCTGCCTGGCTACGTATCTGTCTGTCCGGCCGCCCGTCCGTCTGTGCTACTTTTTCCCCATGTCAGCACTGGTGAAGACAGCCAGAAAGTAAATACAGGCAATAAACAGAAAACAAAAACTGTAAAAGACAGTAGCAAGAAACACGACAGTCCGTTTTAAAAGACGTCAGAGCCTGTACTGATTGAAGCGTCTGAGCGAATCCGAAGCTAAATATTGCTGTTGGCTGACCTCGAGTCTCTGCGGGGGTGCATTGGGCACCGGGGCAGAACAGTCTTGACCACAGGCCAACGCCAGGAGCTGCGTTATGCAAAATGTCTGCGAGATGACTCAGGAAATCACACACTCACCCACACGCACACACACACACACACGCGCGCGCACGCACGCACACACACACACACACACAAAACAAAAACACACACAATACACAACACCAACACCTCCCCACCCCCAATGCCACCCCACAAACACCCAGAGTGTGACAATTGCTGGTTTTTATCCGAACGCCTGTGGCGATGTGCGTGGCCTCCGAATTGAGATCTATTAATCTCTTCTTCACGAACCTTCTTTGTTTTATTTACCTCGGCTCAATATCTCTGCTTCACATTCCCCAAGCATTAGTCACTTGCTTCATTAAAAGGCGCGGCCCGTAGCATGGCAGCAGCGCGAGTTTGTCACCGACACACAGGGTCGTGGTTCGGACCCCGTATCCTGCTAAGTACTTTATTCACATGTGACAACTGTTTATAGGGCTAGTCCGTTTTCTACGGGCACTCCGGATTCCTCCCCTTTCCTCACCCCCCCCCACCCTAAACCATCCTCTCCTTTCGTGCCTGCGTCATGAAACAGCGTTTATTGACTTGACGTTAAACAATTATCATCGTTTTCTATAATGTAATTGAATTCTGTGTATTTTTCACATGCTTCTGCGTGTTTAATTTTAATTTTAAACAAATTTTTCCCCGAAAGTGATCAAACTCAAACATTTTCCAGAGCTGGGTGTATTTTATTTAAATATTCAATAGCCTTTTTTCAAACAGAAAGTAATTACATCACACTTTACAGTCTTAAATCAAACATGAATAGGCTCTTCCCGAGAAGAAAGAGATCCCAAGTGCTGGGAGAATTAAAAAAAATTAAGGACACGTAATCGTTCAGAACATGTCATATTAACCTTTTCTGGGAGCAAACATTGTGTAACTATTAATAGCGTCTAGTCGCGTCGGCTACTTGAAATTTATTTATGGCGACAGATTCGTTTAGAGTCATTTTCACCGGTTCCAGAGAGGGCTGCTTATGGTTTACCACGAACAGTTTCCCGGGTACCAACAATAACAAGCCCAATAGAGAGATTTCGTTTAATTTCTGCTTGCCGCGACCATAAAGTGTGTACTAGCCAAGACTACACAAGCCGTGCAGTAGCGGGCTGTGGGAAAAAAATCCCGCCCCGGACCATACCCCATTATTGGTGGCCAAAGTGGCGTCTGATGGCGTCAACGTGAACCCTCTAGTGACAACTAGTCAGGCATGTGTATGGGACCAGACTTCCACACTTCTTCCGATAAGTTTTTTGTCATGTAAAATTACAGAATTAACAATTGGATTTAAAAAGCAGAAGTATTTTTGCGTCCGTTTGTTCGAGAAGTCTCTTAACTGTCATTAAAAGAAAACCTGGTGTCTAATTCTGAGCGCAAGAGAGGAAAAACAGCTGGCATTGTCTTATTCTCCTCTCCCCTTAAAACTTTCCTTAACAGGATAAAGCTGTATTAAATGTGGTCGTGCGCATAGAATAGAGAAGAATGATGCATATTAGTTTGTTAAAAAAAAAGGTCCTTTGGAAGTAAATACTAATTCCTCGAATAAGCCCTTTGCGAAGATTACAAAACGTATTCGCTCTTCACCTTAGGGAATGCCCTCATTGTACCAACTGGTTGAAGACCAGGGAAGTTTGAAAACGGAACGATTGTCACGTTACTGCTACGTGAGCACAAAACAGCCAATCATTTAGTTCTGTGCCAGCCTGCGCTTCGCGTCCTCGGCCGAACAAGACACTCTTCGCTTGGTATGTTGATCAAAGAAGCAGTAGTCGACTTCTCGAAGAAAATCCTCCATCCTTAATACCCAACTAGTGAACACCTAGAGTGGAAAGAAACCTACATAAAAATATTGTGCGGTGTTTTCTGAATCATCAAATATAATCTTAACATTTCCTTGCTGTTGTTGACAAGCAAAACTTCTTCATATAAACCTTTGCGTGTCATGTGGACACAGTCAACAACATGAAGAATCCTCAAGGACACTGTCTGAGGAAAAGAAAACAGCATTGGAGTAAACAACCCTCGCAGTAAATCACACTTTGCCGGCAACTTTAAAAGAAAAGTAATAAGCCCTGACAAAGTTAATAAAGAGACGAGAGATGGTATTGACAGATTTAGAATCTTTTTATGCTTTTAAACAGAATGATAACCCACCCTGACTATTAGCCACTGCCAGTGACGTCTGTAATATTGACAAGCACCTCACTATCTGAGCTGACAGGAAAGGTGTATATCCTCAATATCTCATTTCTTTAATAATACTGGACAGTGAGTGCAAAACAGGAAAAGAAATGAGAAAATTTCCCCAGTTTGCACACTGGCTTGGAGCTGTTTGGAAGGCGGGGAGTTCGCTAACAAAGCAGAAAAGCACATGCTTGTATGCGGCGAAAATTATGGCTACTGTAGCAAAATGTTGAGGCACTTAGTGCAATGGGCAAGGGTAAATTTCCTCTGTTCGTGAATGTTGTGTGTTGTGACGCATGTGTCGTGCCGTGTCGTATGAGAGAGTAAAGCCACTGTCACATGCCCGCATTTAGTTTCCTAAGACAAGTCAGTCATCTACGGAACTATTTGAAACAACTCAAAGCGGAGCTCTCACAGGAAAGAAATTCCAGATTTGGCAGCGCATCCTGGCTTAATTAAAAACTACATATTGGTATTTGCTCCTACAGATAGCTGGTGTGACATGTTCCAAATGAGTAGGTTTATCTGGATTTTCTGGGAATTTTCTTTCTGTTTGTTTGCTCGTTTGTTTGAGTTTTTTGTGTTTGTTGTGTTATTTGTATTTGCGTGTTTGTTTTGTTATTTTCTCTTATTTTCATCTTCTTCGAGAAATACGTCGTTATCTGATTATCGTCAACTCTGAGGTGTCCAAGTTATTAATTCATCTCATCCGAGTCCTGTGACGAACAATGTTGTACATGTATCAACCAATCAGATCAGAGACAGCAGAAGCCACACCCCATGTCAACTACTAGAACACGCCCCTAAGTGGACACCTAGAGTGGACATAGCTGCCCCCTCCCCTTCCTGGTTGTTTACACCCATCGGCTACATCAAAGCCCCTGGTACTCGATACTACGCTTCAGCAGGTTCCTCCAGATACGTAATCCTCCCCTGTACAAACTAAACCACACCTGGCCAGCCTGACACCTGCACTGGTCCCTTCTAGGCTGTGCCTCAGGGTAAGTGACACCTTGCCCCTTGCTTCTACAGCCTGCACCTCTGATCATAAGTGTGAACAGGAACCTAACCTGGGCTGGTGATGACGCGAGCGGCTAGATGGCGGCTTGAACAAGGGGATACTGGACCTTAATTAGGGCCGGAGAGTCGAGGATGGGTCACACCTGGAATCTATGGTGTAATCTCCTGGACCCACCAGACCCCAAAACGTGAGATAAGTAATCTTTGTGGAGAAACTGATCGTGTCCTTCCTCCATAATTTACTGGGGTTTAAAAGTTCTAGTGTGGCAAAGGCTTGTCTCATCTTGACTTCGGCAGTTGATCGTCTTTCTCTGGTCAGGGCAGAACCAAGATATTTGAAAGTTTCCCGTTCTTCCAGCTTCTCATTATTCCTAGTGATGCTTGTGTGGGTGTCGCTTGGGCTGTTGACAGTCACTTCCATCCCAGAAGCCCTCACGCGGTCTGCAACCCAGTCTATCGGTTCCTGCAGTTCGTGACTGCTGCTGCCCAGAAAATCGATGTCTTCTTCGAAATTCAGGTTGGAGATAACTCTTCCTCCTACTGAGATGGTAAATGTGTATTCTTGGAGGGTCTCACGCAGGAGATTTGAAAGGAAGAGGTGAAGAAAACTAGCGACAGCAAGTAGTCTTGTCGGACCGTACCTGGTTGTTTAGAATGACAACGCTGGTGTTTTCATACAGTTCTTCAATGACTTGCACTTGGCATTCTTTGATATTGAACGACCGCAGTACGTGCCAAAGGCCCTTTGCCAAACTCTGCCGAAGACCTTCTTAAAGTCGAGAAAGTTGTGGAACAGGTCTTTCTGATGTTAAAGGGTTTTTTCTCAATAATGACTCGGCATCTCAAGATTTGTTCGATGTGAATCGCATTAATTTTACAAGAGTTTGACACCTTTTCCAAAGCCTGAAGAAAAAAGACTAGACTGGAGCATTAAGGTTCAGAGGAACATCTACTTATCGAGTTCAGATTAGCACCACGTCAGACTCTGACCATTTCTGACGAACCCTGAAAGGTGAAAACAGACACATTGCACCCAATGTATTGTTATGACCCGTCAAAGGTAAACAGTGCTTAGGAAACACCATTTGTATCTTTTTAGAGAAAATACCCAATAGGTGAAAACTCTGTTTTTCTCTGGCATGCATGTTCTGTTCGCAGGTTCTGACCGAGTCAGACACAGACTGCAAAGAAAGTAAGACATTAACTGCTTCATTAACTGCTTTTCATGTCAATATAATAATTTCACCGATATTTGGCCGTTTAAAAAAGTTATATTCTACGACTTTAGTTTCCCCTTCCTGTTGTGACAATTATATTACAGTTTACGACCTTTGATGGCAAAAGTGACCGAGAGAAGTTTGAGCAAGGAAGCTGGTAATTCTTTTTGAGGACAGTGAACCGCCGGCTGGCACGTTTTCCCCTCGGCGATCTTTCATGCGCAATTGCCCATAACTCAAACCTTTACCTTCAACACCGCTCAGAGTTTGTTGAGACTGTTACTACTACTCGAGGCCAAAGGCTTTGTCCGCTGCCTAAATCGATTTTTGCAAGTCACATGCTCGTCAGCTTCTAATGATTTACGTAGATATGAAACGAACGAAATGTCATAAAAGCACCCTGGCCCCAAGATCGAGGACGTAATTTTCCTTTAAATCCGTCTTTACTATTTTAAGCAGAAGGAGTCCAACGCAGAGGATGAGAGAAAGATACGGGAAAAGAAAAGTGCGGATACCCAGTTATCAAACAAGAGACTGGTGACATTTGTGCAAATGGCCACGTAGGGGCGTCACTAAGTGAACGGACATCTTCGTAAGGAAGAGAAGGAGACTTGTCTGCCCGACCTAGTGACCTTCTCTAGCTTTGGAGAGAGCAGAGAAACTACTATGATTATGGGGGTGGGGGTGGGGGTGGGGGTGGGGGTGTCGGGGGATTGGATCCTTCCGGAAATATGACAGGAGTTAGTCAGCCCAATCAAAGTCAAAAACTGGATTATTTCACTACTAGACATTACTTCCTAACATCTGAACAATGTATTTCCTGGATACCATCCTTCAAACATGGACGTTCCGTCTTAACACTGGGACTTAGTGCTTAATTAAGCATCCTGGGGTCACTATGACGTATGGGTAAGTCTAACCATTACTCTGGGGTCTTCCAATGGATGTCGCCTTCACAGTGTAATGTTCTTGTGTTACAATAGTCTGAATTTTTTTCGAAAACAAGCGATTGCTGTCTGAAGATTTATTCTTTCAGTCGGGAATTGTGGTCACACTACAGTAATCAGTATCTCATAAGGAAACAAACATAAGACACAGCGTTCATCTCCACGTGCGGAATTGCGAAGCATCAGATCTTATTTGGATTTACGGGGGAAAAAATGGAGGAAGGAAAGTAACGAGAAAAAGACGATAAAAAGAAAGACGAGGGCCCCCTGTTTCTGTAAAATAATAAAAACAGCTAAGCACGTGGCCGGAATAGCCTCGGAGTTATGCGCTTTACCTATTTTAAACTGTTTCGCGCGGATACAAAAATTATTCAGCGCGACCCATATCTGCTGCTCGCGCTATTAACGGGAAGCTCTTTTTTGTTTCTGTGGAATTTTTGCGTTTTTCGTGCCTTTTTATTTCCTTTTATCGTAGCCTGCAATCTGGCTGTTTCCATCCAGTGCTTGCGTCAGTTCGGAAATAATTGTAGTTATTATCACAGAACACGTGGCGAATAAAACAAAACTTCAGAAAATGCACTCAAGAAAAGTAACAGATTACACCGCAGGCTCTCTCTGCTTCTATTGCCCATTGTTTTGCTTCCGACAGATAACCTCTAAGCTGGCTTGCATGAGCGTTCGTCGCTGCACTCCCAGTCATAAGAGTGATCGTAAAGAACTAAACTTTGTGTTCCGTCACACAGGCGAATAGCCTTTTTTTTTCACTGTTCGAAAAAATGGATTGGTATCAAGAAGTGTGCAGATTTTCGGTGTTCCAGCCAATAATCTAAAGTTCGCTTTTTCTCGCTGTGGCAAACAAGAATTAGGGAACATGCTGTCACTACATCACGAAAATTGCATTTCCACCAGGTCTCCTACATTCGCTCGATCCACTTCGAGTTTTGTGTGAAGCATTCAGTTGTTTGCATGCATCTCTTTGGTTTTCTCTTCAAGGCAATCACTGTTCCAAATTTCTTTCGTGATTAGGGCTTTTGAAAGCAAGACGTGCAATTTCAATAAAACACACTTCGGTCTAGATGATTAACTAACGATGTCTTCGGATCCATTTTTTAAAAAAAAATAGGTTTTAGTTTTCTGGAATACTGGCGACAGCCCGTGTACAGGTTATTGTGAAAAGAGAACGAGGAGATAAATAGACGGACACTAGAGACGAAGGAACCAACCAACCAACCAACCAACCAACCAACCAACCAACCAACCAACCAACCAACCAACCAACCAACCAACCAACCAACCAACCAACCAACCAGCCAGCCAGCCAGCCAACCAGCCAACCAGCCAACCAGCCAACCGAATGAATGAATGAATGAATGAATGAATGAATGAATGAATGAATGAATGAATGAATGAATGAATGAATGAATGAATGAATGAATGAATGAATGAATGAAAAGGATGGGGCAAAAAAGGGATGGATAGACGGATTGTTTGGAGGGAAAGTGCTTCAGCCTTTCGGTGATTTCGCATCATAAGGGGAGACGAAAGGATGGGCTGAGGAGACGGTTGTAGTGGCTGGACTGGTGGTGGTAGAGGTTGGTTCCTTTCAAAACTGGTTCTTGTGGCTCCGGCGTCTTGCCGGTGGCGGTTTTCTGTTGGCGCAAATCCTCCTGGGTGTTCCCCGTTCTGCCTGAATCCTGAAGTTACTGTCTTTATTAGACGATAATGGGGAGGAAACTATATCTGGATATTTCTGTCAGCGTTTCGGGACTAATAGTCCTGTCCTATACTATTATGGCCGTACACATGCTACAAAACGGTACGCGAAGAAACTAGCCCTCGGTTGCTGCCATTCGGAAATGACGTCGGTATATCTACCTCGATACAGCCCCTGAAAATGTGTAGCAAAGGGGCACAAGGTATTTACCAAAAAAATCCTTTCCCTCTCGGCTCCTCCTCCACTGTCTTTTAAGAAGTGGAATAAATACTTAAACCACCTCAACTTGAAAGCTGTATTCTAGAATCCCACAATCACAAGCCAAGATACGGAACTACGCTGGTTTCAATATCGAATCTTTCAAACGTAGGATCTTCACGAAAAATAGTTTGTATGCAACTGGATAGCTCTAATACCTTTACCCTTTGTTTATATGAAAAATAAAAATAGCACTTTTTGAATGTCCGGTGGCCCATTCCTTCTGGTATTCACTGCTGGTGACACTAAAGGAAATATGTCCAATAATAAGGATTTGGAACTAAATAAAGAACTTCGTGTAGTAGAAGTTACTCCGGAATATCACCTTAACAGACCTGTAAACCAAATTTTATGTTTATAAATGTCGGTGTATTAATCAACAGCATAGTCTGGATTGTCTCCTAGTTGAGATCAGATATCGATATCGTACTTAGAAATATATTTCCGTTAGAAATGACAAGTACAACATGTTTGTATAATAATGGCAAGTACATCAAACCCTCTTTTATGATGCTCGCCTTTTTATTATTTTTTTTACTGGATCAGACACATTACATGCACACATATGCTTTTTGGCCCTCTCTTTTCTCTTTTTTCTCTCTCTCTCTCTTTCATCCCCTACCCCGTTGCTAGGTTAAGCACTGCTGTGTGTATTGTTAATGTTACTCAAAGCGTTTGTGTTATACGCTCGCTACGTGTAATTCATTCAATGTGATTTGTGTAAATCATCGAATGTGTTAAAATAACAATGAAAACTTTACTAATATACTCTCCTTCCTAAGTTCTAATCATTTTTAATGTATGGTGCCATAATGTTTTTGACACTTCAATTTAATCAGTGCTAAAAGGAAAAAAAGTCAGAGAAGCTGGCAGAGGAAGTGATAAGAGCCGCGGGCACACGAACAGCTATCACACAGAAGCTTCTTTTCAGCCAACTTGTCTTTTCTGAACGGTGGGGGATGGGGGTGCGGATACAGACACCAACAAAGGATTTGTAAACGTATGGTGTCAATCCCGAAGGACGGCGAACAAAAAACATGACCAACCGATCGAGCGTTGAATAAAGGACCGACAGGAAGTAGGCAGCAAGTGGAAAGACAGATGGGGGCGAAGGGATAGTGAGGTAAACAGACAGGGTTAGCGAGCGAGACAAGACGAACTGACAGGGGACAGGCTGGGAGAAAACTGAGAGACGATGAGGAGAAGGGTGAACGTAGAGAGAGGAGGTGAGTGAGTGAGTGAGTGAGTGAGTGAGTGAGTGAGTGAGTGAGTGAGTGAGTGAGTGAGTGAGTGAGTGAGTGAGTGAGTGAGTGAGTGAGTGAGTGAGTGAGTGAGTATAATGGTAGCTAAAAAAAGAAACAGGAGAACCATTAACCAGTATGTACTCAGAAAAAGTAGCAAAGATTCCACCAAAGTCCAGCAGAAATGATCAGCATCCACAACCCCCTTTCTCACCCCCACTATCACATTTCCACAGACTATCGATCTGCGCATGAAATCTCTCTCTCTCTCTCTCCCCTGCTTTTTGCTCTGACAATGAAACGTGATCTTTGGAGTCCGACCCAATGTCGGCGTGCTATGACGTTTTGGGATCAGTTAAAATTTAACACATTATTAAAGTATAGCCTGTGTTTTTAACCTCAGCACAGGTCTTTGATAAATCCAACTTGCAACAACAAGAAGGGGATACAGGTTTGTCGAAATTTGTGCTTGAAATATGCCCATCGAAAACAGTTTCTTCCAAGACTTTCAAAACACGGTTCAGCGACGCATATCTATTGGCGAACATTGCAAAACTCTTACCAAAAAATGTTGCAACGACAAGCAATAATTGATTGGTGAAAACGGAGACACGCATAGATTGTTGTTGTTTTTTGCATAACCCAATGACTTTAAGAAACTTGAGTACAATAATTTTTAGCACGTCTTTATTTTTTGGCTACGATATAAGCATTGTGATTTATAGAAATCTTTACTGAACAAAAACTTAAAAGTGAATGACTATTTTATTCCCATCCCACCTTCTTCAACTTCGTCACTATTATCTCGTTTTTCAATATTTCTCTTCCTTCACTTCCGTTTCCTCATTTTCTCAAGGGGAAAAAGTGATTAAAATTGATTAATTTCGACATTTCCTTCAGAGAATGAACTATGTGTTCACTTATTTTTTTATTTCTTGCCAGACGCTCCTTCCTGTTGTTGAGTGGCTTAATTCTGTGCTTTCTCTTCGAAACATTGTATTCTCCTCTCCATTAACAAACGTTTCGTTTGTGTCATCCTCATGAAGATACCCGCAAGTTAAATATCTTCATTCTCCTTCACATTCAAGCCCCTGCGCGCCATCTCGGTCGTCTAACTCATCCCGACAGCAAACGCCATATTGGCCCGGTCCCCCAAAAACAAACAGCTTACCTTGGCTCTGACGCAAAGACAGTTAACGACCCGGAGAGAGGCTAAGAGAGAGAGAGAGAGGCTCAGATTCGACAAGCTTCTCAAACAACAGCCGCCATTTTGTCAGCTGGGGGATCGACAAATCGTTATTGAGCTTTGTGGAACAGCATAACGACCCTCCCACAATATATATATATATGTGGTAGATATACTTTTTAAATTAGGAGGCTGGTATCAATTAGGGACTAACGCGAAGAAACTGCTATTGCAAAATGTGTGGGTAATAAAATGCAACAAAACAACCCACAACGTAGTCTGTCAAGGTAAATTATTTGTTAGTAAATAATCCCCGTCGACAGGTAATATAGTGTACTTTCTTTTTATTTCTTAATATTACTTGTCACTTGTTAGTCATCCGCCATTTTTGCTCTACACAACGACTTGTGCTTACATTTATATATAAATATATATATATATATTTACGTGCGTGTCTGCCTTTAGCCTCTTTTTCGTTCTTTTGTTTTGTTTTGTTTCTTTGTTTCTCTTCTTTAGTCGCAAGTCTAGTTCAAGCACAAATTATCGTTCCTGACGTGCATGCCATTGGTTTTGCAATGCAGGAAAGCGCACTAGCTAGGTTGTCAAAAGACCCAGCACTTCAGTATTGCCAGGAGAAAAGAGTGTTGGGTAATATTGGAGGGTGAAAGTTGGTGGAGGGGAGTGGGTATGAATATTTATGATCCACTGCCTCACTGCGAAAGGTCAGATTTCTGGGCGGTGTTCGCTAAAATTATAACCTCCAATTTTTTTTAAGGAATAGCTTCGTGATGCGATCTTTGCTACTTCACCTTTGGAAAATGGTTAACGTGCCTCTGTTAAGCTGGCGATTATAAACTAGATCCTGTCGTTCTGCAGTAAATGGCTAAAGCAGGCGATAACTAAAAAAATATTTTATTAAGTATAAACTTCAAATAGCGTGAAATCGTGCTGCTAACGCGAACACACACCGACCGTATTTCATCTTCTATCTCCACCCCTCCCCAGTGGCCCACTACACTGCTTACTTTCCCCTTCCATTCCCCACTGTGCTGAGACTTAAAGCGAAAGTGGGAGGTGCGTTTCGCAGGTGTAGCGAACCTTGCGAAAATAGCTAATCTAGGCTAGCGCGCGCTTTTGACGGTGGCTGATAGGATGTAGCGAAGCGAAGTTAGGGTACCCTACAGTGGTCTTGCGAATCGGCGCAGCAGACAAGATGGTGTTGGCAGTGCTGTAGTGTCGGGAGTGAGGATAATTCTGTTTATTTTGCGCTGCGTTAAGTCAAGTTTAAAAGAACTCTGAGGAACTGAAAGAATAGTCATATATAAACATAGCTTACACTCTGAAGTGGTCTGGAAGTTATTTTGTTTTGAAAAGCATTACTAAATACCTGTAAAAATAGATCGTTTGTTATGGAGGTATCCCACAGCAGTGACTGACAAATTGTAAAACATGGTGCCAGTATTCCTCATTGTTTGCAACTCTTTTCTCTGCCCACGTAGAATCTACAATGTCTCTTGCTTTTGCTAGGGTTATGGATGCAGTATGTATTGCTCGTCCATCTGCTGTATCGAAGAAAACCCCAGCGCTCATAAGCAGGACGCCTGTTGTTATATTTACCACTTTGACGCTCCTACGAAGTGTTTCACATGCACATCTACTGCCCAAGATTCGCTCTATTCGCTAAGCCTAGTAGCTAACTTTGCTATCTGCTGTGAAACCAGCCTCTGTTCTCGGATTTTGTATTCTAGCGGGAACCGCCTGGTGTGGCTGCAAGGAATTAGTTTGGTGCCAGAGTTCTCAATGGCTAGAAATGAAAGTCGCAAATTCTCGTCTGATTATGGGATTAAAGGATTAAATCTGAGTCACATCCAAATGTTTTGTTGGTTGTCACACTCAACCCAAGGTTTCTCTTTTTCTCTCTACCTACCTCTTCATTCTTTCTTTCTTTCTTTCTTTCTTTTCCGGTTCCTGAGCTCCCCGTCCCCTTACTCTGTCCTATTTATTTTCTGTCTCTTCTGTCTCTTCTGTCTCTTCTGTCTCTTATGTCTCTTCTGTCTCTGCCCACTTTCGCATCCCCTTGCTGTTGATCTACGGTGTCTGATGCCCCGTACCATTTCTTTCCTTGGCGCTCCATCATTCGTCTAGTGACTGTTCTGCAAGCGTGGACGAGCACGGAATGAAGTTCTGTCACGTGATTTGATCCATTAAACAGTAAATATTAGGTCAGACATTTTAGACTTATCTTGTTAGCGATCTGGGTAAGGGAGATAATACAATCCGCAATGCTTTCGTCCCCACCCCCATCCCCATCCCTTGCATTTCTATCATACGCTGGCGTGATTTTTGCCAGAAGACATACCACCGAAAGCGACATAGATTTTCTGTAATGGTGTTACAGATGAGAAAAAGAAATATTCCGTACGGATATACATTTCTGCAGGCAGCTGATATGAGAAAGGAGAGATTTATTGGTTCAGGAATCCTCAACACTGAAAGAAAGCACCCCCAGGGACGTAACTCCAGCATTCAACAGGCGAGGACGACAAGAGATAACTACGACAAAAGAGAAGGATGGGATAAGGGTGGGGGTGCATGGGTGCAGCGATGACGGAGCGCCACTTTCCGTGCGGGCAGGCCGAAGCGCGCGACTGTGGCATCACAAGGGAGGCGATCACCGGAAGCCGCTGTGTCAGACACGACACACACGGGAGCGAGCGATCCGTCTCCAGCAGACAGCTTGCGGCCCTGTGCACTCCGACAGGTTCCTCTGTTTCCGATGGACCTGTTGGCTGCCGACTGACCTTGCGGTCGGGCGAGCAGGTGTGGAGGATTCAGGGGAAAGAATTCTGTCTCTCCGTTTGCAGGATTTATGTCAACTGACTTGCTGTATGCACTGTTCTGGCCACGTGACAGCAAGCTCTCGCTAGAACACAAACGGTTTTCCTGAAACTGATTCTTCATATCCTTAATCCTTATATATGTCTATATCAATATCATAACGCGCTCAAGAAACCATAAGCAAATCATAAACGTAGGCTGGACTGTTTACATTCACCGAGTATACAACATTGTTACTTGTACTCTTAGCTTTGATTTCTGCTTGCATCAGGGATTGTCACGTTCATCAGTTTGGGTTGGGGTTTTGTGTGTGTGGAGAAAATGGGATAACAACGTTAATGATGACGTCACGATTCTTTCAACTTGCATCGACCATTATTGCTGAAGCCCTTCTGGACTCTCTAACGCGGTTGGTCGCCTGTGGTGGTGACGATGTGCTGTCTTTGTCAGAAACTCACGTGACATCTATTTAGGTGGGCGTGAGTAGTCCTAATGGCAAAATCTCGCACAGGGGGGGGGGGGGGGGGGGGGGGGG
>SMGT01002122.1:168391-178391 GCA_004794575.1 Lanistes nyassanus | reverse complement strand
CATTTTACGAGATCACCATAACAGTTTGTTCAGTAATTCTGGAGAAGTCGAGTCCAATAAGTTAAGGTACGGAGGGCATGTCACAAAGAACTCCTCCTAAAAGCAGAACTACCCGTTTGTTGTTGACAGACCACAGACCCTTTGACACCTCCCTTAGCTTTTTATTCGTCTGCTTCGCTCCTTATCCTGTCCTCCTTTATTCCAGCGTTTTGATCAGTACTCACAGCATTCGTTCTCCACTCTCCTTTCTTGCTGCCTACAGTCCAAGTCCGGCAGTCGTCGGATAACTGTCGGCGGTGTTTCACCACCTCTTTAATGTCAGTTAAGGAAGAACACCTACAAATGGAACACAGAGCTGGGGTGTTAAAGACCAACCCGCAAGCAAACATTTTATGAGCAGACTGGTTTAGTTCTTTTAAGAGACACCCATTTCAAAAATCCCAGCAAGTAGCTCCCATCCTTTTCAGAGATGGAAACCTCTGAATGTCAAGATTTTCACCTGGATGCAGCTAAAAAGCACACCTGTTATGGTTGTACCTGTTTGAAGCATGAAAAACAGGGATGTCATAATATTGACTAATGTGTGGCGATGTGAACGTCTGAAGGCTTCGCCCACGGAAAGCGATTAGAATAATGGGATTAGACTTGGGAAACTAGTGGAACTCTAAACCAGGGAGTCTTTTTAAAAAATCCAGCTGAATTGGACTTTAAGAGACCCTCCAGGGGCGCTTAGGCGGTATTCTGCCCTTGTCTGTACACCTTGTCAACGATAATTATTTTTGTCTACAAAACAGGTTGTAAAAGTGAGGTTTTTGACGATTTCCTGGCACTTTGGGTTTTCAGAATGGGTCTTCACGCAAACAGTTCATACTAAGCTACAGGCTGACAATTTATACCTAGCGCTCAAAAAGCTTTGTTTGAGTTACAAGATTGGGGCGTTTTTGGAGGAGTTGCTGTTGCGGGTGCTGTTAGGGTTATTCAGTTCTTTCTTTCTTTCTTTCTTTCTTTCTTTCTTTCTTTCTTTCTTTCTTTCTTTCTTTCTTTCTTTCTTTCTTTCTTTCTTTCGTTCTTTCTCTATCCTGACGTCGCATTTTAGTCAATAATATGTCACAGCAAAGCCGCGGCAAGCTGACAGGCTTTGTCAGTGTGGAACCGCCAAGGGTCCTTCAAGAAACACGTGATTCGGCGTGTTGGGCTGGGGGAGGGGGTGGGGACGCAGAAAGACAAAACGGTCTCAAGAAAGTCATCTGTCCTCGTTCTGTCCTCTGCCCTCGTAATTGCCGGCATCGTCGTGAATGCGTGACGCATTCGGTACTTCCTCTCTCAGCCCTGTCTGGAGGTGTTCTAGAACTTGATGACGTCACCATGCTTCCCACAGTCCTTCCCGTGCAAGCTGGTACGGATGTACTGCCGACACGGATGTTTTGTACCTGTCGTTGCACTTTGAAGTGAGGAAATTTATAAAGTATTTTGAAATGTGAATATTGGTTGCTGCCTTTCGCATGGCAATAGTCATCTTCATCATCACCGTCGTTGTCGTCGTCGTCCTCCTCCTCCTCCTCGTCATCGTCGTCGTGGTCGGTTCCGGGCATGGTCATCGTCACTAATGCTCCATCCGCCTTCGTTGTTGGGCGGATGTCCTGAGCTTCCGAACACAGCGACTAACCAAGCAAGCAGCAAGCAAGGATCTTTCGGAGACCGCGTACACGAAAATAACAGCTGAGTAGGGAAAACAAACCACGGCAGACAGCCCAAGAAGCTGGCAGCTGTCGGACAAACAGGACAAACACGGCTGTGGAAGAGGACGCTATATCTGTGTCCACAGCCCATGTGCATACCAAGTGAAGCGGTGCTGTCATGACAGACACAAGCTGTTCGTAATCCAACAGAAGGCGTTTAACGGAAGGGAACGCAGGCAGCCTCTGCAAAACAGTTCAGGCCTTTTTTTCGCCCTTACTGCACCATCAGTGATCTGAGAGCGCGCGCTTTTTGCAAGACAAGACGATTTAGGGAGGAAGCCCTTCATCTTTCTGTTGGGCGGTTTCTCGTTCTGTCACGTCCTGTCTCTGAACCCCTTCCCACCCTGAACCCCCTCTCCTCGCTATGAATAAACCGTCAGCGGCCGTTCTGACTCCTCTTGCTTTTCCTTGCGTTTTTCCTCGCGCATCTGCATCAGTTGAATTACTTCCACTAGAAGGATCACGTCTGGCAGGAAGGCATTGTCTCGGCGTTCTCGTGGGGTCGCGAACACAGCGGGATTTAACGTAATTTGCTGCATCGATTGCGAGGAGCGAGGCCCAGCCAAGCTTCACGCCCCCCCCTCCCCACTGCTGTTGTCTCATCGTCGTCTTGCATCAAGCTGGCATTCAGCAGATTAGACGCCGTGCAACATACATGGCACCCTTGATTAATCTCGTAAGATGCAGGTGAAATTTACTTACCTCGTGAGCATCTTAGCACTTTCAGTGTTAGACGAAGATGCAAGACCGCACGGACAGCGCGATGCCAGGAGTAAAATTAGTTGGGACAGGAGTGGTGTTGGGATGAAGACCAGGGCCGTGAGACAGAACCTGTGTCTGTGTGTCTGTGTCTTTATGTTTCTGCTTGTGTGTCTGTGTCTACGTTGAAAGGTGTCCACGCTTGTGTTTTTGAAACTGTGTAGGATTTTTCCTCTTTCGTTTTTTCCTGTCCGCACGTCAGCTTAAACACACACACACACACACACACACACACACACACACACATTGGGATGTTCATAGCACATCTAAAACCAAACGAGAGTTTGAATGCCATGTTACTTTTTGTTAACAAGGCACTATGTTTTAAATGTCCTGTATTTTTTATTTTGCGTGAGTGTATCTCAGTTCCAGTCATAAGAACGATCGTAAGACCCGTTTGCCCTGTGTATTTTACGTCCACCTTTTACGTATGAACGGGAGATAAGAACGCCCATGCATACTAGCCCTGGCTTTTACTGTCTTACCATTTAGTGTATCGAGGTAAAACCACATTTACATTGCAAGATAAAGCTGTCTGCTTCATTCAGAACGGAATGTTACGTGACAGTCGAACGCAGCGCCATCTCAAAAGGTTCTGTTAACTCTTGTCGCCTCTTGGCACAATAATTCAGCAGACGCTCAGGCCGTCTCTCTCAGTCGGAAGTAATTGAGCATGACCGGACGTTCTCAAGGTGAAATCGAGGCCAGTGCTTTCTTATTTCCGGATGCTTTCCTTTTGCAGAGGCGTTGATTTATGCTCGTGTGGTCACGCGTCTCTTGCCCATGTCACGTGTGGAGGACGCTCGTGGGGCGAGTAGCAGTTCTGTGCTGTCTTCATCTTGTCACGTTTTTCTCTTCGTCCAATTCGTCGGTTCATCCTCTCAGACTGTTCGGCCATTCGACAGAGCAAAAATCAGTTTTCTTCACTTTCGGAGAGATTAGGGCACAGAAGCTAGGCGACTGAATGAAACGTTTGTCTAAAGCCCGACGGGATGTATAGTCAGACACAGTGTCAGGAAGGGTGGTGGTGCAAAGGCAAGAGAGAATTTGTTTCTCATTTCCAGCTTCCGCTATGATACGGAGAAATAAATAAATAAATAAATGCATATATAAATACATAAATAAATGCGATTTGTGAATGCCTTCAATACCACTGACGAGGAACTCGCTTTGCATATGAAATTTTGAGAGACAATGACAGTAATTTCATTTCCTGACGAACTAGGTGTGTATAGTGGCTTCCTGTCCTGGCCATTCAACCCGGACGTGGTTGGTGCGTGCCGACAGGTGTGGTGTTAAGCGAGGTTTAATCCAGCTGTATTCTTTCCTGGTATGAACGTGGCCTTGAAAGTAGATTTTAAACTCCCTGCTTTTCCAGATAATCAGGGACTGGGCGGCTTGCATCAGCCGTGATAGCGCAAGCAGGCGACAGGTGACTTGGAGACTACTATAAATAAACAATTAGGAGTTTTGTGTGAGACGAGACTGCCTTTCTTGCTGGCTTGATCTGAAATAATAACCAAAATAAAAAAGCACCCCTCGGAACAAAGGTCTTTTCTGGAACGGCAGGGTTTATCTCATTACCAAAAATTTATTCTTTAGATCTTAATTAACTAACCTCGTACTTCTGTTAGCCAAGTACAGGCCTCCAAATACTGGCTCTCTGGTCTGGACGTGGGAAGACATTCACACTGTGACATCATTAGAATACATTTGAATACATCGACACGATTACACGGCAAGACCTGCAGACCATAGGACATCGCAAAGCCGTTATTTTGTAAATTTAAAATAAACTTGTTTTTCCATGACGTCAGTAGGTTGCAGGCCTGTCTTCCATACCCAGGTAGAAATGTCAAAGTTTGACGGCTTCACAATGGCGCCATCATAAATGGCCTCTTAGCTCTGACTTTGTTAGAGACGATCGATATATGGGGTTCTCGTAAAACGTGAAGTGGAGAGTGTGAGAAAGGAGGCAGGATTTCATCGAGTCGATGGATAACAGGTCGTTGACGAAGTGAATGGCGTTGTGCACGAGAACGAAACATGTTCTGGCGCTGGAAAACCATGAGTCGGGAAAACCAAATGCATGAATGGATTAATGAGTAACGTGTTTGGCAATAAACGGGAAAATCACTAACAGATAGGAAAGGGTAGATGAACTTTCCAAAGGAGACAAAAAAGAGGGAAAATGTAATATATTTTCACACGCATGTTTTGCTCTTTTCTTTCAGATTGTATTCAGCCGTCAGAGCAGCTCACGTGATATTCACGAACTTATTGCCCAAGCGTCTGGAGTAAGCAGGTCAGTATACATGCCCAACCCTTACTTCCTTGACTGGCAGACTGCATTATGTTTCCCAGAGTTATCTGACTTGACTGAGAAACCGTACTGTAACAAACAGTAATGAACAGTGTCAGACGTAATCTTCATTGTGGTACTGAGTTACTGGTTGAATTTAGAACGGCACTTCTGACCACAGCCTTAAGAAAAACCCACCGATTTGTAAGAAGATATTCAAGTTCGTGAGAACGTTTCGAAACACGAATGCGGGTACTGTTAATAATGTCAAATGCATTTGTCAAATAATAGAAAATATTGAGATATGAAGAGTTGGGGCAAGGGATCAGGTAATTCAAAAACTCTTAAAAGACTGGGCATAACATGGGTGTGTGACTTGTAAGATCTTGTCACATGGTTCAATGTCATACTTTTCGCCTGGTCAGCCTGTTCTTAACAAGCCATTTCGATGACTGGGGGATATGTCGATCTGTGTGGTTGTAAAAAAAGAATCCACAAGTTCTATCGACAAAACCGCCCGAGTATTGAAGGTGCAAGACATTTTGTAAGTAGTCAATATCTAGCAGAAAACAGCTCAAAAACAACTACTGGAACATTTTATCACGAGACCACTCGGAATGTGCGAGAAAATTACTTTCAAGCAAGAGTGTACACTAACGATTCTTGGGAATACCGCACAGAACTGGGGTGAACGTGTCTTAGCTGGCCGAGCACGCGAGGGCGCCATGGGGACCCGAAACGAGGCCAGAACCTTCATTTAGATCCTGACTTGACAGAGGACCCCCATGTCCCCTGGCGTTGCTTGGTAGGTAGGGAGACTTGCACCACTGACCATCCTTGGTCCTGACGACAGTTCGCATGCAGACGCGCTGATCACCACAAAACTGAAACCATCTGGAATGCCCTAGGTTCCAAGATAAGGTTGAGATATTAGTGAAGTAATTCAAACAAAGTCATGTGTTTTAAAGCAAGTATCTCTTCTCTTATTCATCAAAAATGCGTCACCTCTAGAGTAGACATCTTCTGACATCCGGGCTCCTATACCTTTCACAGCCAAAATCCGTGCGTCCTCGATAGCTTTGTAGGTGGAGCTGCAGACCAAAGTGTTGATGTTGCCGGTTCGAATCCAGGTGTGGTCAAGGATTATTTACTGAAGTTAAACATCTCCCCGCATATTAAGCTGCCTGTCCACACTGGCCATCTTACTGCAACCATCAGTCTGGTGGTTCTGTCAGTGCATAGCTTAGTGATAGGGCCCCATCCCCATAGAGCGAAATCACCGAGAGGTGGAAATACTGTCCCTCAACATTACCTGCCTATCTATTAGCAATTAATTTCATTTTCTCCCGAAAGTCCAGTTCGTGTTACTCAGCACGCTTTAGGTGGGGTAATATACATTTAGGTTGTCCTACGTGCACTCTGTGGGGAAGGCGTCACTAGCAGCATGGCTAGTCTGCTGTCAGTCTAGTGTCCTTACGAAAGCGGACGACGTAACCAGGAAACAGGAGGTGGGGAGGAATTCTCCTCGCTGAGGTAATCAAAAGTCCTTCTGGATTCAGACAGACCCACAAACTGTGACAGACAGCTTCACGAGACACAACGGCAGGCTCCCGTGCACGGCGATAAGCAGCCACGTACTTGAACCAAGGGACGGAACCCTGGCACGAACCAGAAACCTCTGGAAAAAACTCTGTCAAATTGCGCAAGACATTTAGACACCATTCTAACCACCAAGTGCAAAGTTAAAATATTGGTAAGCGATTTTTTTCCGGTAGACGAAAATTTTACAGGCATATTGTCTGTCTCGCACAAAGGGTTTGAAAGACGATGTGTCATCAACTCTGCTCCTCCCACGAGGCTTACGAATAACTTTCTAGTGTGGGAATCTGTACTGATGGCGAGACTGACTGCACGCGGTGTTTACTGTGTCGGCTTGTATTGAATGATATTAACAGGAGCTAAGGCGTTAGTGTAAACTTCAGGCACGTGATGACTTAGTCAACTGACCAGTTTACTCGACCAATGGAAACCCCGGTTTCCAGATGTACATACAGAAGGAAAAGTGGTTTGGAAACTGCTTCTCTTGGAAAAGGGGGGGGGGGTAAAACACGTGAGCAAGCTTTGAGGGATTAAATTAAAGCCGGAAACAAGTCCCCTTTTTACAACAGTCATTGCAGAATAAGTTCAGTCTTCCCCATAAAACTGGCGGTTAACATTTAAAATGTGAAGGTGAACGGGTGCGAACTATAAGAACAGATAATATGAGGTGTCTGACACAAATACGGGCATTCTGTCACAGTGCTTGTCATCTCTTTCTTTCTCTTGCTTTCCATCTATGTTTGTCAGATATGGACCCTGATAGCTTTGCTGAGATGTACTGAGGCCATGGAAATGAGATGTTGCAAAAAGGTCTTTCATGTCTCGTGCAAAGACCACATCACAAATACCGCAGCATGAACGAGGATGCAGAAAGCCTTTGAACCATATGAAGAGCTAATGGCTGCTGTGAAAAAACACATATTGAAATGTTACGGGCACGTCTCGAGATCATCACGACTTGCAAAAACCATTCTGAAAGTCACAGTGCGGGAAGAAGAAAAGCCATAGAGAGGAAGCGATGGGAAATCAACATCCAAGAGTAGACTGGTCTCACGTTTGCAGAAACCCAGAGACTGACACAGGACAGAGAGACATGGAGGAAGCTGGTTGCCAAGTCGCCAGTGGCGCCCCAGCTGTTTCCAGGGCTGCGGGACAGACGAGATGATTATTAGAGAACAATAACACCAGCTTGTAGCTGTTTCCTTATAGCTTCTGGCTCCACTGTACATTGTCTTGTTCGTTTTCTCACTTTCAGAGTTTTTCATCTTTTTTTCTTTTTTGGGCCTGGCTTCATGAGATCTACACGCAATCATGGCGACTAAAGTTGGGAGGCGCCACGAGGGATGTTACAGAGAAGCATTAAACGTTTGCTTTGCTCGTGACTGCAAGGGGTCTATGCGATATCCCTTGTCGTGCCTCACGACTTCAGTTGGCCGACTGCCCGTAGCTGTCGTGAAATCTCTGCCTGGTGTAAGTCAACAAGCTGCCGGTCGCTGTCCGCAGCACGAAGTCTTGGTGCCTAATAGAGCAATGACGCGTGAGGTACAGAGCAATGACGCGTGATGTACAGAGCAATGACGC
Organism: Lanistes nyassanus; assembly: GCA_004794575.1. NCBI lineage: Eukaryota > Metazoa > Mollusca > Gastropoda > Architaenioglossa > Ampullariidae > Lanistes > Lanistes nyassanus. The sequence continues at coordinate 170,411 of SMGT01002122.1, read as the reverse complement.
GTGAGGTACAGAGCGAAAAGAAATGTCCTCATTACGACGATGCATAGCCTTATTCCATGAAGGTTTTGTGTTCATATTTCTTTGTCTTTGTCTTGTTCTAGCTTGACTCAGTTCCCTTGTTTTGAATTCTTATTTCAACTCCTAATAATCCATGTCTTTTTACTTTCCCTGCGTGGCACACTCCCTCCCCACTCACCCCAGGAAAATAAAAACAGGGCTGGAATGTACAAGATAATACACCGCGCAATCCCTAGTCTTCAATATCGTGATTTACAGTCCGCAATATTTTTAAATTTACGAATGTTTTAACTCATCCAAAATATGACGTCCTTGAAGGTGTTTACGTGTTCGACAGCAATTTTTTCATACATCGTGGCCGTGACTTCAGGTGTCTAGAATGTGCATATTGCTGAACACGCTCTGAAAGCAGTCTACTAGATCAGCGATAAATTAAAGGAAAAGTAACGGAAAAGACAAGCTGCACTAAATTCAGATGTGGCCCACTTCTGCTATAATACTTCGCGATACAAAAGAAGGCTAAATTAATCACGTGCCTCAAACATTGCATGTCATTGCCAAAGACTATATTGAGAACGCTCCTGAGAATAGAAACACGTGGAATCTAAAGCGCGCCTTCACTGCTATAGCTTTCTGAACGGGAAGCAAGACATCACAGTGCAAACTAGGGTTTTCCGTCGTTGTCTTTGAAGCAAATTGTGCAAACAACCTGAGAACCGAGGCTGGGCTGTATACTTTCCGGTCATAAAAGCGGTCGTAATACTACTTCTGTCTGTATTTTACAAGCACTTTTACACCGATTAAGCGTTCATCTATTTAATTAACTGTCCTTTTAAAGGAACGAAGATTAATTTTTGTTGAAAGCAAGAGCTGACAGCGAAAAGACATATTCGTGTCGTCATACTTGAAATCAAGATGTAAGGCAAAAAACCTATTGGAGTCGCTTTCGATAACAACAATAAACAGCGGAACTTTTGGTTTTGCACTGGGAGCTAAGGAATGTTTTGTGAGAGATTTTTCGCTGACTAGAACACGACTTTCAAAGTAGATTTGAAAGAAAATTGCAAGTGATGAATAATGAATGATCTCTTTCGAAAGCCCAAGCTTTGTCTTACCCTCTCCCACTTGCCGCGTGTCTGCTAGGTTTGTCCCCCTTCCATCACCAACTCCTCTCACTGTCTTCTCTCTCTGCAATAACAGAAAAGACAGAATGGGGAATGGGTTATTATTTCTGGCTTTATTTGGCAAATCAGTCGCGTGCCGACTTGCTGCCAAGGGAGCTCACTTCCATTGTTCTGGATCACAATGGATCGTGAAGTCGGAATGCGTACGCTTTTTAGTTCTTTTTGGTAAACATTTCCATGGGTTAAAATGGGTTTCAGCAAGGGAGAACAACCAAAAGTATTGTCCACAGGCTCATAGTTCTAAATATTCTCATATATTATTGTATATTCGCATAACTTCTCATGTATTCTCATATATTCTCATAAATTCTCATATATTCTCGTATGTTCTCATATATTCTCATAAATTCTCATACATTTCCCAGAGACTCTTTGACAATTCAAGGAGGAAGATTGGGAAAGCACCTAAAAAGTGCAACTTTATTATATAATGAGCTAAATTCCACGTCAGTGAATTCACTGGGTATTCCGCAAGACATATACCTAGCTAACTAGATAAATATATACGTATATGCGTATATATGTGTATATATGTGTATATATATGTATATATGTGTATATATGTGTATATGTGTGTATATACCTATATATTGAGAGAGAAAAACTAAACTTCTTTTTGCCGTGTGCATGCTGGCTGCTTTGTGGCTTCCCGCTTGTTTATTCCCTACTGCATGCCCGGCCACCCAGGTGTTTGTTTTTTATTTTCATCTTCTTAACAGAAGGCCAGTGGAGTACACAAAGGTGCGCTTTAGAAACACTCCTAGTCGGGCTAAAGTCAGCTCTGCAGCTCGCGATAACCTGAGCTCGGTGAGCGATCA
>SMGT01002122.1:153775-168042 GCA_004794575.1 Lanistes nyassanus | reverse complement strand
GGGGGGGGGGGGTAGAAAGGAGGGAGAGACTCGGCCACACACCTGCCTGCAAAACATGTCAATGAGAGGTTGACATCAATAGAGACAATGGAAAATCTCGAGGTCCCGTAACCTTGACCTCAGCGCTTCATTGTCGACACAAGCCTTCTCATGAAACTATAATGATTATAATTTTTGTCCCGATCAGTAGCGTCAACATGAAGGGCAAACCAGCATCAGCTGTTGTAGGAAAACATGCTTACGACATCTTGCACCAAACAATAGCCTTGTTAACTCACCAGGGAAAGTGCGATTTAACGAGTTTCACTAAAATGCGGACACATCAAAATAGTGTGTTAATGAGCAAACACGCTATTTTGTTTGGCCTCTTTGTTTTCGTGGCGTTAAGCTTTCTTGAAATAACCTACACTGAACGCGCAAAAAGGATTTTTTTTTACAGATATCGCCAGAGACAGACCTGACTTGTCTGTACCCGGGCTGGCTTGCATGAGTGTTATCTCATGTTCCTTCGTAAAGGTAAACATAAATTGCACAGGGGAAATGGACCTTACGACCACCCTTATGACCGGAAAAGCAGCTATGAACGCTCATGCAAGCCATCCCTGGCACGTAACTAGTTAAGGATATGGGACGGAGAGAAAGAAGAGAACCAAGGGAGGTAACGAGGAGGGGGGAGTACAGAAAGTCTAGATAGCAGGTGTTTGGGAGGAAGACATATTTATACCAAACGAGGTGGCCGATATTTATAGAAAAATATTTGTTAAAATGTAGGTTGGTGCACAATGCCCGATTAGGCTCTCTTATTCCCTTGGGTCGCTCTATCTGTTAAGCACGCGGAAATAATATGAACAGATTTACCAGAAAAGAAGACATTTCTAAACAGGTAACATAACCTTGCTTTTAGTTTTATCACTGGATTATCTGTTACGTATTGCATAGATAGTTACAAGCATCACTGTAGTGCATCAATATACGACTCGTTTCCGTCATCCGCCCAAATCATGTCATAAGCTTTGTGTCTTTCTACGTAGGGGGTTTCCGAAAATGTTTCTTAGTTTTGGGAACTCCACCAATTCGCGAATCGCTGCCTTGGGAGATTTATAGAGCTCCAAATTCAGGACTGATGTACCTCCAAATTCAGTACTGATGTACCTCCAAATTCAGTGCTGATGTACCTCCAAATTCAGTGCTGATGTACATCCAAATTCAGTGCTGATGTACCTCCAAATTCAGTGTTGATGTACCTCCAAATTCAGTGCTGATGTACCTCCAAATTCAGTGCTGATGTACATCCAAATTCACTACTGATGTACCTCCAAATTCAGTACTGATGTACCTCCAAATTCAGTGCTGATGTACCTCCATATTCAATGTTGATGTACCTCCATATTCAGTACTGATTTACCTCCATATTCAATGGTGATGTACCTCCATATTCAGTACTGATGTACCGCCATATTCAGCTCATACAAAAGCTTGTTACCAAACAGGTCGTTGATTTTCTGGAGCAGGTCTTGCATGACCCCACATCTTCCGGACAAAATGCTATTACTTTTTGTTCCCTTTTTGTTCACGTGTTTACTTTCGAAGGCATCAATCGCAGACACTTGTGCATCGAAGTAAAATTACATTCCAGCGAATGTTTTTGCAATGCCCAAATCAGACTAAAGACAAACCAAATGTCAGAAGTCTTTCTAGATCGATAAACCCTTTCTCGCTTTTCCTGTTGCCTTGGTTACAGTTACTTGACAGTCTATTTCAGTTCCGATAGTCCTTGTTAGCTCTGTTGCAAAGTGGGATCTTTGGATAGAAATGTAACAAAGAGGGCTGGCAGATAATTGACAGATCCAATACTGACCGTTACGGGCTGGTCGCCGAGAAAAATGTCAGATGTCTTGCTCCTCAGGAAGATTACAGAGGGTCAGGAAAGTGAAAATGTAGAATTTTCTCCTGCCTGTTGTCGAGTGAGTGATTGATGTGGCTACGACATAATACATGCGTCGACAATTTAAAGCCAACGACTGTTCTACGGTGGACCTCCCCAACGTCATCGCTGTCGTGTTCTCGGGGAAATCAATCCACTCCTAACACGTGGTCTCGCGTGCTCACTCTCACGAGACTGAAGACACAGTTTGTAGACGGAATTACAACACTGTCTTACTTATGATATGTCATGGCATTCATACTGGTCGAACCTCCGTCCACCTGCAATCTCCCCCCCCCCACATAGCCCAGTGAAACAGTGAAATATATTAACATATAAATTAGTTCGTCTGTCGAGGGAATCCCCGCACCTTGCTGTACACATCAATCTCAGCTCAGTCTACACATCGACCTATCATACAAATCTCCCCCCCCCCCACATCATCTACTGTGTACAGATAACCACGATATGGAGCACGTGCCTTGCCCAGGAGCCGGCGTATACAAAGAGTGATCACTTGAGAGAACTGATACACAACACTGCGTCATACCGACGTTTTACAGCTGGCACTACAGTCTGTACCAAAGCCAGGGGCCCATCACTGTTCCTCCCACATCGACTTAATAAGCGTCGTCGTCTGTGATAACAGAAGACTCTTCGTTGTCGAACTCTTCGCGCATGTCTTTGCCGAAGCCGGAACACAAAGTCAACGGGGACTAGCAAGCGATTCTGCTGACCTCGCATCCAACACACGGTGTGACACTCCAGGTCAGCCGTTGACCTCTGAACCTGTCGTACACAAGTTCGTTCTACGAGCCACAGTTACTGTTGGATCTGACGAGAGGTCAGCCCCGACTGCTGCCTTGGAACGGAAGCTCCTTGGACTCCCGAACTCACATTCCCCGAATCGTCGACGTCCGATTGGCCCAAATACGTGACACTGCAGAGTTACGGTGTACAGGCAGTGCCCTCCCAACCAATCCGCCGAACACATTTCTTTGAGACAGTTCTTTGTTATGAAATATCGCTTGTATCTCCTAATCTGTTGAAGACATTGGCTTGTCTAATAATTGTCATCGTGTTCCAGGAATGCAGTTATCTCCCTGCGAGACAAAACAGGAGCACACGTGTCGCTTTCATCCACCATGCCGGCCAACTCGCCTGCGTAAGTTATTCGGTTTTTTAAAGCCAGTTTTTTATTGTGAGCTGTGTCATGTTTTATTGTGAGCTGTGTCGTGTTTTATTGTGAGCTGTGTCGTGTTTTATTGTGAGCTGTGTCATGTTTTATTGTGAGCTGTGTCGTGTTTTGAGTTGTGTTATGTTTTAAGTTGTGGCATGTTTTGAGTTGTATCATGTTTTGAGATGTGTTATGTTTTGAGTTATATCATTCTTTATGGACATCAATGCGTCAATGGGCTGCTTCCTCCATCTAAGTTCTGTCACCAGTAACCTAAAAATGCATCGCTCATTTAGAAGTACTTAATTTCGGTTTAATTTGCACCAGATGTTTACTGGTTAACACGAATGTTTACAAATTGTTGTGTTAGCTTAGACATAGCTACGCGAAATTACACTCAATATTTCTATTAATTTGAAGCCTTTGGTTCTTAAAGTGAGACGTATGTACTTTTAGGTATCATTTGAAAATATAAAGCGTAGGCCAGAAGCGCAGGTTCAGTATAGCTGCCTATTCTCTATGGCTCCCTGTTCAGTATGGCTCCCTGTTCTGTATGGGTTCCTGTTCAGTATGGCCCCCTCTTCTGTATGGCTCCCTGTTTAGTATAGCTTCTAGTTCTGTGTGGCTCCCTGTTCTGTATGGCTCCCTATTCTCTGTGGCTCCTCGTTCAGTATAGCTTTTTAGTCTGTATGGCTTCATGTTCAGTATGGTTTCTAGTTCTGTGTGGCTCCCTGTTCTGTACGGCTCCCTGTTGACTATGAATTCCTGTTCTCTGTGGCTGCCTGTTCAGTATGACTTCCTGTTCTGTTGGGACGATCTCGACCTATTTACACTAATGGTAATCCCGATCCCCTGAGACCGTTCGCTTTTGTGTCGTTAATAACGCCATCAGCGATGGACGTGAGCGGACGGACGGACGAAAAATGGTCCCATAGGTGATATGGTCTACTTGCAGTGTTAGTACAGCTGCTGTGAAAAGTGGGTTTTTTGTGTAATTTCAGAAATCCCTACAAAGTCATCAGTCGAGACCAGCCCTCACAAGAAAGTATGTTGACGTTTGAATACTATTATGTGTGCATTAAAGCATTAGTTAAAAATGTAGACAAATATACTCGACCAGCGCACTCATCAACTTTCGCACGAACCAACGAACTGTCCAAAAATCAGCGACTACTACAAGCACCACTTTAATGATCTGATCGCCTTCCTTCTCCTGTAAGTCTCGTCCATCTGTCCACTCCCCGCCTGGTCCCTGGTGCTTTTGTTATATATTGCCACTTATTATTATGGGACTTATTTCTACTAGTAATACTGTATGCTTGTGCTTCTGTGGTTTTAATTTCTATATGACCCTCCGGGGTCAAGAATAAATCTTGCCTTGCCCTGGGAATAGTCGCTCGCGCGATGTTCAGAGAGCGGAAGACGAGGAGTATCTAGACCAGTGGTTCGCTGAATTTTTACCTGTAGCTGGATGCGTGTTCTGAGGGTGTCCGTGTGCGCAACTCGCCATATTTGGGAGTGAGTGAGGGGGGATGAGGCACGGAGAAGGTGAAGGTCAGTGAGGTTGGCTGGATGGGGACCTCATTCCCGCTCGTGCTGCAAGATCCTTAGAGGTTTTCTACGACGGCTTTTCACTACCTGCCTTTGAATGTGTACTTGTGTGCAGTTGACCACGACGCTTTCCATGCAGTCCTGACTCACGTGGCCGAGCAGCTGAACAGGTAAGTCTGTCTTCACGTCCTGTTCACGTTGAGGCCAGACGAGGGCCGAGTAACAGACGCACAAGAGCGAGACACAATGCCCTTTTTGATCCCCGATATTGGCGCGCAGTGAACAGGGGTTGCACGCGAACTGGCAGACGGACACACAAAGCGAAAGCGCGCACATCTGGATAGGTACACGCTGTTTGGCGCATCAACACAAACTCAGATGGGCGGAGAGACACCAGAGTGAGAGAGTGAAGGACAGTGAGAGTGCACGCACAGGCTTACACTGAGACAACGGAAACAAACAGACAGACGGAAGCACAGACAGGACAGACAAAACCAAATCACACACATCTCTTTAGGTACACGCAGTGTGCTTCATACTCTGACAGACTCACACAGACAGGCAAGCAGACAGACAGCCTAAGCAAATATGCAGGAAGCAGGGATTGAGAAATACTCGGCCATCCACATCATCGTCGTCATTCACCACCACCACCACCACCACCACCACCACTCTTCTTCATCATCATCATCATCATCATCATCATCATCATCATCATCATCATCGAAGTACGCAAATAAAGGCTGTACGCAAGTAGTACAACAAGCGAATACAAAAACATAGTTTAACCCATTGTTTTTCCTTTGAGATGAAGAGAAGTACACATTTCAGGCTCTCCAAAATGCTTTTCTTATGGGGAGGAAGGGATGTCCGCTGGCAAGCACCAATCAATTCCTCTTTCCTCCAGCCCCCATCCCACGCCATCCAACACGAGTAGCAGCTATCTTGTATCGCTGACCGCCAAGCCGTCAGCTTTAGTCATCAAAAAGCGGCCTGACACTCTTGATGTGCTGCAAATCATGATGCTTTTATTTTTTCCCATGATACTTTTATTTTTTCCATGATGCTTTTATTTTTTCCCATGATACTTTTATTTTTCCCATGATGCTTTTATTTTTTCCTGCTTGCGCCTTTTCCAACGGCAAATAAATCATTGGTTTTATGTTCCTATTCTCATTATCTTCGTTGAGGTGTATAAACCATGAGAGTCAAGACTGATTTTTTCCTCTCTCCTGTCAATACACACGTACTGTCGCGCCACAATCTTCTCCCCTTCATTGCCACCTGAAGTGACCTATTCAGCTTGTCGTGAATGGTAAACGTTTTGCCATGAGAACATACAGGTCTTCCACTAGTTTCTTGAGACGCCTGAAGGACTCTTTGCACCTGTCGCCTTCCTTATGGCTCCCAGGTATCCCTTGACTGGCTTGCACCAGCAAACAAGTAGCGATTCAGAGATTGAAAACTAGTACGTACTGCACATTCAGTTCCTGCCGGTTACCCCGATCCCTGAACTTCTCACGGCTGAGCTGTAGCAATTGTTTTATTCTGTGGATTATGGTCGACAAGTTTAGCATTTATTTTAGATGTTAAGCGGTTTTGTTTAACGTTGAACTTCAGACATTAGTTGTTAAAACACGCTCGTGGTTAAGAAGTGTCACTGTTTCAGTGTCGTTACTATGATGTGGCGATACAGTCGATAAATCTTCGCGTGGTTACGCAGCAGCACTTTGTAGATTTCCCAAGATGACACAAAAATGTGTGTGTGGGGGGGAGGGGGTTGAAAAGAATGATGTGAGAGAGAGAGAGAGAGAGAGAGAGAGCTGATTGCACACAATTGTGAACAATGTGTCACGACATCATTACTAGCCAATAAACGTGCTGTAATCTAGGTCATTATCTCTCTATAGAACAATACCTGGTTAATTTTAATTTATTGATATGTCGTCCTGTTGTTTTTTTATATTTTATTTGATGTCTGCTGCTCCTTTCCCTTGGTTTTGCATTCATCTCTTCTCTCCTCTTTCCTTTTCTTTCTTTCTGTTCACGCTCTCTTTTTCCCTTTCTCCCGATTAAGCAAAATACTAGTGTGTTCTTTAAAATCCGTTTCTTTTATAGATAGATAAACTGTAAATGTTGTCGATTCTCTGTGTAGAAATAACAGTACATCGGAGTGTGTCCAGCCTGTCCGTTTTATTTAAGTGTAATCATCACTCGTGTTTGGTGTGGTCGGTGACAATCGACTGTTAACAGCCCGCCCTTACCCCAGCCCGCCATTACCCCAGCTACCGCACACAGCGTACGGCGTCAGAGCCAGACTTCTATTTCTCTTCCTCACAGTGTCGCAGAACCTCCAGGTTTATGTGCACTGGTGTGACCTGGATGACACTAGAACATCAAGACTTTACTGTCCGTAGGCAAGTGTGGAGGAACGAGAGCGATCGAACCAAGTTCTGTTCAAATATTTTTCCTCCATTTTACGACTCGTCGTCCGCCCAAGCGCCCAGCCGTCCACCCGACAGTCAGGTTTTCGCGCGGATTGCTTGTCGACTGTAGCCGCTAGTTTCTTCTCACGAACTCCCCGTGGACAGGAGGGAATTCAGGTAGAGACTGGAAGTGGCAGGGATGCAGGACAACGCAAGGAACGGAAGTCCAAGAAATGAGGGATTCAAACTGGGAATCTTGCAGCAAAATGGCTGACCCCCCCCCCAACCCCCTCAACCCCCCCAACAAAAATAAACAAGCAAACAAAAAACAAAACAACCCAAACCACCATCAACTCTCCCCAACCCCCCACCCCCGAGGAAAACACCCACAAAAATCTAACGTCTTCAAAATCTTGTCGCAAAGACGAGACCTGCTGCTACGTGCAAAGAAAAACGTACAACTGTTGTTTTACTGGAACCACGAAATTAACCGCCAGAGAAAGAGTAAAAACGTGCTGTAATGCTGTAATGTTGTAATGTTGTAATGTTGAGGGCTGGAAAGTAGGACAGGACGTTTTCTGTACACTGGCGATGGAAGCCAATGTCTGTTACTCTGGGGGGAGGGGGGAGGTAGGGGTCGAAGGTAAAAGGTCACTCAATATCAAACGTGAGTTTTTTTAGCACCGATGAGCAACTTGTAGTGACCTGTGCAGCATGTTGGAGCACTGAGATGAAGTGTTTTTCTTGTCAATGTTGATTGGAAGGAATATTTCTGGATCTCTGAATGGAAATGAAGCTGAAGATCAAGGGGCATGCGGGAACCGTTTACTTCTGATGAGCTGTAAAGTTCCAATATGAGTACCGATCTTCTGAAAAGTGCTGAGAAAAGGACAGGGTTTGTGATATAAACATGTGAACATGGAGAGTACCATGTCTGGGTGAGGACTGAGATTAAAGATCTGTGTTGGGGAATGTTGTTTAGTACTGATGAGCTGCTCACCTAAGTATTGATGCACTGTAAACATCAGGAGAACAAAACTTTTTCTTCCTCTCATAGCAGTACCGACACAGAAATGCAGATCTCTCAATGTACAACAGTGGAGCTAAAGTGAAGATCTACTTTGACAAACTGTTCCACGCTGACTGAAGTTCTGTCCAAGTCCCGTGTCGCCAGGCATGCCCAGACTGCTGCTGGTTTCTAAAGTCAAGCTTCGTGGTGACCGTGGGTAGGGTGGGTAGGTAGCTAGCTAGCTAGGTGAGTAATTTTAGAGGGACAGTGCTTCCACCTCGCGGTGATTTCGCAGTGCGGAGGCTGGAGGCCTATCACTAAGCTATGCGCTGATAGAACCGCCAACATGACAGCGGCCAAATGGAGTCTGCAAAAGATTTAACTCCAGGAAATAATCCCTGACCACTCCTGGATTCGAACCAACAACATCCACACGCCAGTCCGTAGCTCTATCCGCAGAGCTATCCAGGCCCCCAGGTCCATAGAGAGACACAGCAACTGCGTTTATATGAACGGCGAACCTCACCCACCATGCACGTGAAGAGATTGGGTCCCGTGTGGAGGACAGGTGAATGATCAAACAGCCAGACAGTTCCGGCACAGGTCGGCATAATTCAGCTCAACCATGCGCGGCGATGTGGGGCGCAGACACACCCACTGCGCGCACTCTGACCCACAGACACAACTGCGTCTCTTCTGCCGTGGCACGTGCACGGCCTGCGCCAGCCATGCTGGGGGCGCGTGTCTAGTTACGTGCTGCCAGGGCTCGTGTTTGTCTCTCCCTGCGCAATCGATGGAGGGGAGGGGGGACCGAAGGAGGGGAGGGGGGACCGAAGGAGGGCTGGGGGCCTGGTTCCTGCCTGCTGTCACAGGACATTTTTAATTATGGAAGGTATTACAGTACTGTCACTGGCATAACTGAGAATGGAAATATTTTTAGAACGGTGTTCTCTCTGCTCATTCTATTCCTTCCTCCCGTCATATTACAACTCCTCTGACTGGAAATTAATATCACCGAAACCCACCACCACCAACACCACCACGCCCTCACACGGATACGCACGGACTCCCTCTCTCCCCAGAAGTCCACACTGTCTTACCGGATCTGTGCAAAGAACCTTCACTGTTAAACGGAAACCGTCTCTGTCGGTCTCTAACAAAGATTCCGAGATCTAATATTTTCAGACTTTAAATCACGCCTTTAGATCGAAGGGCAGATAACTATAGCAAATGTAAAAGAACCGATCTGACCAGTTGCTGGTTGGTTGGTTGGTTGGTTGGTTGGTTGGTTGGTTGGTTGGTTGGTTGGTTGATTCGTTCTTCGGTAGTTGATTGGCTGGGTTAGTAGGTGAGTGGCTGGCTGGTTGATTGGCTGGTTTGTTGCTTGGCTGGCTGGCTGGCTGGCTGGCTGTCTGCATGGCTGGGTGACTAACACGCTGGCTGGCTGCATGGCTGGGCGACTAACACGCTGGCTGGTTGATTCCTCCACAGGGTGTTCAAGATGGAAGAGCTGAAAAACGACCTTACTCACAGACTGAACATGCTGGAGAAGAAAATGGAATGTGAGTATGGGCTGTGAACACTTAATGAGCGCTCTGTACTGGAGTCTACTTATGTAAGATGATCAAATCACATTCTGCTAAACTTGTCCTTATAATGTTAAGGAGTTTAAACGAAAAAGTGAAGAATATTTAAAATGATAAAAACAGCGAAAGAAAAGTATATGAATAAAGAAAGAAAATACCTTGGAATCGTCTTTTTAATAATACTTCCAAAACTATTTGTCCTTGCAGTTAAGGATGTCCTTTTTTTATTTTTATTTATTTATTTATTTATTTTTTGCTAGAACAGCATTGACTGGTTTTGGAAATAGGCTGAATTTAACAATCCGTTTTTGTTGCAGTGGAAGGTCTAAAGGCAGTGGAGATTGAGAAATGTAAGAATGAAATTTCTTATATCAAAGACCAGTTATGGAATGCTCAGAAAAAGTACGTGGATTTTAATCGATTAAGGTGGGTACCATATTTTTGAATTTAGCTAAGCTGGCATAGACGTAGAGATGTACACTGACAGGCCACAGACAGACAGGCAGGCAGTCACAAACACGCGCGCACACACAACTATAGACAATATCTTCAACTTGAATCCTTTGATATTTTATCATGATAGCAAAATCATGCAACGTAGACAGAAATGAGAAAATCAATATCACAGCCTTATGATTGCCACTTAAAAGCTGCCTATTCAGATCAGTGTTTCAATCTGCTTTGTGAATGACACGGAAGGGTGTTTTTTTTCATCTTTTAGTACAATCAGAAAGAAGGGATGTGTCTTTTTGCTGTCGCACTTGCTTCATGTAAAACTTCAATGGCACTGAGCTTGGGAGACATTTATGTACTCTTACTGCGTTTGTCATACATTGCTTTTTACAAAAACCTTCACTTGTTTGCGTGGGGCTCCTTGAGAAATGCAATAGCTGCTTTTCCTTGTATTCCAAATTCTTATCTGATCGTTTTGTTTATTACTGTCGTGTCTTTTACTAGATGTTTATATTGTACTTTTCAATGTAAAGGACATTTCATTTACATTATATAGTCAACGCTATAGTATTCTGGCATCAACCCCTCCCCCATGCATATCTCTCCCTCCCTCTTCTGTGCTTGTAGTTGTGACGTGAATTCAAAAAAATACATGCACATGTTCGCTAGATCTTATATTTAGATGTTTCCTGGTTCATTTTGTCCTTTTCTTGTTCACACACGTCACTGCCTTGCGGTTACGTCACAAAGGCCAGTGTACATAGGGAACGCTTCGGACAGGTTGTATAACTCACTCAGTGATGACAAGAAAATCCGTCTCACACGGGATATTCTAGCCTATCCTAAGGTAAACAACTATTATGGATTTGTGGTTGTCTGCCCTTGTTTCTGGTCACAATTTCAGTGTTCTGTGTGATGTCTATGTCTAGTGGTACAGCATGGACTTGAAGTTGTTTGTTTTTTACGGTCACTTCAATGTCTTGTTTTCCTGTGTCGACAGACTCAGATTACAGAAAATCATTAAACTTATCTGTGAGTTAGAGTCCTTGGTTACATAATATTATTGCACTTTACTATGGGTCAAATCTTTTTAATATAACAGCTTTAAAAAAACAGAGCCGATATAGCGTTTCAAATATCTAGACGCAGACTTGAAATTTCACAAAAGTCATAAAAAATCCTAATTTTAGAGTTTGAGTGTCAGAAGAACATATATAAGACTTAATTGTTGCAGGCTGTGACGACTGAATATCTGCGTATAAAATAACTTGGGTAGTGTTTTTATTCACAGACAGCTAATGCTAGATTCGGCATGCATGTGATGGTTCGTTTCCCGATTTTCTGATAATTAAATGAAGCGAAAAACTGTACTGAACGTCATCCGAGAACAGAATCATGTTGTATATGTAAACAGGGTTATGAATAGAAAGAAATTTCCTTTTTTTTCTCCCCCTATGTGGAAGAATACGTTCGTGGTTGTGTCTGCAACATGAACCCTGACGGACTGTAAAAGAAAACGATAGTTAAGGTGGCACTGCTTCAGTATTCCGGGTTCGTTCTGTGTTTCTGTTCTGTTCTAAGAATGCATTAGTGACAATTATTAGTTTAGACGAACGCCTATAAGTACCAGTGTCCTTGAAGACTTTTCGCTTTTTGTTAGAACACGTTTTGTCGATTGCAAATGGCTCCTTTTGCCACAAACAGAATGTTGTAAGAGAAGGCGGCGGAAAAGCGTTTGAAGGCATTGGATCAGAACTAGTAAACACAGATTGTCAGTGCTCTAAACGCAAAATCGTCAGTGCTGTATGCCTAGATTTGTCGTTGTTCTCACGCAGATTTCTCAGTGTTCTGTGCCACCTCTGGAGAACTGCTAAGGTGAAGGGCAATTGTTCAAGGGAGACCGTTATAGTCTTCTGTCCAGAGGTGTTCAGTCTCCCGTGTATGGAGCTGTTAGAGCCTTTATATATTCCGGAGAGACAATGCTTTGCGACAAAATCAAAGGCTGCACAATGATGTTCGCTCCAAGAGAAGGTTGATGCGACGTGCCCTGAGCAAATATTTTTGTTTGTTCTGCCAACACGTAGGATGTTTCGCTTCGGTGTGTCTGTTGACTTTCTGTACAGTGAGTGTGCTGTCTGGAACTTGAATAAGGATGGATCTCTTTCTATAACTGCGTTTCCGAGTACCTAGCGTTTCCTGTCTCCTCCCTTAGCACCACAAGGGCAAGTTGACTTCTGACGCATTGTGGTCGGGTACCGGCGTGCTTTGCGAAGCTGTTATTTTAACCCAGAAACTTTCACCCAGTCTCCCGCGAAAAAGCGAATCAAAGAAGGAAAAAGTGTAGGCGAATGAAGATGACGGATAATGTTTCCGAAAGACATCGTTTCCTTTACTGTCGTCATGACTCAGACCACATACCAGGCACCGACGGACGTCATGGCAAATAAATTACTCAAACGTAATAAGGAGGACGCGAACAGCTCGACAAATGTGTGGAAGACGCGAGTAACTAAAGCAGTTCTATCTGAGACCTCCCCACCCCCCACAGTCTTTCTGCCTGCCTGAATGCTGCTGACGGCCTGAAGTTCCACGATGTTGCTGTGATGAGATCATTCTCCACTGGACACGTGATGGTGTTCACTTTTGGCTCGATGTGTGACGGTGTCATTGTCCGCTCGATGTGTGACGGTGTCATTGTGCGCTCTGTGTGATGTTGTCTTTGCCCGGCATGTGATGAGGTCACTAACCGTTTGACCTGGGATGCTGCTTACTGTGTTAGCTTGATGAGGCCGGTTCTCCTGGCTGCTTGTCCTCTGATGATGTACAGTGTTGCTTGCTCCTCGCTGCTGCTGCCTCAGTCCAGGACTGCATGCTGCAGACTTCCTATGGCTTGGTGTCGCCGCAGAAGCCAGACGTTAGACAGAGTGCGAAGTACTTAGTTGTCCTTGCTGGCCCTCGGTGTCCAGATTTGCTAGCGGCTTTCTGACCCCCTGGCTGAAGTTCGATACCTTCAGTTGTGATTTCTAACACAAAGTGATGGGGGGGGGGGGGACATAAAATATGCGTATGAACAGCTTTGCGTGGAAATCTGAAAGCGTGCTATTTCACTAAGCTCCAGCGCGTGATTCGCAGTGCTGCAGGCAGTAATCACGAGAATGTACTGACCGAGAAAATGACAGGAAGGAAGGAGATACAAAGAGATGGGAAAAGAAATGACAACTTCTGGACTGTAAAACCAATTTATCAGTTTCATGTCACGAATACTAAATACTGAGCTTCAATTGATATCATTTGTTGTATTTTAGGCATCGTCCTTTAATATTCTTAAAATATATTGTAAAAGTATATCTCGCTAAACTAATGATCCCATCGCACCATAGATGTACTAGTACATCGAGTTAGATAAAATCGTACTGTAAACTATAGCACTGGTTAGTGCACACACAGTAAAGTATATCACTGGTTAGTGTGAACACAGCAAAGTATAAAACTGTTTATCGTAAACACCGTAAATTATGACAATGATGAGTCTGGACACCGTAAAGTGTAACACTGGTTAGTGTAAATAAAGTAAATTAAAACACTTTTTGTGTCAACACTGTTCAGAATAACAATTGTTAGTGTAAACAATGTAAAGTATAACACTATATTAGTGTAAACACTGTAAAGTATAACACTAGTTAGTGTAAACACTGTAAACTATAACAATGATCAGTGTAAACACCGTAAAGTATAACATGATTAGTGTAAACACCGTAAAGTATAACATGATTAGTGTAAACACATTTTTCTGTACGTACTGGTTGAAGTCAAATTTCGATAATGTAGTTTGTGTGTTGTATGACATCTGAACCAAGGGCGGATAACCTTGCTGTCGTAGCATATTTTTCGCCTGTCTGGGTCATTGGCACTAACACCTCAGTTGCTCGCCCCTCTTTTTTATTCCCACTCTCCCCTTTTGGTCCGGCTGTGTCAGTGTTCCCTTTGCCTCGCTGTTCCTCGGTGTTTTGCGTGTGTGTGGCTAGCATGTCACGTTTCTGGTTGCATTTCATGTCACGAAGCGAGTTTCTTGTTGCATTTCATGTCACGAAGCGAGTACTTGTTGCATTTCTTGTCACGAAGCGAGTACTTGTTGCATTTC
>SMGT01002122.1:67926-120509 GCA_004794575.1 Lanistes nyassanus | reverse complement strand
CCCCCCCCCCCCCACGCCAACTTTGGTAGCGCTTTCCCCAGGTGCGTGGCAAATAAATCAGCTTTAGATTAGTTGCTCGCTTAACCCTGGCCCTCCGCTGTGCAGCTGCTTATCTAGATCTCGAGCGGCCAGGCGGTCAGGCTTGCGGCTTATCGCCGGCTGTCGACTGACGGGGACAGCGGCACTTGTCACCACTTTGTCACCTCCAGTCTCTGGTTCACGAATTGTCACCACTTTGTCACCTCCAGTCTCTGGTTCACGACGTAAGCAAACATTAGCGCGCAGAGTCGAGGGGCAGTGGCAAGTGTCCAGATCTCGACTCATTGTATGTAAGTACAATGTATGTGTAACGTCCACAAAATTTGGCATGACTACAGTCAGAAGCCAAGCACTGACTTTCACTCAGGAACGGTCATTTAGTGCTAGGCACTCTGGGAGAACTGCGAAAATGCTTGGCGACAGTAGGCTGACGTCCTGTGCAGACTACTTTCATAGCCACACATCTACCCTGGTAATAATGAAATTCACTACAATCACACCACCACTACTCCCCCACAACAACAACAGCGGCGATGGCAGTTCTGTGGGTATTTAAAGCTGAATTTTGTTGCAGGGTCAATATTCTATATCTTACTATTCCAGCATTAAACAATCGATATTCTATAGCCTACTATTCCGGTATTATACAAACAATATTCTACAGCCTACTATTCCTGTATTATACAAACAAATTATACAGCCTACTATTCCAGTTTTATACAATCAATGAATCAATATTCAGTAGCCTACTATGTCAGAATTATACAAACAATATTCTACAGCCCACTATTCCGGTATTATACAAACAATATTCTACAGACTACTATTCCGGTATTATACAAACAATATTCTACAGCCCACTATTCCGGTATTATACAAACAATATTCTACAGCCCACTATTCTGGTATTATACAAACAATATTCTACAGCCTACTATTCCGGTATTATACAAACAATATTCTACAGCCTACTATTCCGGTATTATACAATCCAGACTAACAGCTACCGAAGGCAGAGGGAATAAGGAAAGGGTGTTGGGGAGGAAGATAATGTAGCCACAGGTAAGATGCAAGTCTGTTCACTCATGGCCTGACTGATACGGAGCGAAAGAACAGTGGACTACGAGGCTCAGCTGAGCTTAGCTTTAAGAAGCTTAGTTGCAAGCTAGAGGAGAGGAAGGAGGGAGTCGGGGGAGGAACTAAATGAGAAAAAGCATATTCGTGGGGTGGAGTGGAAGATACCTGTGCATGCCAGCGACACACATTTCAGTCCATCAGCCACTGTCCATTGCTGTCATGAGATCAGCTAATTAAACTACTTAATTGGTTTATCAGCCCGCGGGGTCGTGGACAAGTAAGTCTCAGTCTACAGGCCTGACGTAATAAGATTATGAATGATGTCACACGAGAACAATGCATGATGTAATTGCGTAAGGCCCCCCCCCAACCCCCCAAAAGCGGAAATGTAAGCTTCTTTTTGGGTATGCACTTACACGGGGTCAACCTTGGTGAAATCCTAATTAATCTGTGTTCGTGACGATATACGCTTTGACGTGACTGATGCTAAAATGTGAATTGGTTTTGATTTGTCTCAAGGACTGCAATATCTGCCTTGTAGGCTCTCTGAAGCTGACATCAGTGAAAGTTGCCTGCAAGGACTTGGGTCAGGCAGTTGGATTTTCTCGAAAATTACTGGTCAGCCCCAGCCACGCCAAAACACGCGTTCATAAACTAAGACACCTGAAAACAAGTCCACCACAGCTGAACCAGGGAAAATATTTAAACAGAGGAACATTACTGTAGATAATCTTTCCTATTCGGCACAAGTCAGTTTTTGCCATTTGTGGATAAGCCTCAGAGTCGATGTGGCTGCAGTGGCGGCACGAAGAAGGGGAACAACTCGTTCAGGCCCTGTTCACTGGTGCGTGTCAGGTTCGGCCAGGCCGTGCGGTAAAGGTTATACGGGTGACGTCATCAGTACTTTCCATAACTGGTTTAAGGCCAAATGTGTGTACCTCAACTTTTTTTGTTGCGTGCGTGCGTGCGTGCGTGCGTGCGCGTGCGCGTGCGCGTGCGCGTGCGTGTGAGGGGAAGGGGGAATCTCGAGGTTCGAACTGGAGGCACTTGATTATGTTTCAACACTGCGCTCTGCGCCAACAGACACCCTCTGCCTGCATTCGCTACCACGTGTTTTGTCACTGTGTTCTCAAGACTTTATCCCTCCGAATTCTCAGGTAAGCAAACACTTTCTATCGACAGGTATGTTGGCATTATAAGGAAGCTAGACAAACGACCTCACAATTTCGCCAACACTTGTGTTAAGAATTTTTTTTCTAAAAGGCATTTTCCGGCTAGGTGCAAAATTTTTCCAGGAACAAAACGCCAGCCGTTTTCAGTTACGTTAGACTTGGCTGGCACCGTGATCGGCCCGCACTCCATGGTCACACACCTATTGACTGGGTGTGGATTAAAGCCGGCAGCCGGGAAAACCGTTTTCCGTATCTAATGGCCAGGTCGTGTTCAGGCCCCTGTACAGAGCAGGGGGGTGGGGTGGGTGAAGCCGGAACTGGCGCACAGAGCGGCCGGAGATCAAGCAAGGAGTGGGGAGGACAAATGGGCACGTGCAGGCGGACAGACAGGCAGACAGACAGGCAGACAGACAGGCAGACAGACAGGTAGGCAGGCAGGACGACAGGTAGCCAGGCGGGAAGGCAAGCAGGCAGACAGGCAGGCAGACAGGCCGACAGGCCGGCAGGCAGGCAAGCAGGCAGACAGGCAGGCAGACAGGCCGACAGGCCGGCAGGCCGGCAGGCAGGTATGGGGCGCAAAGAGGAAAATGGATTTAATGTTCATGGTATATCAAAAAAATTCCATTCTATAACTAAAATGAAAAGGACAAACCTCCTGCTGGCCTGATATCGTGTAGAAAAATAAAAAGAGGAGCTAACACAGCAGTATAATCCCATCACGTTTCTGCTGTTACACTACTTCGGGTTGTGCAGTCTGACTTGTAGTATTTGAGGTTGTGTTGTGATCTTCCTGCCTGAAGTGAACGTATTTCACGTTGCGTTGTGATTGTCCTGCCTAAAGTGAACGTATTTCACGTTGTGTTGTGATTGTCCTGCCTAAAGTGAACGTATTTCACGTTGTGTTGTGATTTTCCTGTCTGAAGTGAACGTATTTCACGTTGTGTTGTGATCTTCCTGCCTGAAGTGAACGTA
Organism: Lanistes nyassanus; assembly: GCA_004794575.1. Taxonomy (NCBI): domain Eukaryota; kingdom Metazoa; phylum Mollusca; class Gastropoda; order Architaenioglossa; family Ampullariidae; genus Lanistes; species Lanistes nyassanus. The sequence continues at coordinate 117,249 of SMGT01002122.1, read as the reverse complement.
TTTCACGTCGTTTTGTGATTTTCCTGCCTGAAGTGAACGTATTTCACGTTGTGTTGTGATTGTCCTGCCTAAAGTGAACGTATTTCACGTTGTGTTGTGATTGTCCTGCCTAAAGTGAACGTATTTCACGTTGTGTTGTGATTGTCCTGCCTAAAGTGAACGTATTTCACGTCGTGTTGTGATTTTCCTGCCTAAAGTGAACGTATTTCACGTTGTGTTGTGATTTTCCTGCCTGAAGTGAACGTATTTCACGTCGTGTTGTGATTTTCCTGTCTGACGGCACACGATCTTTTTGCCCTGTGGGCTGGATGGATGGTTGCTGCTCACGTCTTCTGTCGTCCCTGGGAGGGCGAGAATGTGGAATTATGTTCTGCGTAAGAAAGTTGATGTATGTTCCTCTGTCCAATGGGAGAGTACTGTATGTTGTACTGTGCAGTAGATGCTGTAACTGTCTTGTCTTAGGAAGAAGCCCAGAAAAATTTTGTGCATATTCTACAGCTGAAATTTAATTCGTCGATTGTAATTTTGCATGACGTCATGGCAAGAGAAGTAAAAGTGACAACAGATAACGTTTACCGTCGTGAGCAGCGCTTCTGGACAGTTTCTGCAATGCCTAATAAAACCAGACCCAAAAAGCAAAACTAGAACAGAAATTGTTAAGAAATTGTCAGTGCGCACGCCAATGTTTACGCGAGCGTGTGAACATCACGAAGAGTCTGTCTGCCTATGTATCTGTTGTATCCGTGTGCGCTTCCCCACCATCCGCTCCATGAAACTGTGACATGGGTTAAGGGTCAAATGCGAAAATAACTGTCCGAGCCCTGCGGTGTCTTACTTGGCTTTGCTGGTAAAGACTTAACACACATACTCAACAGCAGCACGCCCTCGTGAATGTAAGATACAGTTTTTGTCTCAGCGTCTAATCTTAGCCGCAAAACCCTGGGAAATGTTGCACGAAAGGCTGACCGAAAGCCTGTCAGTTATTAGTCAACCCTGTCGCCAAAGCAGTACCTGGTCTAGAGCAGACAGCTAGCGCACCTTTAGGCCACTGATAAACAGCACTGACAAGCGCAATGCTGATAAAAACAAAAGTGATAAGCACATCGGGGACAGAAGCATCGAAGTCTGGGAAACACCATCTGTTGGAGTCCTGGTCAATGTCGTGGCAGGCAGCTAGCTCAAACATCTCGGCGATAATGAGCAGTCAGAAGACTTGATCTAGCAAGTATAATTATTGGGTTAATATCGATGTACCCCTCTAGCGTTGTGTGACATGCACACAGCCCCAGGTCGCTACGGCTATCGTCTGATTTGAGACAGCATGTACTCTTGTGACAGCGATGTGTGTAGTTTCTCGCATCACATACATTTAAAACATTTCTTTAGCTTCTCTATTCTTTAGCTTTTCCTAGTCATCATCCTCGTCTTCATTATCGTCATATCATCGGATTCATGATCGTCATCATCATGTTTGTCGTGGACGTGGACCCAACGAGCTTTGTTAAATGCTCCTTTCTTTGCACTCGCCAGTACTCTCGTCTCCCCAGCATCCCCGGGACTGATCTCTGTGTAGCATGCGTGAAATGACGAGGTTCGCTGAAACAAGAGCGAGGACCGCTTACTGTAGCGAGTGATTACTCCGCATCCAGTAGCAACACTTTAGTTTCAAAATACCGTAAGGAGTGTTTTTCCAACACAAACATTATTGATGAGAACCAGTATAGGCAATTGTAAAGATATCTACTCGTCGTCTCCAGATTTCAACAGCTGGAACAAAAATTTATTTACAGCTTAAGTTTTAAGGTTTTTCTTAACTGGACGAACATGGGTCCTAGTTCGCCTTATCTGGATCTCCGAACAAGATGGGCGTTTTCCACGACATTAACGACCGTAAAGTTTCCACTGTTTCAAAGTTTAGCAAACTGCGGACCTGAGTGACAACGGGTCACAAGTAATAGACAGATAGGTTGGGACAAAGTTACGCTGCTGTCCAGTCCGGGATCAAAGGTCAAGCAGCAGATGTTACAAGTAACTGGTGCTTGGGCTTTTTATTCCCGTGAACGCATGGCATAACTTTTTCAAACTAAATATTTTACTCACAAACGCATACGTAACTAGCAGCTCAGCAAAAGCTTGACTACCATAAAGATGGCGATGATTTTGTTTATCGTGACGACAAAAAAAAAAACAACCGAAATTTAACGTTTAAGACCGTTGGGAGTTTCAGCTTACAAGACCTAATCACGATCACTTGAGAGAAGGATTCATGTTCTGCATCTAGCTGCGTGTAGCAAAAACGAAATCAAGTTATGTACTTTACATTTTAAATAACATAAATGAATAAAAATTAAAGACTGAATGAATAAAACTTAGCTAGCGGCGTGTAGCAAACACGAAATCGAATTATGGACTTTACATTTTAAATCGAATAAATGAATCCAAATTAATGACTGAATCAATAAAAATGTCACAGTGCCACGACCTTGAGATAATGACGTCACATCCGACTGACTGCCCAAAGAGAGAGAAAGCACGTGACCTTTCTACGCAGCTCACGGACTCGTGGTTTCTCCGCGCCCTGACCCCTGGGGTTGTCGTGTCTGGGAGCAATACCCACGAACACGGGCTGCCGGCTCATCTCCCGCGGCACGTGCACCGAATCGTGCAGTGAGTGGTGACGACACGCCACTACAATGTGATGACGATGACTGTAGGACACACGTGAGACAAAGGGACCGTGTACTGGGCCCACCATGGATAACACAACCTCGGCGTTTTGTGGGGACTCTCCGTTATGGGTAGGACAGCAACACATTTCTGTCTACACTTTTTGGGGGCTGGGCTGTAACTTGTCATGTATTGTTAGTGGCGCGTCAGTCGTCGAGCAAAGTTCCTTAGGAGGAATCAAAGACTAGCGTGTGCGCAATGCGAGCATGTGGTAAATACTCAACTTTTGGAGTAAGACTAGTGTAAGTTCACGGAATTACCTACTCCAGTAATAGCAGCCAGAAGATAATTCGTGCGAGAGTAAACAGACTGTTCCAGAAGTGTGGCAACACACTTTGCAGACCTGTAAACACAGACTGTGTGCTGTCTGATAGTAGATGTGTACAGGAACAAGCTACGCATTCACAGTGACCTTTAACCTGGAAACGTGATCTTTTGTGAGGGAGTCATTCATTGGCTGCTGCCAGATTACGATTGCAGGTCTAGTGTTAGCGAAGACGAACAACGATGATCACGATGATCATTTTGTTGTTTGTTTGTTTGTTTTCTTTATTTGTAGGCTTTTGCTTTTTGTTTTCATCCTAGTATTCAGACTAGACGTGCTGCTTAATCCATCAAAATTGCGTACATCGACTTTTCCAGAACCTGCCCGTTAGAATGGATGACAAGCTTCGGCGATGTGGAGAGAACATTTGCCCCGTTAAGAAACGCCTTTAATAATTAAAAATGCATGTGTGGCGATTTCAATATTTTGTCTCTGAATCACGAAGAACTTCTTCTGTAGCTTCCCTTCAATGTTATAATCAAGGCTGGTTGTCTCGTCGCAAACGGGATCCACAGAAGGGCGGTGTTACTTGAGAAAAGGAGAAAAGTTAAAGTGGGGCCACACTGGGACTGCTGTCACAACAGCCACGAAACTCCCAGATCAGCCACACCGTTTTCTATCTCTGTTCGCTGGGGGCAGAAGCAGAGTTTTTTCACAGTCGCTGAGCTCATGATTGTGTGCCTAGCTCTGGGGTAGAATTTCCTTCACTATTAATAGTGCTGGAAGTTTTTTGGGGTTTGTTTGTTTGTTTATGGCGATGTGTAGTGGTACATAATTTGTGTGTGTGGAATAAGACACCTTTCGTGACATTTGACTTATGGATTCCGCATCCATTTTTGTTTTCACCCCCTCTTAGGACCTCGACCTGCTCCTCAACAACACTCTCCCAGAATTCACAGAATGCTTCCGGGACACGGTAGTGATTTACATCCCCTGCGGGTGGCTGTGGTTGGTCACGCCTGTGCACGTGCATTACGTCATGCGGCATAAGTCACGTGTGAGCATTCCATCAAGCGCACTCAACCTATCGAAAATTGTGAGTCAGTTTATCTAACCTGTCAGCCACTCCTTTCGTTAGTTTACTTTCTTCTGTTGCTAATGTATGTTTGGTTGTGTTGTCTGTGTATGTGTATAATTATGTGGCTGCCTTTGAGTTTCTAAAGCTACACCCAGTACCCGGCTTTCACTAGCCTGCCGAATACCGAATGTTCGCCTTTTAGGAAGGCCACAAGCAAATTGTGTTGTCGTTGAGGAGACGAGAGGATTTAGTAGCAGTTTATAATATTTTGCAAATCACTAGTATGAAACAAGTTATTGGAATAAATACTAGTGTTGATCAAAAGCATTTCACCTTCTGGGTCCAACGACAAATGTGGCTCGAACCGAAAAACAGGTAGAACTGTAATGGATCCCTTTTTAATTAAGGAGGTATTAAGAGATTAGTTACATTTCTGTCTCTGTGTGTGTCTGTATCCCCCACTTTTTGTCTCACTCGATCTCTGCACGGGCGTGAACGCTCGTGTGCGTGCGTGCGTTTCTGTGTCTGTGTGTACGGGCCTAAGTTGTTATATTGTGAAAACTCCTATTAAACGACAACCCCAACAAAGTACTGGCAGCGCTAGACACAACCGTATGCTGACGTATGCAATCAAGGGAGCCTACCGTACCCAAACACGTAGCAAAGAGAGTCGACCCTAGTCTTCACACGGCTAGCCCCTGGTGTACCACGTGTGCATACAGCGAATCCCTAATTTATATCGTCAGCTCGCTCACTAAGCGTAAACTAACAACTGGGATTCGACACAAACACAACATAGGACACATACATGAAATCCTCAGGGTGCACAATATAATCAACCTTTGTTTAACCTTTGTTTAACCTTTGTTTAAAACCTTTGTTTAAAACTCCTATTCTTAAGTTGTTCTATTGTGAAAACTCCTTTAGCACAAAATCAAGTTTTTCGCTGGCAGCTTCAGGCAACCATCACCGAGGCCACGTCGGATGACTTATATAAACACTGAATTCTGTCATATTTCCCGTCCCTAGGTCCTGTGCTTTGTTCTGCTGACACTGTCAGTGGCTGAGGTCATCTTGTCAGCTCTGGAGCACACAGAAAAATCCTTGCCTCCGGCTTTGTATGTAGATATCGTTATCACAGGACTCACCTATGTACGTTCACATTTTCCCTCTCTAAACTAAGCTAAAGTAGCTGTTGGGATTTCGACACAGTACCCTGAAAGGAGCCACAGGATTGTAAACAATGCTTTGCAAGTGGCTACATTTTGTTCAGAAGTTTTTTTAATTCCAACAAATCTATTCTCCATTGTAAAGCAGACACAAACAAAAGTAATCAAATGTGGGTTTTCTAACTTTAAATTCTTAGTCTTATTTTATCACTGCTATTTGAAGAATGATGGAAGCACTTACGCATAAGAACAATTATTTTGCTTACAAGTCACTATATACACTTTTAAACTCGAGATTTTTAACCGTTTTTGTCGGTACACAGCTGCTTGCAGCATGGCTAACTCGAATTTCTCGCAAGGCAATGGTTGTCTCCCCTTGTGTACTCTTCATTTTCTGGCTGCTCTCTGTTGTAGCACAAATGATACCATTGTACCACCAGGTCCACAAACAGGTAATCACTTACATAATGTTTATAATAGTTATCTTTGGGTAATTTAAAGCGATATCTTTTATATCTCTTAGCTATTTTTAAAAATTTGGGTGTTTATATCACAGGTTTTTGCTTGGGTCTTTTCTTTCGTGCTTACAAATTTTCAGTTTCAGAATTGCTTTTATTATTTTTAAAAATTGTTTTGCAATTACGAGAATCGGGATGGAAATGAAAGATATATACATGTAGAGATTATTTTTCTGCAATCTACTAAGTTCAGACCACATGGTTTGATAATTCACGTTACTATATAGTTACTCGGATAGTCAGCCGTGAAAAAAAGGACTGTACATCGTGCCTAAAAGACATGTGCGTCGTGTGTTTTGAAGACAGAGCCAGTCCGACCAAGTTTCGCAGTGTTCTGTGCCATGTACAGCGCCCTCTGTCTCCAGTTCCTGCTCAACTGCTGGGCGGAGGGTGTCCCAGAAATTTTGTCTGACAAGGTCTATTTTTTTCTCACAAATGATAACATTTGCCAAATATTCCCATTCTGAGGATTGTTCCAATGTCTCCTTTTGTTCGTGCAGTTTTGTCTGTTTCCTTCGGTATGTTTGTCTGTCTGTTGCTAACTGCTGTTGTGATTCACTGTTTGTTTACTTCGGTGTGTTTGTCTGTTGCTAATTGCTCTTGTGATTCACTGTTTGTTTACTTCGGTATGTTTGTCTGTCTGTTGCTAACTGCTCTTGTGATTCACTGTTTTTTTACTTCGGTATGTTTGTCTGTCTGTTGCTAACTGCTGTTGTGATTCACTGTTTGTTTACTTCGGTGTGTTTGTCTGTTGCTAATTGCTCTTGTGATTCACTGTTTGTTTACTTCGGTATGTTTGTCTGTCTGTTGCTAACTGCTGTTGTGATTCACTGTTAGTTTACCTCGGTACGCCTGTGCCCACGTGCAGGCTGCGTGGGTTTGTGCCTGCGTGTGTGCGTGTTGATGGTCTCCTAGAATGCTCACCCAGACAAATGATCGGCTCCTGGAAAATTTAAAGTTTATGATGGATTTATTTGTTTTAGTCTTTAGTTGTTTTTGAATCACCGGGTAAGATCTTTGATGTTTCGTTCATATGAACATTTGAAAATACTTTTTTCCCCTAAAATTGTATCTTGCTGTAATTTTATATTTTATGGTTTGGGAGATGCGAAATCTGTCCAAAAAAATCTTTATTCTTCTTCCTCGTGCTGTCTTTAAGTGAATGTCTTTCCTTCTTTTTTCTCCTCATAACATTGATAGCAGTGGCGAAACTCTATCTCTGGTGTGGTCCTTTCTTTTTAGTCATCATTGTCTTAATTAATTCATTATTCTTTTATTATTACTAATTGCAGTAACCTCGTACGTTCACAGCCTTTATTACCAGACGTAATATTGCCTCTTACACAAACTTGGTTTCAAATCTCACAATACTACCCTTTAAGAACACAGCTTCCTGCCCAACAATACTTACTTTCAACTGTCGGAGAACAACAATTTGTTTCAGGCTCCGAGTCCCGAGGTCTACTCATCATTTCCTTCCAAAGTGACCTTCCACTGGATGAGCAGGTGATGACACAGCCGTGTTGGACAAAATGTTTCTCAAACATTTCGAAACATTACTCAACATAAAATCACCAAATGTACCCACAAAAACCATAACCATTGATTAATTATGACGTGATTCGACAGTATGAAGCCGAATGCAAATCAAAAATAAATATAAGAAGATGTAATGTAGCATACTGAAATTTGAGGAGGTAAACAAGTGATAAATTCCCCTATTTCAAGATGTGTATTTATAAGTCGGTGAAACCTTCGCCCCATCTGACCATTTCCCAGCGATTCCCCCGCCACACGTGAGCATCCGCGACCAGTCTGTCCGCGATCTTCATGGCTGGGTCTCCGAGTCGCTCGTCGAGCCTGTGGCACGGTCTTTACAACGTGTTGTAAATACAGCGATTCGCGAGCGATCCTGATTGAAGTGCAGTGCAAAATGTTGTGGCCATTTATTCGATTAAATACCTTTCAAGGCAACTGCCTTCCATTTCATTGCTGTTTTCTTCTGTTAGTTTTGGGGTCGCTTGTTACGTTGGTAACTCGTGGTAACATGTCCTTGTAGAGGCGGGGCGCCTCTGATGCTGAACCTTGATTTACCTGCAGTTTGATCTACCGCGGGTTTAAGCACACCCTCAGCCCGCACGACATCTGGGACCTGCCTCCCCAGTACAGGGGGATTTCGGTCATCCCCAAGTTCCAACACGTGTTTGACGGGAAACAGAGACGCTTGGCGGCCCTGCAGTGAGTCTTGGTGTCTCGTGCAATCTCGGATACAACGGTTTTCTGTCAAAATGTCCGACATCATCGTCATTCTCTTCGGCTTTTACAAAATGTGTAGTTCATCCTTCTTTCGGTCTATTTTGTTCGTGTTTACAGTCATTTGCTTTGTATTTTGGTCTGTTTTAGCATTCAATCGCCTTGTCGTCATAGCATGTTTTACTCAAAGCTGCAGTCACTTGCTTTATTCTTATGCCATTTATACAGTTAGATTGTGCAGTAGGCTTGAAACTCTGCTCTTGATGTTGGTGTTTTCTAGAAGTTTACTCGCTTGTAAGCAGAACTACTTCACGGTTTCCATCCTGTCAGCCACAGAAAAGAGGCGAAGAGGTCACAAGGAGGGACGGAGCAGAACGTCGAGAAAATCGCTTTGTCGGAGAAGGATTTCCTTCTACAAAAACGCACCAAAGGGCCCGGCGGGGCGGCCGCATGTGTCCCCGAGGGCCCTGGCAGGAGACCGGCCCCTCTCCTGTCCAGCCTCGTGCAGACCTTCTACCGACAGCTGCTTTTCGCCAACGCCCTCCGTCTGGTCGGAGACTGCGTGCAGTTCGCTAACCCCGCGCTGCTCAGGTGAACAGAGGCTGATGGGTATGGTTGCATGGATGGATGAATGGGTGGATGGGTTGATGGCTGGGTGGCTGGGTAGTGCATGGGGGTAGATGTATGGATGACTTATACTCAACCATCGCCGTCTGCCCAGCGCGTTGATCCACTACATGGAGAACAGAGACCAGTACCGGCAGTGGCATGGCTACGCCCTGGTGGCCGGCTTTTTCCTCGTCACGTTCCTGGTGTCCGTGTGCCAGAACCAGAACTTCTACCACAGCAACAACACCGGCATGAAGATCAAGACGGCCTTAGTGGCCACCGTCTACAGAAAGGTTGCACTGTTCCCTCAGCCTTTTCTTCCTTTCTGTCATTACCCGTTGCTAGCACCAGGCTAATCCACTTTCCACTTCTTCTGAATCAATCTCCGTGTTGCATTTTTCTTGCATCGAGATAATAAATAAAATATTGAGTTAATAGAAGCTGAAGGCTACAAACTCTTGCAAAAAGAAAACGTATGTAATCTGTGTTCTCATAGCAACATTTTTCTAAGGATCAATTTTCTAGGAATGAATGCCACTTTACGCGGCAGCATGCGCAGGACGTTTGTGTAAGCACTGACACAGCTGTAGGACATAGCACTGACAGCTGTAGGACATAGCACCGGCAGCTGTAGGACATAGCACTGACAGCTGTAGGACATAGCACTGGCAGCTGTAGGACATAGCACTGGCAGCTGTAGGAACATGTAACGAATATCTTCTATTGCACCGAGGATAACGTAACGGTTGAGGTGACGTGCAAATTGATTAGAAGGTGTCTTGCACAGTTAGCAGGTGACGTGATTACGTTTGAGCTGTAAGGACTGGTCCATTTTAGCACGGAGAGTGCCAGACTAAGGTTCCCCTCTGTGGCCCAGGCGCTGTCCATAAGTAACGAGACGCGGCGACAGTTCACTACTGGCGCCATCGTGAATCTCATGGCCATAGACTGTCAGAAGATGCAAACGGTCACCGCCCAGCTCTGGAATCTCATGTCTGCTCCTCTCCAGGTGAGTCGGCTGGCAACCGCAAAGATTGTGTCTGTGTAGAGTATTAAATCATCAAACTTATCTCTCAGCACATTATCTGGCTTCGAATATTTATGTTCTGTACAAGTAACTTGCATTTCAACATCTTCCGTTATTTTCGACCAGGATCTGCTTCTCTTATAAAACCTTTTTTTTTACCTATCAACATGTTGTCTTTCTTGTCTTTCTTGTCTTTGGTTCTTGGGCGGGGGGGGGGAGTGTTGTTCCTTCCTTCCTCCCTCCCTCTGTCTTTTTGAAACAGTTTTCATGTGCGTCTGTATGTTTTTAATTTTTTCCTTGTTTATTCTTCCTTTGTTCTTGTCATTATTTCCTTGCCTACCCGCCTGTCGACCTAGCTTACCTGCATGTCGAGCTTGCTTACCTGCCTGTCGACCTAGCTTACCTGCATGTCGACCTAGCTTACCTGCATGTCGAGCTTGCTTACCTGCCTGTCGACCTAGCTTACCCGCCTGTCGACCTAGCTTACCTGCATGTCGAGCTTGCTTACCTGCCTGTCGACCTAGCTTACCTGCCTGTCGACCTAGCTTACCTGCCTGTCGACCTAGCTTACCTGCATGTCGACCTAGCTTACCTGCATGTCGACCTAGCTTACCTGCATGTCGACCTAGCTTACCCGCCCATGATCATTGCTGCTGATGCCGCTCCCTTCCGTGGCCGCAGATCTCGCTGGCATTCTACTTCCTGCACCGACAACTCGGCATGTCCTTCCTGGTGGGCGTGGCCATCATCCTGGTTCTCATCCCCATCAACGCGCGCATCTCCATCGTCGCCCGCCGCTACCAGGCCAGCCAGCTCGTTCTCAAGGACCAACGGCTCAAAATGATGAATGAAATCCTCAGCGGCATCAAGGTGACGTCACATGCCCCGCGCGTTGCTGACGTCATGTGTTGCGTCACTGTGCACACATTCAGTTCTGAAGCTCTCTAGTGTTACTCTGAGGACTGGGGCAATTAGCGAATGTTAGCACGCTCACACACACACACTCGCTTTTAAGAAAAACCTCAAATTTCGTAAACAGTTTCTACAACTAAAATGCACCAACAATATGGTGCTGTTTATAATGTTCAAAGCCTTACGCTCAGTAAAGGGGGGTAATCAAAGGCAAAACGCATTTGCTTGCTGTGGCATAGTTGCTTCCCTTCGTACACACGCCTCGCGGGCAGGAACCCTGAATCTTTTGCCGTCTGTTCTTACTGTGCAGGTGATCAAACTGAGCGCATGGGAGGAGGCGTTTGAGAAGAGAGTGAATGAAGTCAGGAAAGAAGAAATCACCTGCCTGAAAAAAGCCGCTGTTCTGGTCACAATTCAAGTCTTCAACTGGTTTTGTTCCCCTGTACTGGTACGAGTCTTGGCAGACAACGAGACTGTGTCCCCTTTTTTCACTCTACCACAGCCATACACAGTAGCCTCAAACTGAAATAAAAAAAGAAAACAACCAAAAATGTCGTCGTCGTCATCATCATCCGTCATTACTACCACGACCGCATTGCTATGAAAGACGAAGACATCTTGCTGATGACGATAACACGAATGTAAGACCAGATGAGCGTAGCACAGAGGAAGGCACGTGACACAAAGGTATGGGGGGAGGGGAAGGGAAGTCCGAGGAGGAGAGTTGTGAAGAAAAGGTGAAGAGAGAAACTAAAGGTGCAAACACGCCTTACCTGAATTCGGGGGTGTCTTCCGTGGAAAGCTACACATTTTGTTGTTGGAATACAATGGTGTGGGTGTTGGGCAGAGGGGGTGAATGGAGAGGGACACGATGAAACCAGCTTAAATTAGACCTTCCGATAAGTCATTGCTCGCTCGGAAATGATTCGCCGCATGTCCTCTTCTCATTCCGACAGGTGACAACAGGTACACTTCTCACCTACACTTTCATCTCAGAGTATCACTACCTGGATCCGTCCACCGCATTCGTATCGCTGTCTCTGTTCAACATTCTCAAAAACCCGCTGAACCACCTGCCCAGCTGCATCTCGGAGCTCGTGCAGGTAAGATGCCAGAAGTCGTGGTACGAAAGCGGTTGAATGAAGTGTGCAGAATGCATAAATAAGAGAATATCCGAGCCCACACCTTTAGCTGTGTGAAACAGTGAAATCTGACACGGGGTTTGCTGGGATCAATTTCAGGGGCACGTGTCCTTCGGTAGGTTAAAGGATTACCTGGCGTGTGAGGACTTTACCCAGTCGGACATCGGAGTAGCTCCTGAAGGTAGTTTTGGTTTTGTGTCGATGTGTTAATCAGCATAGGTAGAGATTTCTTGTTTAATGTTTGTATGTTCCGTTATGGCACGTCTTATATCGTTGTTGTTGTCGCGGTGGTCTTGGTAAGCATCATCATCATCTTCAATAAACAGCACAAATAACAGCAGATCTCCAAAAACGACTTTAGTCTTTGCATTATGCAGCAGGGAGCTGATACCTGCTGTTAGTTCTAGCAAAATATTGATACAGATTTTTGCATTGCACAGGTCTTGCAATTTCCATCAAAGGTGCTACATTCACCTGGGACAAAGACTCACCTCCGTCTCTCAGTCGGTAAGACAGCTCTTGTGAGAACGTAGCTCTTGTGAGAACGTAGTTCTTGTGAGAACGTAGCTCTTGTGAGAACGTAGTTCTTGTGAGAACGTAGCTCTTGTGAGAACGTAGCTCTTGTGAGAACGTAGTTCTTGTGAGAACGTAGCTCTTGTGAGAACGTAGTTCTTGTGAGAACGTAGCTCTTGTGAGAACGTAGTTCTTGTGGCGCGAAGACCGTGACTGTGTAGTGGCTGAATGTGGCGAGTTACAATAATAGAAAGAACTACAGACTGACAGATGGAGACATTCATAAACACATACCTTGAGTGCAGAACGAAAGTAGAGATGGAAAAAGATAGAAATGGAGAGAAGAAGGAAGAGATGGCGAAGAACATCATGCCTTCGCTTTTTCCTTCTGAGTGGTTTGTAGTCTGAGTTATTTCCCCTGCTACGCGGCGCTGTGTTCCAGCATTAACCTTGACATCAGGGCGGGTCAGCTCGTGGCCGTGGTGGGCCCCGTGGGGGCGGGGAAGTCGTCTCTCTTGGCGTCGTTTCTGGGAGAGATGCGGAAGTTGAAAGGCAGCGTGTCTCTCAAGGTAAGTGGGATAACCCTGTCTTCTCGCGGTGTCCCTCGGAGTAAAATGTTGATAGACTTTATTACACTGGTTTCTCGCGACCTAAATGTTTTCTCACGGTTTCCCTTCAGGTAATTGTGCGAAAGTTTGCTTGCAGGTGTTCAGACCAATATGCACACACACACACACCTAGACACACACACACCTACACAAAGCAAGCATGCACCGACAATCGCACGCGCAAAGCCATCAGATATTTGCTTGTTCCTGTTCCGTTTCTTCACAGGGTACTGTCGCTTACGTCCCACAACAAGCTTGGATACAAAACCGATCCTTGAAGGATTGTGTCATCTTTGACAACCCGGTAGACGAGAGAAAATACAAAAAGGTGATTCGCGCATGCGCACTCCGTCCTGACATAGAGAGCTTTCCAGCAGGGGACGCTACCGAAATAGGAGAAAAGGTAGATAATCTTTAGTTAAATTAAGGTAGAAAATCTTAATATGAACTAAGGCAGATAAACTATATATACAATAGTGTACATAATGTTTATATAGATTACCTAAACTACAGAAACCAGCAAAAATATTCACATCATAAACAACCTGAACCCCCCCCCCAAAAAAAAAAGGCTACAGGACGGATTGGCGGTTAAGAAATCGCCAGATATAAGGCTAAAACCCTGTCAGGGTTTTTTTCCCGAATTCAGTGAGCAAGTTTCAGGCGATTAATATGCGAAGAAGAATGTGATATTTAAAAATAGTATAATAATAGTTCATACAGTCATCGACTTTTTTCTGTTCGTGTTATTACACATCAGCACAAAAAAGAAATAAAAAGATGTTTAATAGCAGACTTCATGACACAATGGAGAATAACCTCCAGTCAGTTTGCAGTCAGCGAACGAAATCAATGCTTTTTAATTGGAGACAATTAGGTCGCTAACGAACGGATGTCACAAATTTACCAGGGGATCAATTTAAGCGGTGGCCAGAAGCTGCGCGTGACCCTTGCACGTGCAGTTTACCACGACGCCGACATCTACCTGCTGGACGACCCGTTGTCGGCGGTGGACAGTGGCGTCGGCAAACACATCTTCAGAAAAGTCATCAGCTCCTCCGGACTCCTGAAGGGAAAGGTGAGAAAGAGTTCACTGTCTCCCGACGTCACGCTGTACTTCAAAGTAAAGATCGAAAACAACTGATGCGTGAACTATAGCAAGACTCACACTTTCTGAACTCAGAAGCAAGAGAATCGCGAGAAGGGACGATAACGACAAATGATATGTATAATTGTGCGGATTCTTCTTTTGAAATTAATCCCTATTATATGTATATTTGTCTTTCAATATACACATAAGCCATATTTGTGTACCACTCGCTCGGGTTTCACATTTTGGCAATGTCCCTGATGGTATACATCTACACGTATGAAAACCTTTAGTCAACTATAAAATGCAGAAACAAGCCTTTGTAGGAGGTGCTACAGAAAGATTTTGTTTTAAATATCAACAGACTCGAGTGTTGGCTACTCACAGCGTTCAGTGGCTACCTGCGTGCGATTCCATAGTTGTGATGGACCAGGGGCAGATAATTCAAACTGGCAGCTACGAAGAGTTACTTGCCCATGATGGGCCTTTCGCCCGATACCTGAAAACTTACTTGCGTCAGGACACGGAGGATCTAGATCCAGAGGGTAGAAAAACGTTTTATTTTGTATTTGTTGTTATTCATTTCTAGCTGAAATCTCAGTTATAATCGGTCGATAATCGTACAATGTTTGTATACAGAATGACGTGAGCGGCAGTGACAAGCACGCCACATGTAACGCCATTCTTTGAGTCTGGTCTTGGCAGCATTCCTACAGGGGGGTGGAGGTCTTAGGGCAACCATCCTCCTACTTAATCTCAAACTTTCTAGAGACAGTTTCTGATTCTTGTTATCGTGCCACCACGTGGAATAAAACTGAACTGTGCTCTGCGGTTACACGCGAGTGTGTTTTCCAGTGAAGCACATCCTGGGTCAGATGAAGGTCAAGCTGGAGAGCGTGACGGAGGACGGAATGACGTCAGCAGACGAGGATGATCAAAGATGCCGCAGACGATCCTCAAAGTCAGTCCACGTGCAGGCACTAGTTTTCCTTTTTGTGCATTATCTACTTTTCATCTGGGGAGGGTGGGGATCGGATAGGTCCTTGTTAGGGCATCGGACTCGCTTGTCGATACCGCGGGTTCCAGTTGAGCGGGAGGTACGGATCAGATTTTATCACGGAGTTACAATATTTTGAAGATGCCATTCAGTTAGTTTGCTACAGTGGCCATTTTAATTATAAATATGTTGGATACTTTAGTGCACATCTTAATATCAGGACCATACTTCCCATGTTCCCTCCTTGATATGAGGCTGCTGACACATAGAACAATAAGCGACTAAGACTAACCAATGGCTTTTTATCTCGTACTAAAACGAGGCTGGAGGATGGAGAGAGAGAGAGAGAGGAGGAGGAGTGAAAAGGCGAAACAGAGAACTTCAAGAGTAGCGTTTGCTACATAGTTGACCAATACACGTGACGCGACAACATGGTTTGATTTATTATCACAAGCTTATCGCCTTTAGTATACAATATACTTATAATACAATATAATCACAGTGTAATACCAGTGAAGGTGATAGCGAATGAAAATACTCGTCCCAACAGTCGTCACCGCCAAACGAGAAAGAATGAAAAGTGGGGCGGACGAACAACAGATCCCTTTCCAAAAGATGTTTGCCCTAGTAATATATTGATGCATTGCAGCGGCAGATCTTTGAGTCTAGAAGCCAGTGTCACACGTTTCCTGGTCTGTCCTCTTCAGACCCAAAGAGCGGGCTAACGAAATGGCAGACGAGTTCATGATCAAACGGTTGCTGGGGAAACAGCTGATCCAGGAGGAGAAAACAGAGCTGGGTGATGTAAGTAATCATTGTTTGTTGGATTCAGCTGATGTAAGTAATCATTGTTTGTTGGATTCAGCTGATGTGTGTGATCATTGTTGGATTCAGCTGATGTGTGTGATCATTGTTGGATTCAGCTGATGTGTGTGATCATTGTTGGATTCAGCTGATGTGTGTGATCATAGTTTTTTTTGGATTCAGCTGATGTGTGTGAGCACTTTGTGGGATTCTGCTGATGTGTGTGAACACTGTTAATTCTGGTGATGTGTGTGATCATTGTTTGTTGGATTCTTATGAATGTGTGTGGGCACATTTTGTTGAATTCTGTTCATGAATGCGAGCACCGCATGCTGGATTCAGGCGATGTAGGCAGTTTGATTCTGGTGATGTAAACACTGTTTGATTCTGGTGATGTAGGCACTGTTTGATTCTGGTGATGTAAACACTGTTTGATTCTGGTGATGTAAACACTGTTTGATTCTGGTGATGTAGGCACTGTTTGATTCTGGTGATGTAAACACTGTTTGATTCTGGTGATGTAAACACTGTTTGATTCTGGTGATGTAAACACTGTTTGATTCTGGTGATGTAAACACTGTTTGATTCAGGCGATGTAAACACTGTTTGATTCTGGCGATGTAAACACTGTTTGATTCTGGCGATGTAAACACTGTTTGATTCTGGCGATGTAAACACTGTTTGATTCTGGCGATGTAAACACTGTTTGATTCTGCTGATGTAAACACTGTTTGCTTGATTCTTTGCCCGAAAAAAAGTTTTGTTAAGCTTACGAGTTGCTGTTATTCTTACAAAATAAAATATGAAATGTAAAAACAGAACTACCCCCCACCCACCCACACACAAAAGAAGTGTCCGTATCTGCGGCTGGCGAAGAAAATATCTGGCTATGACTGCTTTTTCTTTAGAAAAAAAGGGGGGAATATTATGTTTGTGTACCTTTGTTGATGCTTAATGCAGTTACGTGCGGGGTGCACAGGAATTAAGCGAGTCGTGTTCGTAGACAGTTTATTTCTGTAGTTCCTAAATGTGGCGACCTTGACACGTTTGTCCGTGAAGGTCAAAGGTTACGTCATGAAGTCACTGTTGCGAGCGTTCGGCATGGTGCCAGCAGTGATGTCCATCGTCCTGCTGGTGATGTTTAACGGACTCGGGGTGGCCGCTAGCATCTGGCTGTCCAGGTGGACGGACGACCCGTACCTGCGCAACGTCTCTTTGGCGGCAACGCCCGAGTTCAACCGCCGTACCGTCGGCTACGTCAGTGTGTACTCGGTGCTGGGGGCGCTGCAGGGTAAGGTCTTCACATTAATTACATCGTCACTTTGGTACAGGGGAGAAAAGCGCCCAGTGAATGTTTTGTAACTGTATCTGTGAATGTGTAAGGAGGAGTCAGAGAAGGAAATAAAAAAGGAAAGTGGAGAAAAGATGGCGACAGATGAAGAAAGACGGAGAATAGAACGGGGGGAAGGAGGAAGAGGGTACGTGAGGAAGAAAAATAGACGTTGATAGGCAGGCAGGCAGGCAGGATCTCAGGATCTCAGGATCTCAGGACAAAAGAAAGGCAGAGCAGGAGGAGGGAACTAAGGATACCTGTAAGGATACCTGTAACCTGTAAGGATCATGACCTTGAAAACTCTTTTCAGCTTTCGCGACACTGTTCTTTGTCGGGACAATATACGTCAACATGATCACAGCCTCCAAACATCTCCACAATCAAATGCTGAAAGCCATCATGCGCCAGCCAATGAGATTCTTCGACACAAATCCGGTTGGAAGAATTCTCAACCGTTTCTCGCGTGACATCGATGCTGTGGACGGTTCTATGCCCAGACTGGTCCGACTGTTTTTGCAACAGGTAGTTTAACCTGATCGCATTGGTCCTTTTCACTTTCTTCTTCAGGTCACCCTACCTTTTCCCTAATCTCCTAACCGCTAGTCTTTGTACTTTCCGCCTGTATTTCCTTTCTTTCATCTGTCTGTTCTCATCTGTTGGGAGGCGAGAGAATCCCACACAATACTTTATTATGTGCTGGCAACTGTATTCAGTGCAAACGTTAGGGTCTTAGCAGCAGTGTGTGTGGACATCGTATTTAAAATGTGTCGTCCTGTCTTAGTTGTCTTGCACTTCTTGATGAATATTTTTTACCAGTTTGCTGTTTCCTGTTACTTTACCTCTAGCCCTGTCTCACCCCCAACCCCCGTTCTCAAAGCTGTTTGCAGTTCTCTGTGTCCTGTTCGTGGTGTCCTACAGTACACCTGTCTTCATGGCCGTGGCTGTACCTATGGTCATCTTGTATTACCTGGTGCAGGTGAGTATATTTCTTCAGCCAGGCTCACTGCTGTCTCGTGAGTTTACAAGTCGCAATTAAGCAAGCTGTGCCATGTACAAGACCTGTAAGTTTTCAGTTTTTCTGGTCTGTGTCTGTAATTTGTTGGTGTTACTGTCAAGCGACTGAAGACATCAGGTGTCTGAGGCGACTACTATGATAAGCGCTCTGTCCTCATTTGTTCTTTATTGACTACTATGATCGACAAGGAAGGCAAAAGGATTAAACAATGTCTCCAGGTGGCTAATTGAGATGGTATTATTAAACATCGTTGTCGCGTGCGAGGATTGGTTTGGTTTGTTGCTTAACGTCCAGCCGCAAACTATGTGCATATCAGGACGGTGTTGCTTAGACAAAGTTTACGTGCTGCCACACGTGGGACTGATGGCGCAACACGGGCCTCAGTCCCACCCAGTCACATTATACTGACACCGGGCCAACCAGTCCTAGTACTGTTCCCTGTAGTGCCAGGCGTCTGGCAGGGCAGCTACTAGATTGCCAATTTTTAAGTCTTAGGTATGACTCGGCCGGGATGCGAACCCCCGACCTCCCGCCTCGGAAGCGGACGCCTTAACCACTAGACCACCGCGTGCGAGGAAAAAAAACTAATATCAAGCAGTGTTGCATTGCAAACCTGCAGCACTTCAAAGAACATTCGTTCGTTCGTTCGTTCGTTCGTTCGTTCGTTCGTTCGTTCGTTCGTTCGTTCGTTCTTTCGTTCTTTCGTTCTTTCGTTCATTCGTTCATTCGTTCATTCGTTCATTCGTTCATTCGTTCATTCGTTCATTCGTTCATTCGTTCATTCACAGAAGTTCTACATCCCGTGCTCGAGACAGCTCAGGCGAAACGAGTCCACATCCCGATCCCCTATTTACGCTCACTTCAGCGAAACGCTAAGTGGCGCCACCTCCATCCGGGCCTTTGGCGCCACTGAGAGGTTTCGGCAGCAGAACGAGAGGCTGGTGGACAACAACAACGTGTATTTCTACGCCTTCATCTCGGCTTCCAGGTGTGGCCAGGTGTCTAGTCTCTTCTCTCAAATGTTACGTCAAATCTTTCACTCACTGCCAGATGCACTACAAAGCCCTTCATTTCTCCTTTGTCTTTACCACCGCCACGATTCTAGCCTCTGACTCTCAAACTGTGAAACTACTTTAAACCGACCCCTTCATCCACCCGACCATAAGACGCCTGTCGTTTGAGGCCTTCCATTCAGAGTCGTTTGAATCGCACTTGGTCTGACAAAGACACCAATATTCTAGTCGAAGTAAACTTACCTCCTCTTCAGTTGTGCTGCCGTTAGTGACGCGCTGCCCGTGACATGTCGTGTCGTGCTATCGGTGTCGTTTCCTATCCTGCTGACTGTGTCGTGTCATGTCCTGTCGTACTGCCCGTGACGTGTCGTGTCGTGCTATCGGTGTCGTTTCCTATCCTGCTGACTGTGTCGTGTCATGTCCTGTCGTACTGCCCGTGACGTGTCGTGTCGTTGTATCGGTGTCGTGTTCTATCGTGCTTACCGTGTCGTGTCGTGTCCTGTCGTACTGCCCGTGTCGTCTCCTGTCGCGCTGCCCGTGTCGTGTCGTCTTCTGTCGCGCTGCCCGTGTCGTGTCGTGTCGTGTCCTGTCGCTCTGCCCGTGTCTCCTGTCGCACTGCCCGCGTCGTGTCGTGTCCTGTCGTACTGCTCGTGTCGTCTCCTGTCGTATTGCTCGTGTCGTGTCCTGTCGCGCTGCCCGTGTTGTGTTCTGCCGTGCTGCAGGTGGCTGCGGATTCGCCTGGAGCTGTTGGGGAACTGTATCGTCATGTTTGCCGCGCTGTTTGCTGTCCTGGAGGAAAACCTGTCGGGAAGTCTTGTCGGCTTGTCTTTGTCCTACGCCCTGCAGGTGCTTCGCGTCATACCTTCGTTTCCTTTTTTAGATTTCCGTCTCTCACTCCATCTGCCCTTTTACCGTACTTCTGCAAGAATATCTCACTGGTATATATTTTTCATTTTGTATTTCTTTCTATTGGCTGAAATGTAAATAACCCTGACCCAAAATACAAACTAAATTTTTTTTGTTCTCATTTACCACTTCTTTTCTTCCTGCCTTCCTTCTTGTTCTCATTCTTTTCTCCATCCTCCTTTCTTCAATTTCTGCGTACTTTAACCATCCTTGCTTTTCTAATGTCTTTGCATTTGAGACTCCATGACCATAACCGTGTGAGAGTCTTTTTGAGGCAATTTGCCTTGGTTCTTAACCGGAACAATTAAGTTATAATGCGCGATTGTATTTTATGGAATTTATATCAATGAGCATCTTTATCGATTTCCTCACATACTATTTTAAATCTGGCTCTGCAGATCACCACAGCCCTGAACATGCTCGTGCAAAATTCCACACAGCTGGAGAGCAATATCGTGTCAGTGGAGAGAATTGTTGAGTATGTCTCACTACCGCAGGAGGTAGGGACGTCACGAACACGTAATCCTCCACAAATGAAAAAGTCTGTGTGTCCTTTCACATAAAAACACTGAGAAAAGAAATAATGCACTGAGTACCCTCTCAGCCCCCTCCCCCCCACCCAGTACGTTCAGAAACTGCGATAAAGCTGAGGTTCACGTAGACAGAGAACCCACATGCAAGGATGTTAATTAGATAACGCAAACTCCTAGAAAAGTTGTTTTCGGGTAAAAGGTACATTTTCCAACGGTTTTCCAAACTTAAATTTAAATTGTTGATAAATCCTGTTGTCAGTCAGCCTGGATCGTCCCTGCAAGCAGGCCGCGGAAACACTGGCCGGAGAAGGGAAATATCAGGTTCAACAAGTTCAGCACGCGCTACCGACCTGGCCTTGACCTTGTCCTTCACTCAATTTCCCTCTTCATCCAAGGAGGTCAAAAGGTTTGCGAGGACATACGAAAGTCGTTTTCGGTTCTTTGATTACACGGCAACGATTGTAGCTCTAAGCTTATGTGTACGAATCTTACTTCAACCGTGTTGACTGGCCACCAGCATTTACGCTAAGACAGATCCATGGAGAACATTCTAGCTCAGTGTAAAGATAGATTTTTGATGATTTGATTTGATTTGATTTAAACATTTTACTTACCAAGACCATTTGATGGGATACTAAGCACTGGCTTCCTGGAATCCTATTTTGTCCTGATTTTATGGGTGTATGTGACCAAGTGCCAACTTTGTGCTGGGTTCTGGCAGGTGGGGATGGTGGGGCGAACAGGCGCAGGCAAGTCGTCATTGTCGTTGTCGCTGTTTCGCCTCATCGAGGCGGCGGAAGGAAGCATCACCATTGACAATATCAACATCGCTGACATCGGACTCC
Source organism: Lanistes nyassanus (assembly GCA_004794575.1). Classification (NCBI taxonomy): domain Eukaryota; kingdom Metazoa; phylum Mollusca; class Gastropoda; order Architaenioglossa; family Ampullariidae; genus Lanistes; species Lanistes nyassanus. The sequence continues at coordinate 95,892 of SMGT01002122.1, read as the reverse complement.
ACGACTTGCGGTCTCGCCTGACCATCCTGCCCCAGGTGAGACGACATGTTAGATTATAATTTATTGGATATAAATCATCAACTGTTGCTGGGGACAAATAAAATATATTTTTAGCGACTGTAGCACACATGCAAGGGAGAGCACCCCTATGAAACCTGCTTCGCTCCCTTTACAGGACCCGGTGCTGTTCTCGGGCACGCTGCGCTTCAACCTTGACCCCTTGTCAGAATTTTCCGACGAGCAGCTGTGGTCATCCCTAGAGATGTCTCACCTGAAGGCCTTTGTGGATTGCTTGCCTCTAGGTCTGGAACATGAAGTGGACGAAGGCGGGCTGAATCTCAGGTAGGCATCTTGAGGTTGGAAGTCATTTTTAGTTCTGATTTCAGATTATACAAGTGTAGATTACGATTAGGAAAAGGTGTAAGTATTGATCACGATATACCATAGAACTATGCTACATCAACTACAAAGCTATAACGCCCCGAACTTTGCTAACGCCCGTGTGACGTGACAGCGTGGGCCAGAGACAGCTGGTGTGTCTGGCCAGAGCCCTTCTGCGCAAGACGCGAGTGTTGGTGTTGGACGAGGCGACGGCAGCTGTCGACATGGAGACAGACGAGCTGATCCAGAGAACCATTCGCTCCGCCTTCAGCGAGTGTACGGTGCTCACTATCGCACACCGCCTGCACACCGTGATGGACTATGACAGGTAAGCACAGTTACACTGGCTTGGACTGTGACCGGTAAACACAGGTACCCTGGCCTGGACTGTGACAGGTAAACACAGGTACCCTGGCCTGGACTGTGACCGGTAAACACAGGTACCCTGGCTTGGACTGTGACAGGTAAACACAGGTACACTGGCTTGGACTATGACAGATAAACACAGGTAGCCTGGCCTGGACTGTGACAGGTAAACACAGGTAGCCTGGCCTTGACTGAGACAGGTAAACACAGGTAGCCTGGCCTGGACTGTTGACAGGCAAACACAGGTACCCTGGCATAGACTGTGACAAGTAAACACAGGTACCCTGGCATAGACTGTGACAGATAAACACAGGTATACTGGCTTGGACTGTTGACAGCTAAACACAGGTACCCTGGCATACACTGTGACAGGTAAACACAGGTACACTGGCTTGGACTGTGACATGCAAACACAGGTACACTGATTTGGACTGTGACAGGTAAACACAGCTACACTGGCTTGGACTGTTGACAGGCAAACACAGGTACCCTGGCATAGACTGTGACAAGTAAACACAGGTACACCGGCCTGGACTGTGACAGGCAAACACAGGTACACTGGGCTGGACTGTGACAGGTAATCACAGGTACCCTGGCTTGGACTGTGACAGGCAAATACAGGTACACTGGCCTGGACTGTGACATGCAAACACAGGTACACTGATTAGGACTGTGACAGGTAAACACAGGTACACTGGCTTCGACTGTTGACAGGCAAACACAGGTACCCTGGCATAGACTGTGACAAGTAAACACAGGTACACTGGCCTGGACTGTGACAAGTAATCACAGGTACCCTGGCTTGGACTGTGACAGGCAAACAGAGGTACCCTGGCCTGGACTGTGACATGTAAACACGGGTACACTGGCTTGGACAGTGACAGGTAATCACAGGTACACTGGCCTGGACTGTGACAGGTAAACAGAGGTACCCTGGCCTGGACTGTGACATGTAAACACGGGTACACTGGCCTGGACAGTTACAGTTAGACACCTGTGCACGGGGTGGACTGTGACAGGCACACACGTGCCCATACAAGTTTTTCTTTAAAAACATCACTTGAATATTTTGTTAAATACGTGTTCATTGTCCTGCAAATCTGAAGATTCAAAATTGACATTTCCCTGAAATATGACAATCAAACACTTGTACCGAAGAGCGGGCTTGAACTGACCAAGCCGTTGCATCAGTACCTTGCTCTACAACCGTCAGTTGTGTTGTACTGAATTTCTGCTGGCACGAGCTCCTGCTTTCTTTATTGGTGATAAGAGAGATACTATTCTGTTGTTTTGTACATTTTGAATGTTATTTGTTTTAACTGATGTTAAACCAGAAACGCCATAGTCATTTTTTCTGCTGGCACTAGAAACCCATTTCTTCTTTGAACTTTCCAGGATCCTTGTTTTGGAGAATGGACGTATCGTCGAATTGGGGTCGCCAGAAAGTCTGCTTCAAGACAACAAAACCATTTTCTACAGAATGGCATACGAGGCCAAACTTGTTTAGCTTGTTCCAAGATAAATCTCAGACATAAACTAGTTTCCTGTGTGTCAGCATCTACTGTACTACAAAATTCAGCCGTGGGAACGTGCCAAATTTAGCACAGTGCCATCAGCTCTTGCTAAAATCCAGGTGTGAGAACGTGTGGATAGGCATGGGCTCACTGAATGGATATATGGGATCGTGCATTGATGTTGCAGTGACGCTGCCATTCAACTGTTTTGTAACAGTGTCGACACATTTGCTTCAACGTGAAAATTGACGATATTCGAATTTTCTAACATCGTGTACGTAAGAAAACATACATTGTTTAATCAAAATAAAATTAGAATGAGAAAACAGGTTATTACTGTAAACAACCAAATGTGGCGTTCAAATATTAGTTATTTTTCAGAATGTATAGCATAATACCCTTTCAGCTTTGAGTGGGTACTTTAGAATCCATGTTGTTAAGAACACGTAGCATGTACTGTGAAACACTTGCACGTGATAATTGGAGCATGAAGATTTCTGGCTTTGGCGAAACTCATGTTAGACCGGACTGTATGATCACTAAAAATTGGTCTTCGCAGCGCTGGATTTGTCTTACTGACGTGGACAACTCCCTAGAGCAACATGCTGTCATAAATTTTGTCATGTACGTAATTACTTAACTATGTAACTTGTTCTTTACATGTTGTCAAACTTCCAATAAATCACTCATTTCTTTTGTAAGTGTATTTGTCTTGTGTTAAAGCCTTTAACTGAACAATGTTGGTTGTGTTGACAATTATTACACATTATGAACATTTAACATAGTTTGGGATACCCACTCCAACACCAGTATGCCTGCCACCACGCTAACAGCTGTTGTCACGTCAGCACATACAATTCTCAGCAGCCACACAGTCGGAACAGAGACGTGTTTAGTGTGTCGGCTGGAGGCTGTTCACAACCTGCTGGGCTGCGCGTGGCGCGCTTATCTTGCACCAAACGACTTCGTGAACCAGTTTCGCGATTACGGTATTGCACTAAGTAGGCGCAACACAACCCGTCCTGACTTCCTGACCTTCTGACCTTAAACTGTGTTTCTGGTACTGATGTTAAGTTGGAAATATCTCGTCCTAACCTTTGTTTTTAATGAAAGGCATGAGCACCAAATCCTGTCGGTAAAGGTGCACTGTGTTGGTGGTTTGCGATAAGAGAAACACACAATCAAACCTGCAGTCTGCAAGGGTTTCGAGAAGTATAGCACGTGTAGTTACGCAAAGTAGAACTAGGTCGGGTTTTACGATCCCACTGTTAATTTACAGTTCAGTGATCTTCGGCTGCTCAAAACGACGGATTGTCGATGTTATCGATACGCCCTGCGCCCCTCATGGCTTACATTTAGTAACGCTTCGTGTAGCCTGCACGTCTCGGTCGAATCAACGGGAGGGGTGGCCGCGCAACCTGCGCACGCACCTGTCGCAAGTGACGCAAGGAGTAGGTAAAGTCAGCCAGACGTTGAGCTCACGACAGACGGTTGGCCGTCCCCGCCCTGTGTAGACGTACGGTCTTCCTGCCCACAGACAATGGCCAATGTCTCTGTGGGATTCTGTGGCCAGTCTCCTTTCTGGGTGAGTGGGCACGGTCTGTGTAGGAGCCTTTGTTTCTACTCTCATCGTCTCCTACCGTCGTCACTTTCAACTGTCATCATTTTTCTACTGTCATCGTTTTTCTACTGTCGTCATTTACTGGATAAAAAAATGTCGCTATCTTCTTATAATAGAAATAACTTTTTTCACGTATTCGGCTCTTACCGCAAAGGATTGGTTGGTTCAAAGTCTGCTTGTTTACAAAACACCTTCAAGACTAGAAACGTCGCCAAAACTATATATATATATTCGCACACACGCACAATGTTACATGTAAGGTTATGCGCACAGATATCAAGATTAAATCATTCAATTTCCGTATCTGATGTATTGAGTCAGTGAATCAAAGTACTGGACCCCCCCACACACACACACACACAAACACACACCAAGCAGCAACTTTCACTGCCACAAGTTGCGAAAAAATCCTTCTCGGATCCAAAGTCATGAAAGGAAATGGAGAATTTTAAAAATAAGCCGCAAATGTAGAATTCCAAGAATATAAAGTGCTGCTGCAGTATTTAAATACTTCTTGTCCTTGGAAGTTCACGAAATAAAGCTTTTGTTTTTTAAGAATGCATTCAGCCTCTTTCTGTTGTTTCAGGATGAAAAGCTCCTTGCGAACAACACATTCCCAGAATTCACCGAATGTTTCCGCATGACCGTGATGACGTATGGGCCCTGCGGCTGGCTGTGGCTAACCGCTCCCGTGCACATGCGCTACGTCATCAAACACAAAAGCAAGGTCGCGGCTCCTGTCTCCTACCTGAACATCGCCAAAATGGTGATTATCTCCCTCTAAACCTTTTGTAGATCGTCCAAATGATAATTAGCTCCGTCTAATTCTTCTGAACATCGCCAAAATGGTCATTATCTTCCTGTCAAATATCGGCATACAAATATAAAACTCCCACACGCGCTCGCAGTCTCGCACATGCAGGCGCGTGCATCCGTGCACGCACACGTACAGAGCAGGGTCTGCAGTAGGGTCTGCAGCAGAACAACCGTTTGCGCCTGCACGTAATGAGCCACATAATTCGTGCGCGACTAGTTACAGTGCAGAAAGGTTCTCTACACTCCCCCGACCTGCTCTTCCCTCCCACCCACCCACTTACCCTATCCCATCCGGATGTGCATGTGTCTACAACTAGTGGAGAGGTCTGCAGTAAATAGTTTTTTAGAGCTATCTTATCGTTAACTTCAGGCAGGAGATGAGAGAAGGGGCAAATGTTTGGCTGATAATAAAATTCTTTTTTGGAGGGGAAAAACTTCATTTATTTAGTCTTTATTTTTAAACAAGGAAAATTTTTCTCACAAGTGCACAATTGTGAGAGAACATCAGGACGAAACCCTATGCAGCTAGGGCACAACCCACTGCGGAAAAATAAGCGTCCGCGCAAAAAAGTCCACAGTGTGGACACTGGTTCCTCTAGTTTAGACTGCCAGTGTCCAGCATCTAGGCCAGAACCTAAGTAGGTTTCCTTCGTCAGCATCTTTCACACCTCACACGCATCTCACACACACCTCACACACATCTCAGCGCAATCGCAGAATCTAGGATGCTTTCAGATAAAACCCTGGAGCGTCAGTACAAATTCTGCTGACGCCCATGGGAATAATACTTGACGTTCCTCTACCCAGATCACGTGCCTCCTGCTGACAGCGCTGGCTGCTGTGGAGGGAGTCTTCAAGGTGAAGGACATAGACCTGTTGCACGTCCCAGCGGCCTTTTACCTGGACATCACCCTGCGCGGTGCGACTTTTGTAAGTCACCAAGCTCTTCACAAAAGTGGAGGAAGATGCACTAGTATGTGGAGAAAGAACACGCTTCTAGACAATATGAAATGGTCTGGCAGTTTGAGGTACCCCCCCCCCGTAAATACATTACGTTTTACGTCGCTAGACAACAGAGACAACAACAACAACAACAACAATGTTGAGGATGCTAAAGACGGGGATAACAGTATGAAGTACCATAATGAGGAGGAGAAGAAGGTGTAGGAATACGGATAACTGTAGACATTTTAGAAAACCATTGGACGGGGAAAACGACCCAGCCCACCATGCTTGAGTAAAACCAGACAAATATGCAACAAAAGTAACCCAAAGATGGGGCCGACGATGGTGACGATGAGACGATAGTTGACGAGTCCGCTCTATTTGCATTTGAATGGCAAGTAATTGAAAATTGTCATTGAAAGACGTTGCCAGATCACAATTTGCTTCGTGTTTATTTTGTGTGTTTGGTGTTTATTTCGTGTGTTTGGTGTTTATTTCGTGTGTTTGGTGTTTATTCCGTGTGTTTGGTGTTTATTCCGTGTGTTTGACGTTTATTTCGTGTTTAATTACAGCTGCTCGCAGCTTTCCTGACAGTCGTCTCCAGAAGGGCTCAGATTGCCTCCCCTTGTGTGCTCTTCTTTTTCTGGACCTTCAGTCTCCTGTCTAGCATAGTTCCAGTCTATCACGCAGCAATGAGTGAGGTGAGGACACCGCCTGGCAGAGGTCAGGGTCACTTGACATGAGGTTACATCCGACACGGCGACTATTGACAGGCCCACATCTGGCCTCACAGCAACACAACAGCTGATTGCTAATTACTTACAAATGTTGTCTGCAGACATTATATCTCTCTTTACACAGTGTTAACGAAACACCTATATACTTCTCTTTTATAGTTTGTAATGTGTTGTATTGTGTTGTATTGCAGACTTTCAAAAATAAGCTGTGAGCGTTGTAAAATTTACCCATATTCCAACATCCCAAATTAACTATTGCCATCATTTTGTCTCCTTTCGACTTCAGTATTAGGAAACCTGTAACTTCCCACGTATGTTTTCATCTAATAAATATTTGGTTCCACATACTTATAATTCTTATCTAAAGTAATTGTTTTACGTAAATTTTTTTCGGGGGGTGGGGGGTATCAGGAGGCATCTTAAGTTCTACAGAAATATCACATCGTTTCAGATTTGTAATAACACAGCATGATATAGAAGAACTGGTTTGCGTGTTTTTGTAATCAAGTAACCTTTGACTTCGCATCAGAACTCGAAGTGCGTTGTGTATTAGTAATACAGCATGTTAATCATTATGTAGCAACATTGTTGTACTGAACTACGAATATGACTATAGTTCGATTCTACATACAGACGACGATGAAGGAAGACGCTCGCTTCTATCTGCTGTGTGTCCTTACGGGTCTTCTTGCTGTTCAGCTCTTTCTCAACTGCTGGGCTGAAAGCTTCTGGTCTGGGAAATGGAACGAAAAAGGGGTAATTAATTGCAGTTGATTAATTGCCGGCTCAATAATTGTGTAAGCACGTCCCCATAGACGATTGCACGTACGAGTGTACACAGCTGTACCGATACACAAAAGCGGAATGACGTTATATTTTTCCCGAGATACTCGATATATGTTCTTAAAATCACTCGAAACGATATCTTTTCTCATATTCGTCAAGAGCATTTCAAGTAAAGAGAAAAAAGTTTATATAAAAATGCAAAGGAGATGAAAGTACATCATAAGGTAATTATTACGTCCATGAAAATTACCGAGTTAATTGTATTAATTCAGAATGTTCTTAACAATGCAAGAAATGTTTATCTCAACCAGAAAACAAGTCCAGAGCTGTACGTCTCTTTCCTCAACAAGATCACCTTTCACTGGATGAACAGGTAAGAGGTACGTGTTTTGGTGCACGTTCTGAAGTTCTTAGTGTGGATGTGAGTGTGCACGCGTGGTCGTGTACTTGAGTGCATGCGTGTCTGTGCATTCCGTGGGCCTGTACAAAGAGTGGCTCGAATTGTCAAAAGGCTCTAAAATGTTTGTTTCCATTGAGAGAAGACACTTTGTATTCAAACAGTGTCAACACGTTGTCAGACTAGCTAGACCAATTTACACGTGTATTATTCAATGTATCCTACTTATTTTATTGTTGTATCTATATTTTTCTTATTCTAGAAGTATTTTGTTGCCTCAGTGTTTTGTAATGCGTGTTTTTAAGTTGTGTGGACAAAAGCACGCATGCGCGCTAAATCGCATACATTGTAAACCAGTTTTACTGTTTAGTTTGCAATGGTGTCTACTGGCAGTTACTTTTCTGCTGATGCGCACAACTAACCAATGTAGCATGTATATTTCTACACTTCTTCCTGCAACACAATCACTGTCTACCCCACATTGCCTTTATATTGCAAGCTGTATTCACACATTGTCCTTATATTGCACACTGTATTTTAATCACACAGTGTCTTTATATTGCAAGCATTAAACCCGAAACCGTTCTGTGAAACTGTTTTTTTCAATTCGGATGTCACACTGTACAGTCCAAGGAGATAGCCCAACCAGACATTAAAGTGCTGGTGGTGCCATCATAAGCACGTGCAGAGCATTTAATAAAACAGCACAATGCAAAAATATTTGTCAGAATTTTGAAAATGTGTTGACCGCAAATTTGCCAAACATCACGTAGTATAGAATTAAGTGTTTAGGAGTTCTCTGCCTTTCTTACTAAGCGTATCACCTGAATGTAAACTTTGCTACAAACCTTACTTATGGAACTCATTCCGATATTTGTTTTTCTAGCCTGATCTTTCTGTCGTACAAACGGGCGTTGACGCCGGATGATATGTGGGAACTGCCCCCCGCCAATGTAGGAAGCAATATCGTCAGGAGATTTCAGCACGTGCTACACAAATACGCTGCTTTGAAAGACAACAAGAAGTAACATGTGCTCGCGTTTAAAATACTGACATCGCGGCAGAATGTTCCACAACGGGCGTGTGTTGGTTCCGTTTGTGGTGTGGTTATACTGTTTCCCATAACCGACGTTTTGCAGCTGGTAGCAAGTTTCACAAGTTTCGATGCTGTTTGTCAAAGATACATTTTTAAAGATACATTCACAAATCTACAGAAAAGTTCCCCCCTTTTTGATTATATTTGTTCTGTTTTCTGGAGCTGTCTGCAGTTTTTTCTTCTCCTCTTCATCGACAAGCATTGTGTACATTATTTTGCTTTAAAAATTTTATTTTTAAAATCCTTTTTCATGAAAAACCAGTTCCAAGATTTAAACAAGTGTATAAATCATTCAACAGAAAGAAAACACATTCCACAATCGCCAAAGAAACTGGGAACGAGAAAGCAGCGAATGGCGATCATCACGAAATGGAAGCGTTCTTGAACGGCAACGGTGACGCTAACAGTAACCCCAGACATTCCTCAGACCCAGAGACCAGGACCGCCATGTCAGTGCCTCTTTTCCGCAGCGTCTTCCGTACTTTCTATTTTGAGATCGTGTGCGCATGTATCTTCAAGATGGCGGCTGACGCGCTGTCCTTCAGCCAGCCAGCACTTCTGAGGTGGGTCAGCGAGGGTCTAGACACGAGGAAAATAAGGTCCCGCATGTATACTAATTATAATTTTAAAGTCTTTTTCCTTTTCGTTTTTTCTGTCGTTTTTGTGTCGTCCTGATGAAGGGGTAGTGCCCCGAAACATGTAGATTGTCTTCGTCTTTGTCCCTTTCTAGCTTGGTACAGTTCCCTTGTTTTACATTTAATTTGGGCTTATCCTCCAAGCGGCAGTCACTTGTTTTTCTTTTATAAATTATAATTTTAATAGAACACCAGAAATTCCTTTTTAATTTCAGTAATTTCCGCGCGAAGTGTGCATGAAATGTGTTCTCGCGCGTTAAAAATCTACATTTATTATTATTATTAATGTGTGTCGAGGTTGTGTCAACAGATATAATATACAATGCAAACAAATAAGTCGGGATAAAACAAAGCCCCAGATTAAAGCAAAGGGCAATGGAAAGATGGGAAAGACGAAGCAGGTGCTCAGAGAAACGGTGAAAAGAAGGAAGAGCAAACTGAGAGGAAAATACAAAAGGAATTCACAATTCACAACGCTGTCACGCTGTACACAGTATAAGTAAAGCGCACCAACATTGACACGTGTGCTGGTGTTTCGTACCTCGTACAGGGGCCTTATAACAGTACTGCAAATATCGTGCAAAGAATCTTGGAAACGGACAGAGTGCTAGTAAATGTAAGGACGCTGCCATAAACTAATGACAGAAGATTTGATTCCTTCATTTTTCTTTAATTTGTTGAAGATATTAACATCACCAGAAAAAAATTACGTTATTTTCTTCAGATTGCACCTGAAAGAAACGTCGCCTATCTAGTGAGAAATAAAGATGATTATTTGGGGACAAAAAATGATAATATACCGTAATTCATGAGTGAGTTATAGAAGACGTAAAACAATCCAAAGCAAATCGTGCAATGTCCCTTCATGTGTTTTGATTTATGTTGTGTTGTGATGCGTTGTTTTGTGTTGTGTGGGTGGTGTGTGGGGTGGTGTTTTTGTGGTTGTTTTATTTGTGTTGCGATTTGCTGGCTTTACTGTGTTTGCGATGTTTTGTGTTACTGTGTTGATGATGTTTTGTGTTACTGTGTTGATGTTTTGTGTTACTGTGTTGATGATGTTTTGTGTTACTGTGTTGATGATGTTTTGTGTTACTGTGTTGATGATGTTTTGTGTTACTGTGTTGATGTTTTGTGTTACTGTGTTGATGATGTTTTGTGTTACTGTGTTGATGTTTTGTGTTGCTGTGTTGATGTTTTGTGTTACTGTGTTGATGATGTTTTGTGTTACTGTGTTGCTGTTGTTTTAAGTGCATTTTATGTGACGTGTGCTCGCAATGTGCAGCGCGCTCATCCACTTCATGAAGAACCGAGACGTGTACCTGCCGTGGCATGGCTACGCCCTGGTCCTGGGTTTCTTTGTGTCCATACTGACCGCCTCCATGTGTCAGCACCAGGCCGCCAACCACGCGCACAATCTGGGCATACGGCTGCGAACTGCGCTCATCGCTACTGTCTACAGGAAGGTAGGGGAGACAACTGTTTGTGGGTATATACATTCAACCATTAGACCGGCCGAACATTCTACACATAACTCATCTACTGTCGACGCACGTGGACAAGTACACACAGGAGCGACAGGTGTGACAGCCTTTGTCATGATGAACTGAAACTGAGGGTAACGATCGCTGGCATGAAGGTCCGACAGTTTTTGTCACCTTGAAAACATTTAGCGATCACGCAAGTAGGAAATCCGTCATATCTCGTGTAGTTGCTGACGTTTCTTTTTGAGTAAACGCACATTTTCTCATAGGGCATTGGGTGGATATTTGGGAAACACAGCTGAAGTTTTTAACAGGAAAATACGGACAGGGGTCTACAAAAACAAGTTAATATAAAAAAGCATGTACTTTTTACGCATTCATTTTATGTACGAATTATTTACCGAAACGCCAAAAGTTTTACATTTTCCGTAATCTACAGCCACAAAGATTTAGTCTGCAAGGTTTTTTTTTCGCAGGCCTTACGCATGAATAACGAGACAAGGCGAGCATTTACGACAGGTGCCATTGTCAACTTCATGTCCATCGACTGTCAGAGAATTCGAGACGTCATGTTTAACTGTGTGCTTAACGTCTCGATTCCTGTACAGGTAAGCTGCATTCTAGAGGGAGAGAGGGAGCAAGACTTTGATGTTAACTTTGTTCCTGGTCAGGAAGACCGGTCAGTCAGCAGCCAGTGAAACAAAGGAAATCTTCTGTCATAACTTATTACACCTGTCAGATTTGCTGAATGGACCCACTGCATGATACGTTGTTGATAGTAGGGATGCTGGAGAGAAGCGGGTAGAGGGGCTCAGGTGAGATCCTAGGCCCCCATGGAGCCGGGAATCTCATTTGTCTCAGTTCTCTTCCAGATCTTCCTGGCGTTCTTCTTCCTAAACAGACTCCTGGGGTTGCCGTTCCTGGTCGGGGTCGGAATTTTGATTGGGCTGATTCCCATCAACTTACGTATCTCCCTCCTGGAAAAGCGCTTGCAAGCGGTGCAACTCACGCACAAGGACAGCAGGATCAAGATGATGAGCGAGATTTTGAACGGAATCAAGGTGAGTAGATGCAATCACACAGACAGAGTAACTACAGAGAAAGACACAGTTCACAAACAGAAGACTGGCAAGTGAAATAATACAGAAATATTTAGGCTGACAGACACAGACATGCTGTCGCGCTTTTATTCACCATCCAGTAGTTTATTTTGTATAAAAACAGAAATAATTCAATCCGTAACAGGTGAGTATTGTAAGGTGATCGAGTAATTACATTGTAATTATCAGTATCTTGTCATTCGTTGTTTGCAGGTGATCAAACTAAATGCCTGGGAAGAAGCGTTCTATGACATTGTTCACGGCATCAGAGACCGGGAGATCGCTTGCTTGAGGAAGATTGCCATCATACGAACAGTCAAAATTTTTCTCGCCCTCTGCTCACCTGTACTGGTTAGTCGCCACTGGTTAGTTTACTGACAGGTTTCGCATGCTTCTGTTTTTGAAGGTGTGCAAATATGTGTCGCTACACCACGAAACCAGTCTTAAGTCGAACAGCCAGTTTGTAGCTACAAGCAGAAATAGGTCGGTGGGGACGATCTGGTCGATTTTGACTTTTTAGCACAAAGACTACATACAGATGCAAAAATTTCCCCTCAAATGTAAATATAATGAGGTAAACATTTAACATTTATATTGCTAAGGAAATTGGCACAGCACTGCATTCTGAAACTTTGGAGCCTGTTTGATCAAAATGGATCCCACCCGGATATGTCTCTCTTACTAATTGAGCTAGGACAGTGGTTCTTATATCAAAATGGTCAGAAAACACTATAGATTAAAAAATATATATTTAACTCAGAACACCCGATTTCCGACTTAGGACTGGTTTCGTGGTGTAGCGACACATGTTTCAAGTTCATCATGTGATGACGATGGGGTGTGCTGTCTTTTGTAGGTAACTGTGGGTACGCTACTCACCTACACGTTCGTGTCAGGAGAACTGTACCTGGACCCGGCCACTGCCTTTGTCTCGCTGTCTTTGTTTGGCATCCTTCGAACTCCTGTCAGCGCGCTGCCCAGCTTGGTGTCCCAGGTTGTACATGTAAGTTTGAACTGAAGCAAACGACTTATCTAATCCTCAGATTGTTTGTCTTTCACGCCATGATAAACATTTTCTCCATAAGCCATATGTACGACTTTTAAGTGGTGATTGAAGTCCTGCAGAAATAAATCACAACACACTGCCAGTTGTTGCTTGCTTCCAGTGTATGGTGTCACTAAAGAGGCTTCGGAAATTCCTGTCCTGTGAGGAACTGAATCCAGAAAGTGTGTCGGAGTGCAAGGAAGAAGGTATGTCTTTCTCTGCATTTCTTACCCTTATAATCACACTTACCTTTGTATGTTAGATACAAGTTAAGCGGAGTTCAAAAATCAAAAATCAAAAATGATCTCTCTTGTTAATATCCTGGTGCACTTATATTGAATATTCCTGCAACAGGTGTTGCCGTTTCCATCCGAAATGGATCATTCACCTGGGATCAAAATGGCAAACCAACATTACAAGAGTAAGCGAAGGGTTTTTCTGCGTACTGACATAGTTTGTCGTTGTGTTTTTGTAGATATTTGTAACTGATTATTGACAAGTTGAAGTTTTTAGGATGGGGCGGAGGGTGGTGGTTCTCATCAGCGTGTCCTTATTGTGGGAAATTAGACAAATTGCGAAAGAAATGAAATATGGACAGAAGTGACGGTAGATGAAAGAAACTTTTTTCCAATAAATTCCTCTGAAATGTTTTCTCCCGTTATTTTTGTATTCCTGTTTCACTGTACTTTAGCAGTGAAATATCAAGGTGGCACACAGAGGTAATTGTTCTTTCTGTCTCCCCGCCCCACAGCATCTCACTGGAGGTCAGGCGAGGTCAGCTGGTAGCTGTGGTGGGTCCAGTGGGAGCTGGGAAGTCCTCGCTATTGTCCGCCATCTTGGGGGAGATGCGGCAACTCAGCGGTCACGTGTCACGCCGGGTGAGCGATGCTAGGCGCAACTGACGGATAAGCTGTGGTCAGACTAGCTGGCTGGGTAGACAAAGCAAGGTGTGAATCAGGTAAAAATTATTCGTAACACATCGCAAGTGTTACTTAAATCAAGGATTTATTCCATCAAGCACAAAGATGGCCGTGTATGTACAAAAAGTAGTGTCGAGTACAGGACACGCTTTAACTGAGCGTGTGCAAAGGCGTGGGGTGGGGCAGTCTACAGAGAGGGGAGCTAATTAACTATGATTTGCATCTCAGAACTCAGTGGCGTACGTTTCACAACAAGCCTGGATTCAGAACGGTTCCCTCAAAGACGGAATTATTTTTGGAAACACGCTGGACCGGAAGCGCTACAAAAGCGTCATTCGCGCATGCGCGTTGCAGCCCGACTTGGATATACTACCTGCAGGTGACGAGACGGAGATAGGAGAGAAGGTATGAAGTACAATGAGGCAGGATTGTACTGAGGGAAGGTACAGTGTGAAGAAAGTAGTGCGCAATCATCACGCTTCCTCATTCCCATTAAGTACTTGAATGAATGAATTGCCCACTCGCTCACTCACCTACTCACTCGCTCGCTCATTCACTCACTCAATGACTCAAACTACTTGCAGGGCATCAATCTGAGCGGAGGGCAAAAGCTGCGCATCTCCCTGGCGCGTGCTGTGTATCACGACGCTGACCTGTACCTGCTGGACGACCCCTTGTCGGCTGTGGACAGTCACGTGGGCAAACATATCTTTAGAGAGGTCATCGGCTCAAATGGCATGCTCAAGAACAAGGTACGACTCTGGAACAACATTTCGTGGTTAGGCTAATTGTCAGAAACCGGATTAACAATCAAACTCTTCTTTTTAATTTAGTTTTTTTAATGGGTGTGTGCATGTCTGAATGCGTTCGAAATTTATTAGACGCCGCAATCACCCGAAAGAAACACAAGCGTGGATCTATTTCCACCTTTTACTTCCAACAATACGAAATGTTTAAAATGAGTTTAAAAAGACTTACGTTGATGTAATAATTCCACACACACTAATTCGAAACACAGTCACACAATCCAAAGAAAGTACTTGGTCAATAACGAGTTCTGTTCCTTACACTTCCACACGACCAAATGCAACAGCTCTAGTGTCCACGGTTCACTCAAAGTTCACAGTTCACGCTTTGATAGCGTCAGACAGGTCTTGTAGATCAGAGTCGAAGACGTTTACGATGATATGTGGAGAATGGCAAGGATCTGGAAGACGGGGGTGAATGGAAGACGGGCGATGTTGTTGAAGCTGGCGATGATGTGTAGACTGCGATGATACTGGAGACGGCGGTATACTTAAGGACGAACGATGTGGAAGATTGCGATGATGCGTAGACGGGCGATGATACAACCAGTAGTCCAATAGTGCTTGACGAATGTGCAACTACAGTTCTTTTCACACATCTGACTCTTCAATCTCTCTTTCTTGCAGTCGTACGTTGACGTTCATATTCAGACATGTGTCTCAACCTCTTCACAACTTGTGTTCTTTGTTGTTTGGCTTTCGGAATCAGGGACAAACTCGGCAAATCCGCGGATTCCTACGTGGTCTATATGTGCTTTCCTTAGCACTACTGTCCGTAAGCCCTAGACGCTCTAGCGGACGCGAACTCAAATCTTCAACTCGTAACTACCAGAGCTCGACTCTGCAATAGTTACTCGAAATGTATATCCTCTCGGGGCAATAGATTAAACACAGAACTCCAATTCTGTCACTTCGGGTTCCAGTTCTCGGACTTGAAACCTATCACTACACTTCGAGTTTGTTGCTATAAGGCTCTCGACACCTTTGATAGCCGACCACGGGCTTACTAACGTCAACGGTTCTTGATATCACTCCCTGGTGTAAAAATGGAGAAGTAAAGCTTGCGGCTGTTGCCGGCCCTATTATACTGTCCGGTCATGTGATACCTAAATCCCATAATATTTGTTTGTTCGAGAACATTCTAGAAGGTTTCTTTCTACTGACTCAGCAAGTTTTACTCCTACGCAGTACCTTTTTTTTCTTAAAGTCGCAGTGAAACACAGGAAGACCTCGTCACTTTTGACAGTTCGAAATGCGGGCTGAACTCACTATTTCCTGTCTTTCTTTTAAAACTAAACGGTACTAGGAGTTCCTGACACTGATCAATGGATCAGATTTGCTCTTGGATTTTAATTTTTCGTTCGAAAGTTAGATGAACGTCAGTTACAGTGCATCTTAGCGTTGGACATGAGATGCTGTATTTCCTAAGACTGGGTGTTGCTGTCAGAACGCACGTTTTCACACACAGGGTGGGAAATCCAGGGACGGCACTGGATATCTTAGACGTAAACAGACGGATCAAACATCTCGCTTTTAACCACACATCCCTGACTTCAAAACATGTCCTCAGACTCGCGTTATGGTGACGCACGGCATTCACTGGCTGCCCATGTGTGACGTCATCGTAGTGATGGACAACGGAAGGATAATTCAGACGGGAACCTACCAACAGTTGACGAGTGACGGACTTCTGTCGAAATTTCTCAACACCGCCTTTGCACACGATAATGGATCAAATGGTAAGCACGCCTTGCTGTAACCTCACACAAGTAAACATGTGCCCGGGAAAGTGAAGAGACTGGTGGTTGTGGATGAATAACAGACGAGAAATTGTGCTTCTTGCTCTAGACTTGTTCTGCAATGAAGAGAAAACATTTTTTCCCTGTCCTGTCCAAGATACCTTCCTGGAAGAGAGATACGACAGTGTGGTCAGTTTGTGTTCTGAAACAACTTCTCTATCGGAGGATGGAGAACTAGTCAACACCGTACAAAGTTTCAACAGGTAGGTGCACGACAGTTTCCCTTCAGTAGGATTTTCCCTTTCATGTCTCATATATCGACCAATCTGAGACAATCCAGAAGACTAGATTTCTACTTAAAAGAGAATAAATTATTGCGTAGCTTAATGGTGATCTGGTTTCGCTTGCATTTTGTTCAAAAGGAATCGACTAGCTGTTGAAACAAACACTTTTGATGTAAGAAATTCTTAACATGTCGGAATCCACATCGGCTTTGCTGAAAAAGAGCTTAGCAATTACCCTCATGAACAGTTTTGTTTCGTCCAAAAATGTGGTAGATAATATGTAAAGAAAAGACAAACCAATATAAAAAGAGAATGTATCATACTCAAGGTCAACGTCTCACACCTGAGTTGATTCTGTTCCATCAGCGTGCACACCGTTGGAAGTCGCCGATTCCCGTTTTTGTGGAGAAGAAAAGGCGAAAAGAACGAAGACCGGGTTCAAGAAAAAGCCAAAGATGAGGCGAAAGAAGGACAACGTCTTGTCTTGGATGAGGAATTTGAAGCAGGAAGAGTATGAGAGTTGTCTCCTCTTTCTTTGATGTGCGCTTTCTGTTACAACTCTACCACATGCTCTTTGGTCGCTTTTAGAACAGCCAGACATTTAATAAATATATTTAGCAAGTTAAAATAAATATTTCAAACGTGTCCATCAGTCCCCCATCTGCTTATGCCCCCTTTCTGTTTGTTTACTTGTCCATCTGTGTACGTCTGTCTGCTTGTTTCTTTGTCCCTCTGCCTTTGTGCTAAAGTTCCGACCAAAATTCGTCTTTTACAGAAGCAAGCTGCCCTAGTATACCAAGAAAATAAAATGAACACTTCCTGGATATTGTATTAGAACTTGTATTGCACAAAACTATGAAAGTTTAAGAATCTACGAAGCCAATTTAAAAATAAAATGCTGGTGGAGCTGATAAAAACACTTTCATTTTTTTACTGCTTTTTGACAAGACATACAGCTTTAGTCTCCGTTAACAGAACTCTCGACAAGGTGCATGTGGATCACATGGTCCGCCATCTTTTCAGATAAAAGGGCACGTGGTCAAGGCCGTACTGAGGGCATTCGGGTGGGTGCCCTTCACTGTCGCCATGGTTACCCTGCTCATTCACAACGCCTTTGAACTGTCGGCAAGTTTCTGGTTGGTCAGGTGGACTGACGACAGCTATTTAAAGAACACGTCTTTGCTCAACACCACCGCCTACACACAGAAAACGGTGTTGTACGTCAGCATCTACGCAGTGTTGGGAATCTTTCAGGGTAAGAGGCCAAGTGCACCCAGTGCTTACGTTCCAGCTGCATTTAACACAGGGAGACGGGTCGTAGGCTGTAGCCTCAGCTTCCATTGGATGTAGCATCTCTTTGCGAGAAGTTAGTGAAACGTAGTTGTTTAATTAATCGTACTAACCAATCAGCCTCCCCTTCCCTCCCCGTGAGTTATGGGCGAGGGGCAATAATAACAGTAATACTACTAATAATAATGCCTGTAATTTCGCATTTTTCTCTCTCACCTCTCTTCCTTCTTGCTCTCTTCGCTCTCATTCATTCATTCATTGCTATCAGTGGCGCTTGTGTCTGTTCTTTCAGCGCTGACCACATTCTTCTTCGTGGGAACAGTCTTCTTGAAAATGCTGTCAGCTTCTAAACACCTGCACAACAGCATGCTCAAGTCTGTTCTGCACCAGCCAATGAGCTTCTTCGACACAAACCCGATGGGACGAATACTCAATCGGTTTTCTCGAGACACCGATGCTATAGACAGTTATCTTGCGGAACTGATGAGAATTTATTGTTTGAATGTGAGTATTCACAAATGGTCTTGAGTCTACAAATATTTACCACTGAATACCTTGTACCTGTATGATGGTATACCTGTGATGGCATGATCTAGGAATGCCCAGGCTCACCTGTATACGTGTTTGTATGTGTGTTTGCGAGGGTGCGTGCGTGCGTGCGTGTACCTGCGCTGAACTCGCGGTTTTCTTGTGCAGGTGTTTAACGTCATCAACGTCTTGTTCGTTATCAGCTTCTCAACACCTGTGTTTCTGGCAGCCGCTGCACCTCTTATTTTTCTGTATTACGTTATTCAGGTAAGAATTGAGATGTGTCTGAGACTCGCTAATATCTCAACAGACGACAAACCTGTGTAATATGATCAACAAAACTATTCAGATATATAGTTAACAGATAAGTGCGTGAGATATCGTTCAGTTTATTATGAATCTTTAGCAATACGTCAGTCTTGTTGAACTAATTCTTACTCAGTTTAATTGTAGCAGTCATCTTCATGTTACCTGCAGTGTTGCTGGTATGGATGATTTTTATGCGTGAGCTGGCAACTTCCTAGTCAACAATTCTACCTGTGCAAATTTCCTACGTGTCCTACTCGCGGCAGGTCCGGAGGGTTTTATTCGTGTGCTGACGCTACTAGACACTGCTACCTGTGCAGACGCTGTACGTCCCCTACTCGCGGCAGATCAAGAGGTTCGACTCCACCTCCCGCTCCCCGCTCTACGTTCACTTCAGCGAGACCCTGAGTGGCGCCGCCTGCATCCGGGCGTTTGGAGTGACGGACAGGTTCATCACCAAAAACGAGCAGCTGGTGGACGCAAACGCTGTCTATTTCTACGGTCTCGTCTGCTCCCTGAGGTCGGTCCACTGAACTTGGGTCTCTTCCACAGACACACGACAACGATGTTCCTTTCAATTTCGAGCATATTTTTTCAGTTATTAGTGAAAATAGTTTTTGTTTCTTTGGTTGTTGTTTTTTTTTTCGACCAAAAAAAAAAAAAGAACTATACTACCGGAGTCTTGAATAGATAAACTTTTATATGCAGAAGGTTAGTTTTCTTGGAATGTTTTTGCATTGTGAAACGAGATCAAATAAATATTTGACTTTGTACTAGGCTTGTGGGTGGCACGCATGAAAACACAGGGATTTAAACCCAATGACGAACGCGTGTAATAATATAGCATAATCAACACATCACACGTGAATGCATGCATATGCAGTTAAAATGCATATTACTTACAAAGACAAAGAATGTCTTTTTACATTCCTAATAAATAATTAATATTACCATTGACCATACGCTGTGGTTCTAATCAGTCGTGTTAGCCAATCACGATCGATAAACATTTCAATCGTCGTTAACAGATGGCTGAAGCTGCGTCTGGAGTTCCTAGGCAACTTGACCACGGCGTTTGCAGCGCTCTTCACTATCCTGTCTGAAAACCTGTCTGCGAGCATGGCGGGGCTGTCTGTGTCCTACGCAGTCCAGGTCAGCATTAGCCTCCCTTTTATCTTTCCTCCTTGATTTACTTCCCCTTTCTCACGTTTTATCTCCCTTTTACTCTCTAATTTACTCATTCAGTATTTGTTTGTCCGCGTTATGACGACTTGCGGAAGCAGTACGTCCCTCGAAGTTTTATCGTTATTCTTCCATGTTTTGATTTTCTGTACTTATGGCCGATAGCAGTCCAAGACTTACACGAAGCCTGGCTTGTTTCCTGTATAAGGCGTTACATCGGAGAGAGGCAGATTTACTTAGACGACCACCTCGGGAAGCTCCTTAAGTTACACGTTGTGTGTGTATGTGTGTGTTTGTGTGTGCATGTATCGCTTTCATTGATAACTGTGCATGGTATATTGACACACCCTTGATATGGGCCGAAGGCCTAACCAATAAAATCGTTCGTTCTTTCGTTACTCATTCACTCTGGTCGGCGCATATGCTAATGCAAAGCGAGAATATCTAGCCTTAACTAATAATTTAATGCATCCAAAAGGACTGTGAGAAAGTTAAAGCCAAGTTTTCACTGTCTGTTTTTCTAGATTACGAGTAACCTGAACAACCTGGTTCAGAACGCCATTAACGTGGAGACAGACATGGTGTGCGTGGAGAGGATGGTACATTACTCTGGCTTGCCTGTGGAGGTAGAAGCAGCGTGTTACTCTCACAAACCCACACATCCATCCACGCATCGTGAAAATCCCAGCTAGCTATTTGCAGGATGGGTAGATACATAGGCCGGTGGGCCTAGTCCACTAAACGTTTTTCGGAACCATGAATCTCTACGGACTGAGGATATTAAATTTTTTTCTTCTGCCGAGTTGCAAACAAGACAACATGGGACAGTGAAACTTTCAGCGGTCTAGTGGGTTTCAAGAGTTACTATTCCGTCAGACCTGTGAACTGTTTGCAATCATTCCTGTATCTATAAACGTCATAACGACAACGTTATGTTGTTTTTATTTGGGTTGGGAGCTCGGGGGATGGAAGTACAGGTGGGAAGTCTTTCATTATTTCAGGGCTGAGAGAAACGTTCGTACACAATATGTTTCTCTGTAATAAATCTTGCACGGTAACAAAATGAAAAAGATGCTGAAGAACTATGTCTCTACTTTGCCCAACGGCATTAAAAAGCAGACCCCAGGAATACTCGACAGGTGAAGCGGGGCTTCATAGCAGTGCGGATACAGTTGGGGGCTAGCGTGTGAAAGACAGCTTGTTCCAATTCAGCAGTGGCCAAGGATTGTGCCCTAGAGTAAGAATGTGTAGACTCTAAGGCCATTGCAAGCATATTTCACTGCCTGTCCGCACTGGCCATCTTACTGCAGCTGTCAGTTTAGAGGTTCTTTCAGTGCATGTCTTAGCTAATAATAGGACCCCATCCCCCCCATGGTGCTGAATCCCCGCGAGGTTTTGTCTCTCAAAAACTGCCAATCTAAGGACTTGATTTCAATGAGATGGCACCCAGACAATACGTATAGTTGTCAGCCTACAATGGAAACTTACAACCTTTGTGGCGGATATTTTCTGACGTTCCTCGTGGTTTCTGCGCAGCCCGCCTGGGTCGTGGAAGAACACCGACCAGAAGACCGGTGGCCTGACAGAGGCGACATCAGTTTCCATGACTACAGCGCACGGTACCGCCCTGGCCTGGGGCTCGTTCTGAACAAGGTGTCGGCGCGCATTGGTGGCGGGGAGAAGGTAGTTGGACATACGCTGACACGCTCGACAGAAAAAATCCTAACAGCTCACTACACCGTCATTTCTCGTCCTCCTCATTATCCTTTCGTCTTTTCTTCCTCCTCATTTTATGTTTATTTTAGCTGTCAATATTTTCTGCTTTAAAAAAGTAACGTCTGTTACCTATTTTCTACAGTTCTGATGACAACGACTGGGAAAACACAAAGAAAGGCTAACAGAAAGAAAACAAACAAACAGATAGATAGAAGTAAGGAAAAGGAAAGAATATAATGCAAAGAAAGAAAATTATAAAGCAAAAACAGGAAAGACTAAATCAGACAAACTACAACAAAGTGTGATCTTGTGAAGTCACAAAATCTTATTTACGTTCGTTGTCGCGTACGAACAGGTCGGTGTGGTTGGCAGAACAGGTGCAGGCAAGTCGTCATTGTCGTTGTCGCTGTTCCGTCTCATCGAGGCGGCGGAAGGCAGCATCACCATTGACGATATCAACATCGCTGACATCGGGCTGCACGACCTGCGGTCTCGTCTCACCATCCTGCCCCAGGTGAGAGAAAGCTAATCTTGTGCCTGACTATCTGTGGTGTGAGTGTAACCTTCTCGGAGTCTTCCTGACATGACAATCTTGTATTACTGTATGTAAATCGTATGCGGAAGTGTGTTCAAAACGAACACCTATGTCTCGATGGGATATTAAAAATAAATCTGGCTCCCTTTTCTCAGGACCCAGTGTTATTCTCAGGAACGTTACGGTTCAGTCTCGACCCCATGTCAAAGTTCTCAGATGAACAGTTGTGGTCTGCGCTGAAACAGTCCCATCTCAAGGCTTTTGTGGAGACTTTGCCCAAAGGATTGGACCATGAGATGGACGAAGGAGGACTTAATCTCAGGTAAGAGGTTTGCAAACTTCACACCCCTGTTTCCCCCCCCCCCACCAATATCACTGTCTATGTGCTCCCGTTTCTTCCCTCTTCGATTTCGCCAGCTTGACATGTGCGTGTGTGCGTATGCGTGCTCGCGAGCTTGCGTGCTTACTGTTTATGTAATGTATAAGTAAGAACACCCCTGTCACGTGACAGCGTGGGCCAGAGACAGCTGGTGTGTCTGGCCAGAGCCCTGCTGCGCAAGACGCGAGTGTTGGTGTTGGATGAGGCGACGGCAGCTGTCGACATGGAGACAGACGAGCTGATCCAGAGAACCATTCGCTCCGCCTTCAGCGACTGTACGGTGCTCACTATCGCACACCGCCTGCACACAGTGATGGACTATGACAGGTAAGCACAGGTACCCTGGCTTGGACTGTGAGAGGTAAACACAGGTACCCTGGCCTGGCCTGGACTGTGACAGGTAAACATAGGTACACTGGCCTGGACTGTGGCAGGTAAACATTGGTACACTGGCCTGGACTGTGAGAGGTAAACACAGGTACCCTGGCCTGGACTGTGACAGGTAAACACAGGTACCCTGGCCTGGACTGTGACAGGTAAACACATGTACCCTGGCTAGGACTGTGACAGGTAAAACCAGGTACCCTGGCTTGGACTGTGACATGTAATCACAGGTACACGGGCCTGGACTGTGATAGGTAAAACCAGGTACCCTGACCTGGACTGTGACAGGTAAACACAGGTACCCTGGCCTGGACTGTGACAGGTAAAACCAGGTACCCTGGCTTGGACTGTGACAGGTAAACACAGGTACCCTGGCCTGGACTGTGACAGGTAAACATTGGTACACTGGCCTGGACTGTGATAGGTAAACACAGGTGTCCTGGCCTGGACTGTGACAGGTAAACACAGATACATTGTCCTGGACTATGACAGATAAACACGGGTACACTGGCTCGGAATACGACGGTAAACACCTACACACTGGGTGTACTTTGACAGGTTAACACCTGTACACTGGTTTGGAAAGCGACAGGTAAGCGGGTGTACATTGCCTCGGGCAGCGACAGTTAAAAACCGGTGTACGATTTTCTTTTTATCTTTCACATATCGGTTGTACATTACACTGAATTACATTGTTTGGAATCAAACCACGTCAATTGTATTTAAAACTATGCACGTTAATCGGACGGACGGACGGACGGACGGACGGACGGACGGACGGACGGACGGACGGACGGACGGGTAAGTAGGTAAGTTAGTAGATAGGTAGGTAGATATTTGAGCTAATTTTTAAGTAGATCGTGTGCATGTCATTAAATAAAACTTGAGTATAGTTGAAACCTCAAAATAATATATTTTTTAAAGCTCACAAATATTCGGCATTAAATAGAGAAGTTGTTTTAAATATTTGTAGTGGATATTAGCCCTATGGCTATTTTCCGTACTTCATACGAATCATTTCGTTGTGTGACTAGCCTAGATGGACAACTATACAGGGCCAAACAATAAATTAAACCGAAAAATCCAAGGATAAATATAGATACCATTTCATAGCCAGAAATATAGAATAAATATGATCAGAAAGTATTGTTAGAGAAGTTAACCTTAAGGGATTTTTAAGTAGTAACTTTACTTAGAAGAGAAAGCTTGATCACAGCATATACAGAGGATATCTAGGCACACAAACATCGGCTATGGTAAAGAAGACCAGAAGTATTTCGGAAATGCATGAACACCACTTCCTTCTGCAGAATCTTGGTCCTAAGTAACGGAGCAGTCTTGGAGTTTGACTCTCCTGGCCTGCTGCTCAAGGACCGCAACTCTGCGTTCTTTAAGATGGCGCAGGAGGCCAACTTGGTCCGGAGCAAAAACGACGCCGCAGAACAACTTGTGACGTAGAATGACAGCTCTGACGTAGAGTGACAGCATGGTTGTTCAAGAAACTTTATTTCAGGGACTGTTACCTCCATAAGTTGTTTTCTATGTTTCAGCGAAGTATGTACGTGGAAATTATTTATTGACGCTCTAGGTAGGCCCTACATATACAACGCTCCCTTTCTGTGTGCGTTTGTGCTTGTGAACGTCTGAGCGTGTATGCTTGGTTTTTGTTTCGAGAAATGTCCAGAATTTTTATTGGTGATATGTTTTGCAATTTATGCTGTTTATGACGGATTTTTTTTGTTGAAAACTCCAAATCTTAAACAGAGAATTTTATGATGGTGCTAATTTCGGACTGGATTATTTACAGAATAATTCAATGAGTGATGAATGTATTTTTAGAAACTACGCAAGTTTTACTATGGGATACAATGAAATATTACAAGCGTCAGTTTCTAATTACCCTTACTTTCTGAAATAATTTATACAAGACCTTTCTGACTGCAGATACAACTGATCTCAATGAAATAAAATTGGTTTTTACACAATAAAGTTTTGTAAATTTGCATATACTCAAAGTTGCGGTATGTGTCTCTTTTGGTTGAAACTGACTGCGAACTTTCCATTGAGATTTAATATAACCCTGTATTTACTGAAACGGCTACAGGTATTTTAGTTTTGTTTTACAGAAACACTCGTGGGGGAGGGGGTGTTTAACTTCAGCATCCCAAGATTTGTGGGCTGAGTAAATACGCTGAGCCGTTCTTGATAAACTGGATACCCTGGAACTTGAGGGCATGATCAGGGACACGATGTGACCTGATTGTTCAGTTTTTGGGGCCCGCAGACGTCCTTTACTGAGCGGCTACTTGTAGGAGGGCGCAGACTTCCATGACTGGGCGACTGCAGTGTTGAGACCTCGCTAATGTTTAGACTTATTAACCAGCCTGTAACAATAACGTAGTTCCTCGTGATAAGCGTTCTCGGACAGTCACTGCGCCCTTGGCGTGTCAAGAACTAGGAATTTCCGATACTGAAAAAAAATCGTCCATTGGCTGAAATGATCACATGCCTGAATCAACCCGATCACATGACAACCGTATATGGAAGTCGGATGTTCTTCAGTCTAAAAGGACTTGATCACTGCTGTCTTTCTCTGACACAAACACGAGCGACTATATAAGTTCCATTGGTAGAACCAATTCTCAGGAAGTTATTACATCCAAAATGCTGACAGGAAGGGTATTCATTCTGGAAGCACCATTAACTTTTGTTAGGGAGGCGATCAACTTCAAACACACAAAATACACGGAAACATATTCTTAAACACAAAACCCTTGAAACGTCCTTCAAAAAACAAAACAGTGAAAATTAGCTCTAAACGCAGTGAAGCATCCCCTAAACACAAAACGGGGGAAACGTGGCTCTGATTTTTGTGATGTCAGTGCTGTCGTAGATGGCGGTGTTGACGACGACACCATCAATCTGATTACGATGCGGCTGTTGACGGTCAGACTTGCCAACGCTTTTAGATTTCTGAGCGATGATGCAGACAACACGTGAAAGATTTTATCGGGAGGACACTGATATAACATGAAACCAGGCGAGAACAAGCTTCAGTTTCTTTCCCTGTTATCGAGAACTAGCAGCGACATCCCTGTACTCTAGGTAGATATGTCAGCGATTGCTTGTTCTAAGGAAAGAGGACAGACAACTTTGTTTCACTTCCAAGTGTGTGCAGCGACGTTATCTGTGGAGATATCACCATTTCTGGACACGGTGTAACACCGACAGAACAGACTGAAACCAGCCGAAACCTATACCAATGTGTTTTGACAGCGCAGTTGGTCTCCAAGTTAAGCGCGATGTGACGATATAATTGCCCCTTGACCTCTGTAAAAATGGGTCATGATTTTCAAACCATGGTTTGTCTGAAAGTTTCTAGTTTAAGCTCGTGCAGAACAACCAAAAAGTATGCTTTTCTTCGCCTTAATATTTTAGAATGATGTTTCAGCTTTACATGCAAATTTAAAATTGTGCTTGCTGTACTGCAAGGCCTGAAGTGACGATCCTTAATCGAGGGCATAATGACTTGAAGACAGGAGTGCGTGTAGGTTATTTGGTCACTGGGACACAACCATAAAAGACGTGTCCCATGCACCTCTCACATTTCTGCCTGTTTCTCTCCTCTTCCTTCCCTCTTTCTCATCTTCTGTGCCTATTGCTCAGACCATGGTGCATACGCAGAGAAGTATTTGCAAATCTTGAGAAAACGTCGAACTGTCGGTACTTATTTAGCTTGTGGGCTTTTCCCTTTTGCATCAGCACATGTTCTGGCAGTCTTCATACAGATGCACATCATGGTAGTCGTTATATCTGTTCAGTTTTGTTGTTTCTAGTTTTTGCAATGCCCTAGGGTTCTAGGGTTCCCTCTCGCCCGTCCACCCTGGACCCTTAAGGTCAACATGGCAGTATGTTCTGATAAACACTATTTAAAGCAAGGTGCTCTCTGCAGTGACGAATGTTTACGTGGGGTCATGTAAAAGTCAGTGCGTACCAACCAGTAATTAAGTTCATTGCAGTGATTACGCGAGATAGTGAATATTAGCGAGTTTAACGAGTACTAACTGTATATCACTGTACTGATTTTGTTGTGACTCATTCATAGGAAGTTAAAAAGTGAGGCCTGTTTCTCTAAGTGGAGATGTTCGGCGTTGCCAGTGGACTGAAGATTCGGGAGTAGATAAAGATCGTCTGTAATTAATCCGACAATCTTTCTTGTTTTGTGGTTGAGGAGGGAGAGGGTCAGATGCAACGCAATGCGCGGTATACACGAGAACTGCTAAACAGTAATCATCAAGTGATTATACAGTAATCGCCAAGTTAACCAGATAAAGTGGAACCCCCTTATTTGCGGACCTCAGGTCAGAGATTTAACCAGACATACAAACAGGTCTGACATAAAAGTTAGCTAAAAGGAGGGGTCAGAGGACTGAAATTTTCTTCCATCTTCAAAGATATCCGTTGGAGGCTGTAAATTCTTTTTTCCAAATTCCTCTGCAAACTGGATAGCTCCATCTTTCATCCTTCGACCAGTGACCACTTTCTACTTGAAATGCATGGTGAAAAGCAAAATCCCACTGATCCATGTACTTTTTACGCTTTCTTACACTTTCCTGACTCGCTTACGTTCTCTTGACCCTGCCTCTGGCGAATTTTGATTGCTCTCTTCATCTCTGGCGAATCTTTCTCCTGTTTGCACTAAAATCCCCATTTCTTGGCAACGCTTTGTCTGGCCTTTCCATCGATATTTTGCCAAGAACTTTGTGTCGCTGTTTTCTCAGCTGCTTCTTTCCGTCATAGAGAAAAGGTAAACGATTTCCCATGACATTTTACAGGTCGTAGGGGGGTAGGAGTGTATGGGATCCCAACTTGTCGGTATTCCCATGACATTTTACAGGTCGTAAGGGAGTAGGAGTGTATGGGATCCCAACTTGTCGGTATTCCCATGACATTTTGTAGGTCGTGGGGGGGGGGGGG
>SMGT01002122.1:26248-57159 GCA_004794575.1 Lanistes nyassanus | reverse complement strand
CAACCACACGCCCGTCCTTTGATGATAGAGGTAGTACAACCACACGCCCGTCCTTTGATGATACGGGTAGTACAACCACACGCCCGTCCTTTGATGATACGGGTAGTACAACCACACGCCCGTCCTTCGATGATACGGGTAGTACATCCACACTCCCGTCCTTTGATGATACGGGTAGGACAACCACACGCCCGTCCTTTGATGATAGAGGTAGTACAACAACACGCCCGTCCTTTGATGATACGGGTAGTACAACCGCACGCCCGTCCTTCGATGATACGGGTAGAAAGAGCTTGGATATGTGAGTGGCTGAGTGAGGAGATGAGAAATGGCCAGAAGTAAGAGCGATGGTGAGAGGGTTAAAAAGCAAGCGCAGAAATTAGAGGGAGAAGGAAAGAAATACGAACAGAAAATTAAAATAACATTTGCAGAACAGAGTAAAAACGAAGCCACAAGCAACACCAATAGTAACAACAGCAATGTTAACACAAAGACGTGTGGGAAATATCGTAACACAAAGACGTGTGGGAAATATCGAAACACAAAGACGTGTGAGAAGTATCGCAACAAAAAGACGTGTGGGAAATGTCGTAACACAAAGACGTGTGGGAAATATCGCAACACAAAGACGTGTGGGAAATCTCGAAACACAAAGACGTGTGGGAAATATCGTAACACAAAGATGTGTGGGAAATATCGATACTTACTGACAGGCTGTGTTGAAGCTTATCCCAGTAGATAACAGGCTTCAAAATAAAGTTGAAAGCAAAGCAGCTCACAAGTGCATTTTTATTGACGCGTTCCGGACGAGGTCTGGATGATTAGCAAACAATCTTTCGTTCGCCAGGTCGTCCTCTCCTTCTACTTCCTCTACGAGCTGTTAGGGTTGTCGTTCTTGGTCGGCGTGGGGATTCTGGTTGTCATGGTGCCCATCAACGCCCGCATCTCCTTCCTGGAACGTCGCTACCAGACCGACCACCTCAACTTCAAAGACCGCCGCCTGAAGATGATGAACGAGCTACTCAATGGTATAAAGGTAGAGATGCGTGTTTTGTAACTTGCTGAACTTATCAGTGGTATAAAGGTTGAGCTGAGTATTCCCTGACCATGTACTTCCTACCTCTGGTATTCAAGACGATACCATTGCACACAAATATTCTTGTTTGTAATAATAACTTTCACAATACGACGCGCATAAGTGCAGGGTGACACGATGTGATGTGAAAATAGTTGTACACAAAGCAGAACTGCTAACACAGTGTGATGTGATGTATGTCAGTATCTCAAAATGCGTGCGTTCCACTGTTGCCAGGTGATCAAGCTCAGTGCGTGGGAGGACGCCTTCTACAACATCGTGCGCGCCATCAGGGATGATGAAGTTGCCTGCCTGCGTAAGGCTGTTATACTGCTCACAATTATTGTCTTCAACTGGATCTGCTCGCCCATACTGGTTAGTTCCAGTCAGCATTCATACTCCTCACACAGCTATGTCTACCCCTATATTCGCGGTTCAAGAAAAGTTTATTTTGTGTGTAGAGTATGTGTTACAAAAGAGATACTGTATCTCCCAACCCTTTGGTTAGTCTGATGTTACATTTATTTTTTGAAAATCTGTTGTATCATCATTCAGTGTATTTGTTTCATTTTCTATTTTTAAATACATTGTATTATTCTCACCCATCCATCAATCTTTGTCCACATGCCAATACCTCTGCTTTTTTCTTTGTTGGTCGTCAAATACCATCGCAGCAGATGCGATACAATCAAAGATATTTAATACCGCATTGATTTCTGCTTGCAATCTGCATTTCGCGTAACGTGCAGGTAACAACAGGCACCTTGTTGACATATACTTTTGTATCGGACACACGATACCTCGACCCTGCCACTGCCTTTGTGGCGCTGTCCTTATTCGGCATGCTCAGGCACCCGATGAACGCTTTACCCGGGTGGATCTCCGAGGTTGTGCAGGTGAGCAGCGAAAGACCCCCCTTGTACATTTAGAAAACAGAGTTGCATAAAAACTGCCGTCTTGCTTTGAGTTGGCGTTTTATACTAACTTAACGTCAGTTAGCTGATTGGCAAAGACCCACACCCGCTCACCTGCAATATTGGTTCTGAGTGGGTTGGCTTTCCACACTGGGTCTGAGGGATTACGCATGCAAAGGAATATTTGATACCACACGGATATACTTTTTCTAAAGAAAATAATGAAGATCGATCTTATTTTGTAGAAGTGGGTTGCAGTGATTTAAAAATACGGTGTATACCCGCCTCCACCGCCACTTGAAACTCCCACAAAACACCAGCGCCACCACTTCATAAACAACTTGTCGTGCCTTTCTGTCCAGAGCCTGGTGTCCGTCAAAAGACTGAGAGACTTTCTGGCCTGTGAGGAGCTGAGTCCCAGCAACGTGTCCCACGTCACTAAGGAAGGTCGGCAAAGTGTATTTCTAAACACTTGTTCTGTATCCGATGTAGACAAAATATTGCGACCACCTTGTTCCTCCCCCACCACCACCACACCACCACCACCATCTGCACAGCCAGCCTTTCACTTTTCTGTGACTTTGTCACAGCCGATAACTAGCCGATAGCCGATAACTAGGTGATAACTAAATATCTTATCGCATGCCACTCTTGCTTTTCATTTGTGTCCGAACTTTGCCTTTGGACACCTTCCGTTCTATAGCTGCATTGTTTCCAAGACGACGTACGTACCTGTATTATCGGAGGCTTCTCGTATACGTTACTGTAAGGCAGCACCTGTAGTCGTATACGCTACTGTAATGCAGCACCTGTAGTCGTACATGCTACTATAATGCAGCACCTGTAGTCGTATGCGTTACTGTAATGCAGCACCTGTAGTCGTACACGCTACTGTAATGCAGCACCTGTGGTCGTATACGTTACTGTAATGCAGCACCTGTAGTCGTACACGCTACTGTAATGCAGCACCTGTGGTCGTATACGTTACTGTAATGCAGCACCTGTAGTCGTACACGCTACTGTAATGCAGCACCTGTAGTCGTACACGCGCGAGGAAATCTGAGTCAAAAGTAGATCTAAACAACGCGACCAAGGGGGGAGCCGAGGAGGTTACGTTCTAGATGGCGATTGATGTAAATGATGATTAGTGTAGACCTTTCTGGCTGATCGCAGACGTTCTGGCTTTCTCACAGGTGTCGCTGCGTGCATTGAAAATGGAACGTTCACCTGGGACAAGAATGACAAGCCTACCTTAAAAGAGTATGCTCTGTTAATCTGTCTGTCTGTCTGTCTGTCTGTCTGTCTGTCTGTCTGTCTGTCTGTCTGTCTGTCTGTCTGTCTCTGTTTTTGCTTCCACAGTTCATTGCCTTGTTTCCTCTCTAAGCTGCAATCCAATTTAAAATATTATACCTGAGTTTTCCATTTTGTTGTCAACCTTTGTTCCATAGCATCTCATTGGAAGTCAAGGAAGGACAACTCGTGGCAGTGATTGGTCCAGTGGGCGCGGGCAAGTCATCTCTTCTCTCCGCCTTTCTTGGAGAGATGCATCGCCTGAAAGGGCAGGTGGCGCTTAAGGTAAGCAGACGTGGCACAAGCAAAGAACAGGAACTACGAAAGATTTAACGAGACGATCAGTAACAAGGAAACATAAAATCGCCGGAACCATAAATGGGAGGGTACACAACTCTTCCACAGTTTAAAAACACTTCGAAAGGAGAAAAAGAAAAGTTGCTATAATCATTTAAAAACTATAACGCTCGCCGAAAAATAGTGAATATTGCTGATAAAATTGTATCACGTGACAGGGAACAGTGGCGTACGTGTCACAGCAAGCCTGGATACAGAACCGCTCACTGAGAGACGGGGTGATCTTCGACAACAAAGAGGATAAAAAGCTCTATGAGAAGGTTATCGACGCATGCGCACTGAAGCCTGACCTAGCAATGTTCCCTGGAGGCGACAAGACAGAGATAGGCGAAAAGGTAAATACAAACTGTCAATGTAACATGAGTAACTAATAGAAATTGTCAATGTAACATGAGTAACCAATAGAAATTGTCAATGTAACATGAGTAACCAATTAACGTGTTTCAAAGCGACTCAAAGCTGAAAGTGCGTAGGGTTAGAACTGATTTTAATCCTTTTAGCACACAGTTCGACAAAATTCTTTTCCACACACTTCGATAAAACCATAGTAATGTAGGCTGTACTTTTGTCCATCTGTGTACGAGGCACCTGCCTTGAAGTTAGCACCGCCTCGGTGGTCTAGTGGCATCCGCTTCCGAGGCTAGGGGTCGGTGGTTCGCGCCCCGTCCGTGTCATACTCAAGACTTAAAAATTGCCAATCTAGTAGCTTCCCTGCCAGACGCCTGGCACTACAGGGAACAGTACTAGGACTGGTTGGCCCGGTGTCAGTATAATGTGACTGGGAGGGACTGAGGCCCGTGTTGCGCCATCAGTCCCACGTGTGGCAAGCAACACTCTCCTGATATTCACACACTTTGCAGAGAGACGTTAACTAATAAAAACTCAAACCAAAAGTCAGTTACCTGTGCGAGTTCATTCTGGTGCGTGGCTAAAAGTTCTCTGCCAGTTTGTGGTAAATGTTTTTTGTACGTGTAGTGTGCAGACACCCTTGCGGTTTTGATTACAAGAAGAAGTACCGCCGCCTGGTTTCCTCTTGTCTTCTTTCAAATGATAATAAATTCGTGGCGCGTTCACCTGATACTGAAATTGCGGCTGCTTTCAACTCATACTGAAATTGCTGCTGCTTTCACCTGATACTGAAATTGCTGCTGTTTTCAGCTGATACTCATTTCACTTTATTCACCTATAAGCTTTAAAGGGGGAACCTTTTAGGTTTGACAAATCATACATACATGTACAGAACATACATTTACAAAATAAATCGAACATCGAAACGAAATAAATTCACGCTGCATTCAACTGACACTGATTACTTACAGTTACATTCAACTGACACTGATTACTTGCACTTACATTCAACTGACGCTCATTAGTAACAGCTACATTTAACCGATACTAATAACTAATAGTTAAATTTAACTGATACTGGTAACTTACAGTTACATTCAACTGATACCGATAAGCTACAGTTACATTCAACTGACACTGGTAACTTACAGTTACATTCAACTGACACTGATAAATTACACTTACATTCAGCTGATATCGATAACTTACACTTAAATTCAACTGATATCGATAACTTACACTTAAATTCAAGTGACACTGGTAACTTACAGTTACATTCAACTGACACTGATAACTTACACTTACATTCAGCTGATATCGATAACTTACACTTAAATTCAACTGATATCGATAACTTACACTTAAATTCAACTGATAGCGATAACTTACACTTAAATTCAACTGATAGCGATAACTTACACTTCAATTCAACTGATATCGATAACTTACACTTAAATTCAACTGATAGCGATAACTTACAGCTGTGCGGTTTAATTCAGGGCATCAATCTCAGTGGAGGTCAGAAGCTGCGCGTGACCCTGGCGCGTGCCGTATATTACAACGCGGATGTGTATCTTCTAGACGATCCTTTGTCGGCTGTAGATAGTCACGTGGGTAAACACATCTTCAAAGAGGTCATTGGGCCAAGAGGCATGCTGAAGAACAAGGTGAGACAACGTGAGTTATTTCATAGCACTTGTGGGTAAAAGACAACAGGAAATACAAAAATACCAAATCATATCGCTAGTCTAGTAGGTCAAGTGTCGGTGAAACGTCTGCCGTCTCTAAATGAATGCGTTTCGTGTCAGACTAGGCTGATGGTAACACACGGCATTCACTGGCTGCCTATGTGTGACGTCATTGTGGTAATGGACCAAGGGCGGATCATTCATTCGGGCTCCTACCAAGATCTGGCATCAGATGGTGTACTGTCGAAATTCGCAACCCCTGAACTTCGCTATGAAGAATGTTTACCAGGTATAGTCCGTTTGACATTTAGAACAACTGTGAATTTATCTGACTGTCTCGTTAGAATGCCATCTGAAGACAGCGCTGTCTATATATAACTGAGTTATGCCAGAGTTTACAACTCGAGACCTACAGTATTGTCGAACCCCGCTATGTGGGTTGGCTGAGGTCCACTAACCCTATTTATTCTTATTGGCAGCAAAAT
Organism: Lanistes nyassanus; assembly: GCA_004794575.1. Lineage (NCBI taxonomy): Eukaryota > Metazoa > Mollusca > Gastropoda > Architaenioglossa > Ampullariidae > Lanistes > Lanistes nyassanus. The sequence continues at coordinate 51,002 of SMGT01002122.1, read as the reverse complement.
CCGAGCAGCTGGACGAGAAATACCTCAGCGTGGAGAGTCTGTGCTCAGTGGGAACCCTCATGTCACAAGACGCCGAGCTCATGGACATGAACCCTGCAGAAAATGTGAAAAGGTCACCGAGCCGCTTTGAAAAACTCTTTTGCTTTCACAGCATCGGATCGTGACGTCTTATTCTGGTGATCATAGCTTGTCGACTGTTTCAGTATCAGGCTTTTCTGAAGCTGCCAGAGGAACTGTACAGTATGTCAACTTCTCCTTTGTTTCTGTTTCGTGACAGTCAGAAGCTTTTCAAACTGACGCGGTTTCCATTCTTCCGGAAAAAGAAAACCGAGAAAGACAAGGAGGAGAACGGCCACGTGACTTCAGAGAAACCAACTCAGGGGCATCAACTCGTGGAGGATGAAGAATATGAAACTGGAAAGGTAACTCACTTCCCCAAGTCGTTCAGTTATCTGTCCTTGCTGAGCTGGCGTGACGAAGTTTGTTAGTCTCGATAATCCTTGTATGACAACTCTGAATAAGAATGTATCAAAAGAATCATGTGAACAGAAAAGAAAACCATAGAAAATTTCTTCTTTACATAATGATGATGATGATGATGATGACAGATCAAAGGACATGTGGTCAAAGCTCTTCTTAAAGCCTTCGGAGTTATTCCTTTTGTGGTTTCTATGGCGATCGTGATTGCTCACAATGCGTTGGAACTGTCGGCGAATTTCTGGCTGACAGAGTGGACATCCGACAGCTATTTGAAGAACACGTCACTGTCCAACACCACGGAATTCAAGGAGAGGACAGTGACATACGTCAGTGTGTACGCTGTTCTGGGAATACTGCAAGGTGATGGTCCTGCTTGTCCCTTATTTCACGTTCAAGTCTTTTAGGACTTTGTCGCATTTCGCAACGCAGAACAGCTTGGAGAATTGCATATCCTCATTAAAACATTTGCGACCAGAATTTCTGTAACGAGTCCCAACACAGCAGCGTAGAGGCATGGCATCATGTATTTACTTCAATACTCAAAACAATTGTACACTCAAATTTTCCTACTTTGGTTTTTAAGGACCAGGTTTTGGGGAATCTTCTTATAGAAGTAATATCTGTCTTACAGACATGGTCGCCATCTTATAGATGTGAACTCGGTCTTAAAGACGTGATCGCTCTGTCGTATAGACGTAATTGCTGTCTTGTAAACTTTATATCTGTCTTACAGACATGGTCTCTGTCTTACAGACGTGTTCTTTGTCCATTTTCAGCCATTGCCATGTTCTTCTTTGTCGGAATCATATTCATCCGCATGCTGTCAGCGTCTAGTCACCTGCACAACAACATGCTCAGAACTATTTTACATCAGCCAATGAGCTTCTTCGACACAACTCCTCTAGGACGAATACTGAATCGCTTTTCTAGAGACGTGGACGCAACTGACGGCTCTCTGGCTCACCTGATGCGCATGTACTGTATCCAGGTATGCGGCAGTTCCAGTCGATAGGAAAATAACACCTTCAGGCTGTATGAGCAAATTAACCATTCTGTTATCTCTAGAGTCTTAATTTGTTTTGACCCTAACGAGAAACCTTTTGACGGAAAGTGTACAATAAGGGGTTCATGTGATGCAAAGATGGAGGCAGGAAAAGAAAGCAAATGGTGTTTATATTTTTCTCCCAAGATTTTCCACGTGTTGAACGTCCTGTTCATCATCACCTACACCACACCTGTATTTCTCGCCGCTGCCGTGCCCTTGCTGGTCTTCTACTTCATAATGCAGGTGCGTAGAAGTACATAGGTATACACACTATTGTATCACTCCAACAAGAAGTACTTGAAACGCTCAACATAACCTTATGCAGACCCATGCAACCAAGGGAGCTTCCCGTACCTTATCGTACAAACACGTAGCAAAGAGAGGGTCGAAAGAAAGGGACCTGGCCGATCCTCTATTTTATGTTTATGTCCAAACACAATAGCCTACTGCACCACGTATCTTGTGTAGTGACACTGAATTTTCGGCAGCCCCGTTTTGATGGGCTGTACAGGCTGTGTACTGTGGCTTAAGCACTAGAAGCAGGACCTCACCTTCTTTTCCAAACAATTTTAATATATTGCTTATTACATTCACATGTCCCAAGTACTGTTAATAATCAGTATCAACCCGCTAAAATACAACCACTTCTTTTCACGTGTGTGCTGCGGTGAGAGGTGTTTAACGGCATTTAGCCTTCGTACTGCTCGTGAAAAAATAGGCTTCAGGTGCTCAGGAAGAAAAGAACAAGAGTTTCATCGTCAAATTTCTTCCTCCCTCCAGTCTCTGTACATCCCCTCCTCGCGACAGCTGCGGCGCTTCGAGTCCACCTCTCGTTCCCCCATCTACGTTCACTTCAACGAAACCATCAGCGGCGCCACCTGCATCCGGGCATTTGGCGCGACGCAGAGATTCATAGAGCAGAGCGAGAAGCTGGTTGACAAAAACAACGTCTACATCTACGCCAATGTGTCCTCCTGGAGGTGAGATTCTAGGAACACACATCGCGGTTCGTTTTCTGATCCGTTAATTTGTACCTTTTATTGTCTGTTAAAAAGCGCCTTCATTAAATCAGGTGAGAACTCGGTAGCACAGAAATATGTTGTACAGAGAAAATATAGAATTAAAAAATTGAATTAAAACAACTAGAACTATATAATGGAACACGTTCGTATAAAAAAGTTCGTGTTTGAAGGAATCAAAGATTACTTCGGAAATCGTTAAGAATGCTTCCCAATAAGCTCTCTCAACTTGGATAAAGGTAACAATTGTTCCGTGACCTGTTTTTAGGTCTTAGGAAAGTTGGGTTGAATGAGATTGCCCCCCCCCCCACACACACTTTTCTGTGGGCTAGCGTCATAAGGTTGGGGCCCATCTGTCGCTCTCCCCCTTTACCTTCCCTGACCCATGGGTCGTGTACCCATCAGGTGTTTACGCTCGGGTGTTTCTTTCAAGATTCGGATGTGTTTATTCTTTGGCCCTCTGGGGGACATCAAGAAAATACCCAAGTAATAGAATTAATATACAAAGAGTGACCATCACGACAACATAATTACACGAGCACTGTCAGAGATATTTTGGAAAACAACGACAGCAGACAATGTTTGACGTAAGACTCGTAAACAAACATGTCCGCCATTATATGACAATGAGGGGATATACGGATATTAATACCACGTTCGCACAGACACTACAGTCCTCCCAACACATACCACTATGCACTAGACCTGCACGGCTTTATTCATTGAGAGAATGTTAATGTAAACATTTGATATCTGTGTCAGGTGGCTGAAAATCCGCCTGGAGATGATCGGAAACCTGACGTCAGTGTTCGCTGCTCTCTTCACCATCATGTCAGGCGACTTGTCGGCCAGTCTGGCAGGGCTGTCCGTGTCATACGCCCTGCAGGTGACACAGCGCTCTGGTCCTCCCTTCTTGTTTTCTTTCACTTCCTCCCACCCTCTCCCACCTTTCACCTCTCACCCACTACCACCACCGCCATCCGCCGTCTGTCAACCCTGTACTTGTAACTGGTACTTGACTGTCAAGAAAGAACTTGTAGTGTGAAGGAAAAGGTACATAAAAGACCGGCACACCCGAAGAGAAGAAAATGCACGAGCGCAGATGCATCCAGTTGTCTCCCTTTGTGTAAAGGTTCTCATTATAATTAATAAAGAACAAATGAGGACCGAGCGCTTAAATTATCGAAAGATAACTCCAACAAAGGTACTGGCAGCGCTCAAACATACCCGTATGCAGACGCCCGTGCCCAAGGGAGCTTACCGTACCTAAACACGTAGCAAAGAGAGGGCCGAAAGAAGAAAGGTTCTCTTCTGGCTCGATCACTGTCTCCAGAATCTCCTTGATTTTGCACGCAGCTTTATACGGACTATTTATAGTGTCTTCCGATACCTTAATCTTTATTTCTCAGTCATGAAGGGGGCTGCTGAATAAGAGCTCTTCATTCAGATTGTGGGTTCCCTGAGTCTATACGCAAACTGAGTCGTCAGTTTATTAATGCCCTGACTGCCAACTGTGTCACACTCAACTGTGTCATACTCAACTGTGTCATACTCAACTGTGTCATACTCAATTGTGGCATACTCAACTGTGTCATATTCAACTATGTCATGCTCAACTCTGTCATACTCAACTGTGTCACACTCAACTGTGTCATACTCAACTGTGTCACACTCAACTCTGTCACACTCTCAGATTACGGGTTCCCTGAACATGCTTGTCGGACACGCCATTCAGCTGGAGACGAACACCGTGTCCGTGGAAAGGATCGTGGGCTATTCCTCGCTTCCTTCAGAGGTGAGACGATTATTTTGTTGCATTAGGTCGGAATGCTTCTCTCCTGCTAGTGTTGCTATTTTTGGACTACCTGTATGTTTATTCGCAGTGAGAATGTTCAAACAAAACCACGATAATGTGGCGTGTAGACCCTTGAAGGTGACCAACCACAAGCTGACGGGTATAAAATGTGATTCCAGCCGGACTGGGTAGTCGAAGACAATCGCCCAAGAGAAGGCTGGCCAGAGAATGGTGACGTCAGATTCCTCGAGTACAGCACGCGCTACCGACCCGGCCTTGACCTAGTGTTGCACTCTGTCTCTGCGCACATCCGCAGCGGCGAAAAGGTATGGCAGAGGTCTTCACATCAAAGAATAAGGATATAGCCCAAACTGACTATTCTTATGCACGACCCCGCTGGATTTTATCATTTCTGACACAGGTAAAGCACTGATCGACCCAGCCGCCTTTTCTTTGTATCGCATTCCGCAAGAATGCAGTTATGACTTTTTCAATCTACGACATCTGACCACCTGATAAAAATATTTACCAGAAAGCATTTGTTGAAAATTATTAACGAGACAAGAGAATTCACTGATTCTGACGATGTATTGTCCAATATCAAGTTGCTCGCTGCATGTGGATATGCTGTTGGTTGCCTGACTCAGAGATATATATAGAGATATAGAGATAGAGATATATATATATATATCTGCCTGACTATAGTCAACACGATGTGGAGGTCTGACGCCGTTTCCTAGCACGAGACAAACACACACGGACAGATATTTGTAAGCGGTGTTTTTTGCGGTGTAGATCGGAATCGTGGGACGAACTGGCGCCGGCAAGTCGTCGTTGTCGCTGTCTCTCTTTCGTCTGATCGAAGCCGCTGAGGGAAAAATTGTCATCGACGACATCAGCATCGCCAGCATTGGGCTGCACGACCTGAGGTCTCGTCTGACCATTTTACCGCAGGTAGCACGCCACCTTACCCCCTCCTCTCTCTCTCTCTCTCCATAAAGAAATAGAGTCGAATCTCGCCCTCCATGGGTGTCCGCCTGTTTGAATGCTTACTGGGCGGCGCATAATTCTTTTTCGTGTTTTTCTCAGGATCCAGTACTTTTCTCGGGAAGTCTACGGTTCAACCTTGACCCCCTGTCCCAGTTCTCAGACGACAAACTGTGGTCAGCCCTGGAGCAGTCTCACCTGAAGGCCTACGTGGAAGGGTTGCCCAAAGGACTGGAGCATGAAGTGGATGAGGGGGGCCTCAATCTCAGGTGGGGTGTACGCAGAATCTGATGTATTGTCTGGAGCTTTGTGCGGGTGTGTGTGTGTGTGTGTGTATGTGTGTGATGGTACATATAAAATATAACGTCCCGACCTATGCTAATGACCCTGTCACGTGACAGCGTGGGCCAGAGACAGCTGGTGTGTCTGGCCAGAGCCCTGCTGCGCAAGACGCGAGTGTTGGTGTTGGACGAGGCGACGGCAGCTGTCGACATGGAGACAGACGAGCTGATCCAGAGAACCATTCGCTCCGCCTTCAGCGAGTGTACGGTGCTCACTATCGCACACCGCCTGCACACCGTGATGGACTATGACAGGTAAGCACAGGTACCCTGGCCTGGACTGTGAGAGGTAAACGCAGGTACCCTGGCCTGGACTGTGAGAGGTAAACGCAGGTACCCTGGCCTGGACTGTGAGAGGTAAACGCAGGTACCCTGACCTGGACTGTGAGAGGTAAACACAGGTACACTGGCCTGGCCTGGATTATGACAGGTAAACATAGGTACACTGGCCTGGACTGTGGCAGGTAAACATTGGTACACTGGCCTGGACTGTGACAGGTAAACACAGGTACCCTGGGCTGGACTGTGACAGGTAAACACGGGTCCACTGGCTTGGAATATGACAACACCTGTACACTTACCTGCTCTTTGGCAGGTAAACATGTGTACATTATCCTGGACAATGTCAGGTAGCAAGCAGATTTCTTTTTCCGTCAACATGCTGGTCTCCAGCGTCAAGAAATGCACGGAAACGGGGTTTTAGGCAAAAAGCGCATTGTTTTCAGCGACAACGAGGTTTTCCGTTATAGCAATTTTTTGCATTTATAACTACAAACATTGCTAACACTTGTGATAATTGTGAACTATTTAGACTACCTTGACTTTTTAGTTATACAATTTGTGTTGTATCTATATACTCGTTTCGAAATGTCTCTACATTTTGTTGCCTTCTATCGTAAATTAAAAAATAATTATGGTTAGAAATCTTGTAAACAAACATAGAAGTGCCTATTCTTAAAGTCTTTTGTGTGGTGACAAGGGAAATGACTGTGAAGAGATTGATTGAAATAATACATTTCCTCTGCAGGTTACTGTAATTGTATTTTCTAAATGAACTTTCTTGATTATGTCCAGAATCCTGGTCTTGAGCAATGGAACAGTCCTGGAATTCGACTCCCCAGAAAACCTAATGAAGGACACCAACACCACCTTATATAAGATGGCGCAGGAAGCAAACCTGATGGGCTGATTCCGGCAAGTTAGACACGAAGAAAGTCATCTTCACATTCTTTGAGTGATCACCACAAAAAGGTCAGCAAACAAGATAATATTACGTAGTAAGGAAGCAACAATAGCCGCGGAACTGTGGGAGAGCGATACAAATCCTACCTTCTGACGGTTGTTTGTATGTATATGAATATACATATATGTAAACATCGGTGCATGTATGTGTTGATAAATATTCTTCGTGGATTCTTTACGAACGTCAAAATAAAAGTTTATTTCAAGACATCTAAGGTCCTGCTATTTAAAATGACTTAAATTAACACACAGGCGGGCACACACACACACACATGCTCAGTCTGTTTAGAACATTTTTCATGTATGTATTAACTTATTGTGTGATGTTCCAAGAACACGTATATGCAAACAGTGAAAGGATATTTCTAAACTTTTTTTATAGTAATCGATGGAGTCATTGCTGACATTTGAAGCATTTATTTCTGATGTAATACTTTGTGAAGCTTCTTCAAACCTCATTTCAAGACAGAAACTGATATTGCTGGTTTTGCTCAGTACCAACGTCCTTGTGTCTGTTATTTGCCACATTCTCTAACTCGCTGACGATATTTGATGTTTAAGACGCGCACTGTTAAACAAGTAATCGTTATCTGAACATTTTTTCCTGCCACTGAAACTGAACAGCTACATTTAACATGTTCTAGTTATTGAGCGCTGTCGACAGATTCGAACTCTGGATATTGAGCATTTGAACATTCTATCACGTTCACACAGTTGTAGACACATAGATGTTTACAGTTTTCATAACATAAAATGTATTTATTCACTTGTTAACAAACGTACACATTATTTTGCAGAATATGTAATGTAATCTTGTTCAATATTTCAAATTTCTGAGCTTAAGAAAAACTCATTCAAACTTTGAAATGTTATACATTAATAATAATAAACGTTTACAAACTGCTAAATGGTCCCTTATACTTTATCGTTTCTGGAGGCTTATATATATATATATCTTGAGGGACATCGTCAATTCCCATATTTCTATTGTCGTATTTGAACGCGATTCACCGTGCACATGTATATTTCTTGTCAATCTTTGTTACTGATGACGTGTGTAAACCTAATGACGACTCCCGCACAGTTACTTTTTAAAAACAATCAACTTTTAACATTTTGAAGAAACTTTTAACTTGTCATTTTGTGTTAACCAGAATTTCATTGTAACTATTGTTGTTCCAGGTAAACAATTTTTAAAAGTAAGGCTAATGAATGTTTGTGACTCTGAGCGTGTGTATATATACAGTCACTTGCAAAGATATGCATAGCTAAAAGTGAAAATCATGCACTGAGTTTACTGAGTTTGTTTGTCCATTACTCAAGTTTTGATCTGTGTTTAAAAGTATCTTTGACGTTGGCATGTCGTTGTGTGATGTATCATACCGTAATATGTATAATAAAAGTATGGGTGCTGTGTGTGCAATACCATCATCAACATGAAAATGTCTTACTGATATAGATAGATCTATCTGTGCTATGTGCAGTAGTACCACCATTAAAATGTCTCTGGGTACTGCCTTTATTGGATTTTAACTGTCCGGGAATACATTCCATTTATGCGTTTATACAAGTTCGTAACCTACTAATATATTTGTCATTTTGTCTGTTTTCCGTTGTCACCTGAAAAGAATTTTGCAACGCTATTTTTTTGCTGTTTTTTCAATGGGTAATAACTACATTATATCTACCCACCAATTATCTCAAGATTTATGGACAACATTTGTGAAGCTGCATGTTAGGACATTGCATTGCATGTAGTCTATTTTCTTTCAAACTTGTAAGATGTACATGTGTTCTTTAAATAGAAGTGTTTACAGGTATGTTATGTGTACTTTTGACTTTATGGAAATGTCAGACGTGTGGAAATGTGGAAGTAAACCTGAAGAAAAGATGAAGTGTGGACAAATCAGAAGTAATCTTATGTGTAGGCTACTTGACAACGTCTCTACGCACCATGTAAAAGCGCAGAATTACTGGAGCCAATCAAATGACGAGCTCTAATTAGGATGTGTAAAAAGCGGAGCCAGTCAAATGGCGAGCTATATTTCGAAGGTCTTTCCAGGGGCGGGGAGAAGGGAGGGAGAGGGGGATGTTCCGGGAGGAGGGGGATTTAGGGGAAGGGGAAGGGGTGGGGTTAGGGTGGGGGCTAGGAGTAGGGGATAGGTGGGGGTTGGGGGAGGGGTGGGTGGGGTATAGGCAGTAAAGATCTTCCAGAAAACTGCAAGGTTTTCAGTGGTGACCCCACGAGTCACGAGATTAGCATATTTTACGTAAGACTGTATTTTGATTGGATCCAGTTATTCTGCGCTTTTTCATGCTCTACGTGCAGGCCGCAGTTCGCTTAATAATACTCTGTGCGCATGCGTATTACGTTTGCAGTTTGGTTCATCTGCTTGTGTTGCCAGTGTGACGCATGCGCTGTCAGTAAAGTGAGCGACTGGAGTGATCTCATCTTTTACTATATTCTTTTTAATTCCTCCCTTCGCGTCTTCCTGTTCTCCTTCCAAACCGATTCCTCTCTCTCTCTCTCTCTCTTGTGATTTTGTTTGTTTAATCTGTATGTTCCTTCCCGTGTTTCTTAATTTTCTTCCTTTTCCCTGCCTTCCCCCCTCCTCCTGTTTTTTGTTTGGTTTTGTTTGTTCTTTTCTCTTCCCATTAATTCACCGGTTGCTATTCAGCTGGTGCCAACAGAAATAAGTTGCTGCGCGAGGCGAGTTAATCGTGAAGACACGAAAAATACTCACCAAACATTCACCATCCATCTACTTGATCGACTCAGTTTACTCCATGATACAATAGAAATGATACAATCTAGGGCTCTCCATAGTTTACATTTTGGTTCACAAACAGTCCGGCCCATTTGGTTGATCACGTCAAAAAATAAAAGCCATTATGACCTTGACACTCCACTCTGAAAGGTTGCATAAAGCCGGATTCCCACTTTGGACAGGACAATTGCTGTACTTGATTTCACGACCTTTGTGAGAAAGCCCTCGTGCATGTCGTTCTAGCCCCTCTTCAGGGGACAGAAACTGGCTATGTTTAAGGGTCAAGTAGTCGCCCTTTGACCTCCACGCCCCTAGCTTGCGGTGACACAGCTGTGTGAGGATGCAGTGACTCAACACAGCCTTGGCTTACTGGAAAAAAAAACTTTGTTTAGGCTGAGCGAAGGGGTCCAAATTTCTGTTTCCTTATGCAAGTCGGCTTTCCTCCTCTTTTTACCACCACTACCTCCACCACCACCACCATACACCCACCCACCCAGCCACCAATTTCTCTTAGCATCTTACAGCAAGTCATCCTGTTGAGCGAAGAGCTGAACCCCTATGTGTCTACGTGAGAAAAATGATCAACGGGGGCGGAAATATTGTCGCCCAGAGAACCTTGTTGAAAAATATTTATGGGGTGCCGACGAAATGGCTTGTTGCGCAGTGAGAGTGGGCCAGAGAAAGCTAGTTTAATTCCCTCCCGTGTCTTGCGTGTAGGCAGCACGTGCACTGCACGCACCAATCTTGCCGTTAAAATGGTCTCACGCGCAACTTTCGTCTTCAGTTATGCACTCTTTCATCTTCACTGTCCTCCCTAAGGACCACATCTCCTCATATTGTTTCAATTTTTATTAGGTATCCGCATCAACTAATGTAAACAAGTTTATTATATTAAAAAGTGAACGTAAATATTGTTATGTAGAACTGAAACACTATGTTGGAAATGACGAAAGTTTTAGCGAGCAAAACATAAAGAAAAAGACTTTCTTTTTTACCTGTGTGAACTAATCTAATTCTTCTGGCAAAAACAAAGGTAACCAGTCTTGAGGAAGAGGGTGTATGAGCCCCCCACTTTTCTGAGCATCGTGAGGGGGGTGGCCATCTCTCCCTCGCTACCGTGCGTTTTCTAACCCATGGGGTCATGAGGTACCCATGGGGTCATGAGGTACTCATGGGGTCACGAGGTACTCATGGGGTCATGAGGTACTCATTCCCAGCTGGATCAGCTGGGGCAAGTGTGCTGCGCCACGTGGGTTTCGAACAGCCTGTGCCCCCCCCCCCACTGTAACCACTCGCCCACTCTCTTCCCTATGACACTTTAGGATGTCTACAATAATGTACGGAGGTTATACCACAATGTACGGATGACATTATACAATAGTGCACGGACGTTGTACAATAATGTACCGACAGACGTACTGGGATTTGTAGAGACTAAAATGGCAAGATCCGGTATAAGGTCTGCGTGTTGCTATAATAAGACTCGCTTTCTGATAAAGGGCCATGTCACGTGAGATGTTCTTCACATGGTAATGTTGCTTGTGCTGCCTTCAGCGAGACTCTGTATGTGTCCCTTTCCATCTAGGCGTGAGTGTACGGGCGTGCCAACGGTTTCTTAAATGTCAGTCTCTGAGAATGCCTTTGTTTTTGTGTGAGCGCCAAATACTTTCACCCCCCTCACACATCCCTTCCCTCCTCTGACTTCCCTTCCACGTCCATTCACTTTCACTCGTCTTTTTGTCACGACTCACTCCTTCCCACATCTCCCTCCCTCCCTCCCATACGCGCACTCGAGTGCACATGCAGATATAAAGAAATAGTGGGCCGGGTGGGGGGAGGAGGAAGGTCACGAAAGCCCAGTGGTGGTTATCTAGGGATGGAACAATTTAAAATTAACTGGGCCCACGAGTTCGCATTACGCGACAGTAAACCAGGCCAGTCGTGCTAACCTCATTAGAAGTGCGAGAACGACCTCAGAGCACACACACACACACAGTGAAACTGGGGCTCGTGTGCAGCCCGACGCTCGCACCAGTGCCCGCGATGTATCAGTTACCGCACGCGAACAGTCCGTCGCACGATCTATTTCCGGCATCAGCTGCAGGCATGTAGCAACTTCATTTAGGAGCTTCGTCAGCTGTGCACCAGACTGCAGCACGCGTGCTGGCCGGAACAAAATGGACAACATTTCAGCGACGTTTTGTGGGGGCAGTCCGCTGTGGGTAAGTGTAACCACCATCTTGTTTTCATTCGAGACACATAGACCTGAATCCTGTGTCGAATCTTTGTAGGCACTCGACCCCTATCCGTGTAAAATTCAGCTCCTAGAATCTCCTAGTCTTACCTTAGCGCCTTCACCTGACAACATTCCCAGTCATCAGGTGTGTGTGTGTGTTAAGGGGCAGGGCGTTAGATCGAACGCTGTGCCCAGCGTGTAGGCCAGTCTGTGTGTGCGTACACGCCCAGCCTACACGAAACGGAGCTGTGCACATGTCACGGCTGTGTCGACACGATCGCCCTGCTAAGCAAGGCTTGTGGCGAGACAGTTCAACGTGTTTGTTACAGGCACAAGCTTTTCGAGAAACAAACTGGAGTTTGAAGGGACGATCTGTTAAGTTGTGCGCACAGAATGAACACTGTAAACAAATCCTTCTAAACTGTTATCAATGCAGGGAATGGAGGGAGGGAGGAAAGAAAAGTGGTACTGCTACAGGAACGGGTTTTCGTAGCCCGTTAGTGACGTTACAAGAGGTTTTTCTGATGCGATCTAGCTGACAGAATCTTCCGTAAACACTTCATATTCTTCAGTAACTCTCCCGTTACACTAAAGTAATTTGCTGAAATTCCACTATCAGGAATAAGTTACAAATTTATCTGTAGCGCGTAGTTAAAAGAAAGTATGGAGATTTTTTTCTGTAACGGTGGTAATCAGTTGTTTGTTGTTTTTGTTCCTCTCATAATAGCTGGTTCGACCTGGTTGCTACGGCTTTAAACGGCTGGGGTATGTGTCTGTGTTGGGGGGGGGGGGGAGAACCAGGAAACAAACTGGAGTAATGTCCTTTGACCGCTGTGAGTGAACGAGGTAAAGGGGTATCAGGTGCAAGCAAGTACGAACAAAGGAAGGAAGGATAAAAACCCGAACAATCTTATGCTTACAAACACATGACAAAAAATACCGTAAGCTGAAACGTCTGTACACGTGAGGCATCGAGTTTATACCGACACGCGTGGCGACCACATGATTAGGTCCACGTGTACTGCAGCATTGGTGCCGTTAACAGCGGGAGGTAGTACTGATGTACTTTAACGCGTCGTCTGCTGTTACTCTGTTGACGGGACAAACTGTCATTCCCACATCCTTTCTTTCTCCCTCCCGTAATCTCTCTCTTTATCTCTCTCTCTCTCTCACACACACACACACGTCAGCGTGTGTGAACGATCAGGCAGAGAAGCACAGAACTCGTAAGATTACAATCGTGGTACCCCCCACCCCCAATTTGAAACAAACTTGGTTTAGGGAGGGATGGGTTGCATGGAAATTCCCATTTGCGCTTTCGATCGAAAGACCGGTCGTAAGGCCCGCTCGCCGTGCGTAAAGTTACGTAAGAACTACAGATATGAAAGTCTTTGCAGCCTACTCCAGGGTTTGGGTTGCATGAACGTTCTTATTCGCCCGTCCACCAGTAAGAGCGGAGTGTAGTCCCTGCTCACCCTGTGTATTTAAGTCAACCTGCATGTATTGGCTGGCGGTAACAAATCCTAAGCAGGTCGACCCAGGAATCGATGTTCAAGGCCTTACGCGCAGGCGAAACGGGAACCCGGTGAGGAAAGTTCACGACCTGCATGCCCTGCCAGTCAGCGATAGACAGCTCGGCCCGGAGGCCCCCACACGATGCTACCTGGAGTCAATTTAAAAGAGCAAGATGGAGTTTTCTTACTGATAACATCAGTTATTATATCGAAATAATAAACACGGCAAAATAAATCACAATAAAAGTTATCGTGAATAAAATAAGTTGAAAATATCGCCATACATTCTAAATCACTTTCTAAAACTATTACTCGTAATGCGTGTAACTATTACTCGTAATGCGTGTAACTATTACTCGTAATGCGCGTAACTATTACTGGTAATGCATGTTTCGCGCTTGTGGAAAATGCAGATCTAACTCATCGTAACCTAAGTTCGGTCACTAGTTTAGAGGACGTACAGAAGGAAACGAGAGCTTGTTTTCTTTCTTGTTTTTTTTTTTCTTTCAGGTGGCGATAGTTTCCCACCTAGATGATACTTTTAGCGGTCCGTATCGCTGAAGCGCACCTCAGCTTTTCTTATACCAAAGACCTAAAAGCCCACATTGTTATTTCACAAAGTTACTTCCATCTTTGACATAAGGGAGGTGACGGTAGTGTAGAACAGGAAGGATAGAAGGTAATTTCAAACACTGTATCAGCCGGGCGGGACGATCCTGCTGGTTTTGACAATCCTGATCCTGCTGGTTTGACAATCCTGATCACTAGTGGGTACGATAATTAAGTCCCGTCATCAAAGCGCAGTTTTCTACATCATGCAATATGCGAAAGATTGTGAAATTGGTTTTGTCTGCTCCGTCTTCTATCGTTGTTCTAATAATGTTCTTGATAATACTCCTAATGGATTTTCTGTACGTGTTCCCATGTATCTGTTGCAGGACAAGGACTTGCTACTGAACAACACCTTCCCAGAGTTCACGGAGTGCTTCCGGTTCAGCGTCTTGACTTCCATACCGTGCGGTTGGCTGTGGGTCGTCACACCTGTTCACGTGCTCTACGTCATACAGCACAGGGTTCACGGCCGCGTCCCCACCAGCGCCCTGAACATCACCAAGACGGTAAATATGTCCGGGGGCCGCCAGTCACCCGCAGCCTTTAGGTGATGGTGTGGCCACGCTGTTGGAGCAGTTAGCACGTCCCCCGATTCTCAGCGTATCCCACGTGACAACGCGTGACCACGTTCCCGCTTCTCTTCTGGGAAAAAGAATGACCGGTCGAACACGGGGGTGACTTGCATGAGCGTTCGTATCTGCCGTTCCGGTCATAAGAGTGGTCGTAAGGCCTATTCGCCCCGTGTATTTTACGAACGCCGTTACGCATGAACGCTCATGCAAGCCAGCCCAGACCTGTAACTTTATCATACAATTATTTCTTTGTTCTCGTTGTGTAAATCCACATCGCAACACACGGCCTCAGCAGTCGAACGGGACAGAAAGGGAGTGGAGGAGAGGGGTGAGGGTGGGAAATCAGGACGAGAAAAAAGAAGAGGGAAAAACGGAAGCACAAAGACGATAACACGTTTGATGTTGATTGATTGATTGATTGATTGATTGATTGATTGATTGATTGATTTTCTCCTAGTGTCTCTGTGTGCTGCTGGCACTGTTGAGTATTGGAGAAGGCGCGCTGACTGTCAGAAACACACACGCGACTGACGTTCCCCCCGCCCTCTTCGTGTCTTTCATCGTTCGCAGCGTCACCTTCGTGAGTAGACGTTCAACTTCCGTCTCCAGCCTCTGTCCCCCCCACCCACCACGTTCAACTTCCGTCTGGTAACCATGGGGCCTGCGTTGTACAGATTAACTCCCTTGATTACAACTAAGAGCCCATGAACGCGCCATAAGTATTCTATACGTTTCCGGAGTACGTCAGTGGAAAGCTTATTTGTCAGAACGAACCCAGGGGTCGTTTGTTTATGAGGAAATAGATGAGAGATCGTAGAGAAAGGACGGAGTGTCTCGGCTTAACAGGTTGTCGGGATGTAACGACAGATCTCTCGTAGTCGGCGGTACATCACGCTGGCAGGTGGGTCGCCCAGGGATCGGAGACAAGCCGTTGTCCAGGGCCACCCAGAACCTGGGACACTGTATAAGGGCTGGTCAGTGGGAGGTCCGCAGAGGTGCAGGGCTAACAAAACAGATGGGCCTGGCTAAATCAACAGAAAGAAGTGGAAAAATCAATAGCGGACCGGGTTTTACACCCCAGATGTCTGTTTGCCTTAGCAGTTCCAACTCATGCGAGCTGATCGGAGGATGACGGGGTACAAACAAGATCGGGTTGGTGGCCACAGCCGATGATATTTTGTTTTCTACTGTTTAAATTACTATTTAACTTGTGTAATGACTTTGTCATTAGAGTTTGCGTGTCAAACTAATTTTCTTCCTAGTTTTAATTTCTTGTTGACTTTGTGTGGAGTCTATCATTAAGATTCGAGTGTAATGCTATTACTGTTCTTCCCTGTTTTCACTTCGTGTCAAGTTAGTGTCATGACTATGTCACTGAGGTTTGCGTGCCAGCCGTTGTGTAAGCCGGTTATTCGCCTTACAGATTCAAGCTGTGTCCCGATGTGTGTATTTCTTTTCAAGATTCTTGCAGCGGTGTTGACGAGAATTTCTCGAAGTGCTAGGATTGTCTGCCCCTGTGTCCTGTTCATTTTCTGGTTCCTGACACTCGCCGTAAGCAGTGTTCCCGTGTACCACTCAGCCATGACACAGGTAAGACACACGCTCAAACTGTACTCAGCCATGATACAGGTGAGACACACTCAAACTGTACTCAGCCATGACACAGGTGAGACACACTCAAACTGTACTCACCCCATGCCACAGGTGAGACACACTCAAACTGTGCTCAGCCATGACACAGGTGAGACACACACTCAAACTGTACTCACCCCATGCCACAGGTGAGACACTCAAACTGTACTCAGCCATGATACAGGTGAGAAACACACTCAAACTCTACTCACCCCATGCCACAGGTGAGACACACACTTAAACTGTACTCAGCCATGATACAGGTGAGAAACACACTCAAACTGTACTCATCCCATGCCACAGGTGAGACACACACTCAAACTGTACTCATCTCACTACAATAACCTAAGGTGTGTGGGTGAACCGTAACATTTGTTAGCACCTAAAATATAACAAAAAACTTCCTTTTCTCCATCATCACAGTCACCAACAGCTCATTTCGCTAACTGCACCTTTCTTCTCCTCCCACACCACCACCACCACCTACCACACACATGCACACACACCATCGTACCTGTTATGTAGGTACAGGTAGCTACATGACATCATGTAGGTACATGACATCGTACCTGTCATGTAGCTGTTCCAGCTCTTATTATTAATCTCTTGTATGGTTGGTTGTTTGTCTGTTCTGTTTCCAGCGAGACAAGCTGGCAGGAAGCCATTTTCCAGTGCTGTGTACCATGTTCGGCGTAGTTGTCTTTCAGTTCATTCTGAACTGTTGGGCCGAGTCTGCTTGCACTGTGACACAGAAAATGGTGAGTGGAATTGTGTCGCTGTCTGTGCGAACAGCTGGAACAAATGCGCGCCACACGACGCCACAATATTTTCAAACTCCTTTGTTAGGGCCTTCTTACACTTGCAATGTTCTCTGCAATGTTTACCATATACGGAAGTTGCAACGTTGAGCGAAAATGTTGCAGGGAGGCCTCTCAGAAACAATCAGCGTTCTTCACTCCCACCCAACTTCCTGCCGGTCCCCTATTACTATTGTAGGAAATGTTGAAACCCCAGAACTGGTTCCTGAGTTATGAGATCATTTACTTCATTATTTTCAGAAGGAACCAAATACCCATGCAGCCGCCGCAAAGAAAAAGGTTTGCACGCTTTTTAAACTTTTAAGAAGATCTAGGAAATGAGTTAGTTTTGAATTTCTATGTTAAAGAATTAAAAGAAATAGGATGGCAGATCTTTTCTGAAGATCTGCCACGTTCCTTACTTTCGACTCTCTCTTTGCTACGTGTATGGGTACGATAGGCTCCCTTGATTGCATACGTCAGCATACGGTTGTGTCTAGCGCTGCCAGTACATTGTTGGGGTTGTCGTTTGACGATTTTATAGCGCTCTGTCCTCATTTGTTCTTGTTTGTTTAGAAATAGCATCTTTAAATATAATAATGTGAACACAGAAGAAAGAATTTCACTAATGTCTTTACGTTACGTGGAGAAAAAAGAATGAGCTTTTCCCCACGTATTTTCGTCATGTGTTGGAAAAGTAACTGGTTTGTAAAATACTGTGGGATGTGGTGTGTTCACAGGCCGCTAACCCTGAAGTTGCGGCGTCGTTTCTGTCAAAGATAACATTCTTCTGGATGAACAGGTAATTGCCACTACAGTCACTAGAGGGCGCTTTCGCGGGACTTGCTGAATAATTTTAAACTGGTTTCTGTTGACGTATGTTGTCTGGTCAAGTCACGATTACCTCCGTGTATGTGTATGTGCGTGCTAGCGTGTGTACGTGCATTCGGACGCTCATGTGCGTTCGTGAAATAGGAAAGGACGTGAGAATGTGAGTGCACATGTATGAAAGTGGTTTTCAAGCCAGAGACAAACAGTTGTAACCTGCACAGGGTGAAATATTTTATGCTCTAGCCTTATATACACCGGATTCAAGCGCGCTTTGGAGCCAGACGATATGTGGGAGCTGCCGCCAAAATACCAAAGCCGAAATGCCATCGTAACATTTCAAGCGCTTTTCGACAAGAGCTGCAAAACTACATCACAGTTAAGGTAGTGAACCTTTCTTTCTGTTGCGCTTGTCGACGTCTGAATGTTGTGCTTGACGACACCCGCAAGCAGGCCAACGATCGCTAGGAGCACCAGCAAGTGTCAGTGCGAGCGGACACACGCGCCTAGTGCTCAGCACGTGCAATCCTGCATGCGTGCTGAGAGGGAAGGAGAGAAGAGAGACAGAGGTAGGGTAGAGAGGCAAAGAGAAATAAGGGAGAGGAGCACAGAGGGAGGGACATGGTAGAAGCAGTTGGGGAAAAATAAATGAAGAGAGAGAGAGGAGAATAAAAAAAAGGACAGAAAAATGTATTGCTTTGAAATAAAATGCCGAAAATTATAATTAAGTATCGCGAGGATTAGGCGCAGCACCATTCACACAACATGTATTTGTGTGCATGTGGCTTTGACTCATGGAATACGTCGATATTTCAATCACAGCGTTACCGGAGACTGAAAATAAGTGCGATACATGACAAGCGGACGTTTGACCACACCTTCTTACTGTACAGGACGGAAGCCCCTGTTACAGAAATCAACAAGCACGAAGGGAAATTACACAACGGCGACCTTGTGGAAACGGAATCCATGATGATGACGAAACGTCCGGGGACTGAGGACGGTCCCGATGTGAATAGGTCGCCAGTGAGGAAGCGAGCGGTTCCAGTGTTCACGTGCCTGGTGAAAGCGTTCTACTTTGAGCTGTTCTGCGCCAATCTCATCCGCCTGTGTGGTGACTGTCTTCAGTTTGCAAACCCAGCTCTTCTGGGGTGAGGACTGAGTGCGAGAATATTGTTACTAACATCGCCTATTGTCTAAACATACGGGTTCTTTCTGTTTGTCAGTTCGTCCTTTTATGAGGGGAAGCTCGTCTAGTCGATACTCCAACGCAATACGCCAGCGCTTCTCGAAGTTTGTGTGTCTGTGTGTGTGACGTGTTACGTGTACATGCAGGTGACTCGCCTAGGTTTCTGGGTCTTTTCACTGTATTGATAAATTCTGTTTTACTTGCAAGCTGAGCAAGGTGGATGGCGATTTGTTGAGCTCAGCATGCAATTAGCACCAGACACACGAGGACAGTGGGTTTCGTGTTGCAGTGGCCTCATCAAATACATCGAAAACAGGCAGCAGTTTCCACCCTGGCACGGCTACATGTTTGTGGCGGGCTTTTTCGCCGTGTCCTTTCTAGTCTCCGTCTGCCACAACCAGAACTTCTTCCGGTCCAACAACATCGGCATGAAGATGAGAACGTCCCTCATCGCCACAGTCTACAGAAAGGTAACCTGATCAAGCCAGGTGATCAAGCCCGGTGTTCAAGCACATCCCTCACACCATTTTTAGTGACGTCATCGTCAGACTTGCAGGACGTGAAGAAAACAAACAATACAACAAAACTAAACAACAACAACAACAAAATGCCACCCCATCAACAGATATCTTATTAACGACTGTGTAAATTTTTCTTTTGTTCTCAGTATAACAATGCGTCAGGCCACATATTTTGAGTGAGAGGGACTTATACCTAGAGTTACCGTCCCTGTTAGCGCTCTGTATAGAGGGCGCCATACTTAGATGTACTGCCTCTGTCTCCATAGGCCCTGACTATGAGCAGTGAGGCAAAGCGGCAGTACACGACAGGTGCCATTGTTAACCACATGTCGATAGACTGTCAGAGGATACAGGCTGTGGCTACACAGCTGTGGGTAGCAGTGTCTGCACCTGTGCAGGTAGCTACAGTCCCTACATTTTTATTCACTTTGCCGGGGCATTGGATTTCAATGTGTGTATGTGTGAGAGAGACAGAGAGTGTATGTGTGTGTGATAAGTTTGATGTTTCAACTTGTGTTTCGATAACTATTCTCGCTGTTTTACTCCCCTTTTCTGTCACTGCTTTCCTTTTCGGTGTGTCTGTGTGCACGTGTGCATGCTGTTTGTGCTTCCGTGCGTGGCCCAGTGTTTGTGCGCTTACCTGAGTGCAAGCTTGCAAATGCGTATTTTTAGTGAGAAAGCGAGTTTCCCATCAGATGGAAACGTCAGTTAAATGTTTAGTTAGCTAGTTACAGATAAACGGGGATGTGATGGTCTTTGTTTAGTGACCAACAGTAATGTTACGCAGTGTAGTCAAACGTTATCAGTAACGTGAAAGGTTTTGTTTGTGAACAGATCTCTTTGGCTTTTTACTTCCTGAACAACAAGCTGGGGTTATCGTTCCTGGTCGGCGTTTCCATAATCCTTGTCTTGATTCCTGTCAACTGTCGCTTGTCGCTTCTGACACGCAACTACCAGACCAAACAGCTGGGGTGCAAAGATCAGCGCTTGAAGACAATGAACGAGGTCCTCAATGGGATCAAGGTATGTCTGGGCACTGTGTCACGTGTGTCAGTGCAATCAGGGTATGTCTGGGTACTGTGTCATGTGTCTCAGTGCAATCAAGGTATGTCTGGGCACTGTGTCACGTGTGTCAGTGCAATCAGGGTATGTCTGGGTATTGTGTCACGTGTCTCAGTGCAATCAAGGTACGTCTGGGTACTGTGTCACGTGTCTCAGTGCAGTCAAGGTATGTCTGGGTACTGTGTCGTGTGTCTAGACTCAAGGTATGTAGATGCATTGTGTCATGGGTCTCAGTGCAATCAAGAATGCAGATGGACTGTGCCAGGTGTCCCAATGAAATCAAGAGATGTGGGTGTACTGTGTCGCGTGTTCGAATGCAGTGTCTTTCTCCAGAAAAGGCCCTCACCCCAGAAGAATTACTAGAAAATGTTCCAAGAAAAAAATAATCAGAAATGAAAAATATTTGTATAACACAGAACTGTATTTGGAAAGAGGAAAAAATTGCCTAAAGGAAGAAATTTAAAAAAAAAACATTAGAAACATTACAAAACAAAATACCAAGGAGCCTGTAAACATTTCTAACAGATTGGAATAATTTAGACAGTGTTGAAAATGACAAAAACTACATAAAAATAGTTACTAATAACTGCTTGTAATTTCGTGTGTTTATACACTGCAGGTGATCAAGCTAAGTGCGTGGGAGCCATCATTCCAAGAAGTCATCACCCAGATTAGAAGCGGGGAGATTAAATGTATGCGCAAGGCCGTTATTTTATCCACCTTCATCATCTTCAACTGGGTTTGCGCGCCTGTCCTCGTGAGTAGTGCGTGATCTGCAGGTGGTTAGTCTGAGAGCATAGCATCCTTCGAAACAGTTGGGCCCCCCACAAAATAAAAGTACAAAACGGCAAGATAAACATACAAACGTGTCCAATAGGATGATTGTAGTGATGTAACCAGCCCGGGAAGATCAGTGTAGATGTCTCTTGGTCGTTAGGGTGCGTGAAGTTCCTGTTCAAACCTTCTGTAATTTACTTGCCTTTCACTAGTTGCGTGGGTCAGTCTCTCAACATGACTTTGTAGTGAAGCCCGAGATGTTCGTCCCAAATACTAGTGTATTGGTGTCACGTTTTGGGGTCTGGTGGGTCAAGGACATTACACCATAGATTCCAGGTGTGACCCATCCTCGACTCTCCGGCCCTAATTAAGGTCTAGTATCCCCTTGTTCAAGCCGCCATCTAGCCGCTCACGTCATCGCCAGCCCAGTTTAGGTTCCTGTTCACACTTCTGATCAGGGGTGCAGGCTCTAGAAGCAAGGGACAAGGTGTTACTCGCCCTGAGGCACAGCTGGGAAGGGATCGTAGCAGACTAGGTGCGGGTTACTTGGACAGGGAAGGATTACGTATCGGGAGGAACCTGCTGATGCGTAGTATCTAGTACCAGGGGCTTTGATGTAACCGAGAGGTGTAATCAACCAGGAAGGGGAGGGGGTAGTTATGTCCGCTCTAGGTGTCCATTTAGGGGCGTGTCCTTGTAGCTGACACGGGGTGTGGCTCTGCTGTCTCTGGCCTGATAGGTTGATACATGTAACCGCCTTGTTGAACACGTGCGTGTGAATGAAAGAATCTATGGACGAAAGTTGAGAATAAAAGGACTGGTTTAGACCGTCAAATCATCTTTGGGGGCCTGGTTAGCTCAGCTGGTAGAGCTGCAGACTAGCAGATGGAAGGCTGCTGGTTCAAATCCTGGTGTGGCAAAGGTTTATTTCCTGGAGTTAAACATTTTGCAGACTCCATTCGGCCATCTCCCCGCACATTAAACTCCTCGCACTGGCCATCTTACTGCATCCATCAGTCTGGTGGTTCTTTCAGTGCATAGTTAAGTAATAGGACCCCATCCCCGCATAGTGCAAAATCACCGCGAGGTGGAAGCACTGTCCTCTAACTAACCACCACCACCACCACCACCAACGTCAAATCATCTTCCGCCCAGAACAACCTGTGAGAGGACATCTTCAGCCAAATCTGCAGCGAGGGCATTTTTAGCCTGAACTCCTGTGAAGAAGAGCTGCTGGGGGAGACGTGCGTGTCTTGTGGTACAACTATGCTGAAGGCTGAAGGATTCAGCTGCAGAATTTGAGGTGTCTCGTTCTGCTAGACGTGTGGAAGTCTAGTAGCGACAGCACGTGGCTTGAGTGACCAGTTGCATAAAGCAAGGGACACTGTGACGGTGTGGGATACCTCCAGACTGGGGTGAGACTCTAACACGTGTTCCTCTGCTGTGGGTAACCTCGACGCTGACCGGGCGGGAGGGGACTGCAGAACGTAAAGGAGGGAGACCGAAGACCGCGGACAAGACAACCGTCTGAAGCAGGGGGCGAAGGTCCAACCTTACAAGGAGGCTGTCTGTAACCGAGCTCTTGGGGTTAGCTCAAGGGGCTGTGTGTCAGCCTTTGGAAAACGTCATATCCTCTGTGGCGTGTGTGATCGTCAGCATCGAAGTCTGCTGTTAAGTGGAGGTTTTCAAGAGGTCTTCAGGATATCTACTGGTGAACATATCCAAGGAAGGAGCGCTCCAACGTACAGACTGTCGTGTATTTGGGGACGAGTGTTGTGTTCTGTGAGTGTTGTGCATCCCGTGGTCATTCCTTTCTCGTAAGCAAAGGCGAGATTGAGGTACGTGGTTTGTCATTGTGTTTAATGGCGAGGCGGGTGATGTAGGTTGGTATTAGATGTTATAGCAGACCTAGCTCAAACAGAAGGAAATTGCGGGACCCCTAGAGTTTAAACGAGTTGTAACATATATTGTCTTGATTGTAAATACAGTCGATTCCGGTTAATCGGACCACATCGGGACGCGATGATTTTGGTCCTAATAACCGGCTGGTCCTATTACACGAACATGCCGTATGTTACAGTTAAGACTTGACGTGCTGTACGTAAAATACAGTGTATTCAAATGTCATTATGACATTTATTGTGCGGCACACACGTATGGCGAACATAAAAACAAGAACTACAGTCGAATTTTGTTTATTGGAAAATAAATTTACAAACAAATTCTTCGAAACTATCTACACGATACATCTACAGTACTCAACATGCGAATCACAATTAAAAAAAGGTCTTACCAAATTCCAGTCCACGTTTGAAGAACTTATCCAGTGTGACCTGACGCGTTCTCTTGACGGATTGCACTTGAACAAAATCACCACAAACATCTAACGCAGCCATGGGACTGCCTTCACGTCCCTCCTGCATGAACTAGCGGCGCGAAGTTTCAATGCATTTCCCGGCATCCTGTGTTGTCACGTGCACCAACTCACTGGGGCATCACCATCACTTTCCTTGTCTTCCGATGCTGTCGTGTGTTTCGCTGCAATTCGAGCAACAATTGCAGCGTCGTAATCTTCATTGTCATCGCAGCATTGAAGCTCGTTGTCGGTGGATAAAAATTCTTCGTAATTTTCTTATTCGCTGTCACGTTCTTTGGTCCGTTTAAGCGGAATTTTGGTCCAAATAAGCGAATAATATTAGGCTTATGTACATAGGATTTGTTTCGGTTCTTCAAGTTTCGGTCCCAATAAGCGGCTGGTCCGATTAACCGGATTCGACTGTACTCGCTGTTTCTATCAACAATACATTCTTCTTTCACTGTATTACAGTCTTTTGTTGTTCTTTATGGGAGACCGTAGGTGGTGGGGGCTCGGCCATATGATTAAGAAATCATATTAATTAACTTGGGTAATACAGCGATAGTTCCACCTACGCACATGTCACCCTCTTGACGGTGGTCGTGTGAGCGAGAATAGGAGACGACCCGTCAAGAGCAAAAAGAAATCTCCCTAGTTGTGACATTTGGTGTGAGTGAGGAGAAATGGGGTGGGGAGAGAGAGAGAGATACACAAAGAAAGAGATAGAGAGAGAGCTAGCGTGCGAGACTTTCTCACAGGTGCGCGTGTTTTACCAGGTAACAACGGCAACGTTACTGACTTACATCTTCGTGTCGGAGGAGCAGTACCTGTCTCCCTCCACCGCCTTCGTGTCGCTGGCACTTTTCAACATTCTCCGGCAGCCTATGCACTCGCTGCCCAACTGCATCTCGGAGCTTATACAGGTTGGTCTCTGTTTCAACCTGCCCTGTCTCTGTTTCAACCTGCCCTGTCTCTGTTTCA
>SMGT01002122.1:6727-26104 GCA_004794575.1 Lanistes nyassanus | reverse complement strand
CTGCCCTGTCTCTGTTTCAACCTGCCCTGTCTGTTTCAACCTGCCCTGTCTCTGTTTCAACCTTCCCTGTCTCTGTTTCAGCCTGCCCTGTCTCTGTTTCAGCCTGCCCTGTCTCTGTTTCAGCCTGCCCTGTCTCTGTTTCAGCCTGCCCTGTCTCTGTTTCAACCTGCCCTGTCTCTGTTTCAACCTGCCCTGTCTCTGTTTCAACCTGCCCTGTCTCTGTTTCAACCTGCCCTGTCTCTGTTTCAGCCTGCCCTGTCTCTGTTTCAGCCTGCCCTGTCTCTGTTTCAGCCTGCCCTGTCTCTGTTTCAGCCTGCCCTGTCTCTGCTTCAACCTGCCCTGTCTCTGTTTCAACCTGCCCTGTCTCTGTTTCAGCCTGCCCTGTCTCTGTTTCAGCCTGCCCTGTCTCTGTTTCAACCTGCCCTGTCTCTGTTTCAACCTGGCCTGTCTCTGTTTCCACCTGGCCTGTCTCTGTTTCAACCTGCCGTTTCTCCGTTCTTCTTTTTCCACCGTTCTTCTTCGTTCAATTCTTGTTCTCGAGCTTCCCACTCTTTATGCCCCACCTAAAATTCTCTATAACTCTCCAGGCAGCTTGTGTTCCGAAGCTAGGATACTAATGTATTATGTTTGGTTGTGTTCCGAAGCTAGAATACTAATGTATTCTGTTTGGTTGTGTTCCGAAGCTAGAATACTAATGTATTATGTTTGGTTGTGTTCCGAAGCTAGAATACTAATGTATTCTGTTTGGTTTTGTTCCGAAGCTAGAATACCAATGTATTATGTTTGGTTATGTTCCGAAGCTAGAGTACTAATGTATTCTGTTTGGTTGTGTTCCGAAGCTAGAATACTAATGTATTATGTTTGGTTGTGTTCCGAAGCTAGAATACTAATGTATTATGTTTGGTTGTGTTCCGAAGCTAGAATACTAATGTATTCTGTTTGGTTGTGTTCCGAAGCTAGAATACTAATGTATTTTGTTTGGTTGTGTTCCGAAGCTAGAATACTAATGTATTCTGTTTGGTTGTGTTCCGAAGCTAGAATACTAATGTATTCTGTTTGGTTGTGTTCCGAAGCTAGAATACTAATGTATTCTGTTTGGTTGCATATGGAACCGGAAGGAGTCATACCGTTTATTGGCTATATATATAAATTCTACCAGTACACAGAGATCTCTGTTTTCTCGCAGAGAAGTCCGGTAAAGTTTAAGAAAAGGACTGTTCAAGTAAATATATTGCGGTGTTAATACAAGAGGAAGCAGGATATTTGTTCCCAAAAGCCGCATGGTATTGTGTTGATTTTATACAAAGCACTTGATACTGTACTGCTAAAGCACGCATTAATTGTTACAGGCAAATGTATCTCTCAAAAGACTCCGCAATTTTCTGTCATGTGAAGAACTTGATTCTCTTGATAGCAGGCTACCTCCTAAAGAAGGTACAGTGAATGCAACTCATTACAGGATTTAATGACTGTACTGTTTTCTCTCTCACGCTGTGTCCTGACAAATATCTAGTGGTTGGATTTTTGAACATAAAGGATCTATGCATTCTTCTTCTGATCCTCTCTCTCTCTCTCTCTCTCGCTGGGAAGCGTTTCAGACTAATGCTTGGCAAAGAGTTCTCAACTACAGCAATGCGGAGTCCGCTAAACATCGTCTCCAGCATGTGTTATCTCCCCTTAGCTTACCACCTCTGCCTTGCCGTGTGTGACAGAGACTGACAAATAAAACACTTGAAGACTTCCGAAAGAAAACAAAACACGCTAATCTGCGTGAAACAGACACCCCGAAGACAGCGATTATGTCAGTGTGTGTGTGACACTGACAGCATGGCAAATTAAAAAAGAAAAACGGCACGTCGATCAATGTGAACAGTCGTCAACATCGCATAAAGTGAACAACTGTGAACATAGCATGCTTTAAAATGAGCGCGAATTATGGTACCTGAATTAATTTTGTTTTATTATTTCCTGTACGTAGGTGTCGCCATCTCCGTGAAGGACGGACATTTTACATGGGACAGAAGCGAGGCCACGACATTGCTCAAGTAAGACGATTGTCTGACCCCAAGTAAAGACGAATTAGCTCTCACAAAAGTGCAGGGAGGTAGCGTTGTTATAATTACTGTACTCATTGAACACGAACGTAATTCGAACTTCGAGCACCTGAACATATCAAATTGTCTGTGTGACAAAAATTGTTTTTATTACATTAGATGAGTTGGATCTTTGTCAGTTCAAGTACGCATGTACATTTTAGTATATTTAGCAGTGTTAAAGTTTTTAGCATGGGTAGAACTGTCGCAAATTTTGGTACTCTCTCTCTCTCGCCCGCTATATTATTATGTCTGTGTCTGTGTGTTCATGCCTGCTAATACCAAAAACAAACATTTAAAAAAAACAGACAAATTCAGACAAAACTAAAACAAATAAAATAAAATTGTGTCCACCTCCTGTCTCTAGCATAAACCTCCTGTCTCTAGCATAAACCTCCTGTCTCTAGCATCAACCTCCTGTCTTTAGTGTCCGCCTTCTGTCTCTAGCATCAACCTCCTGTCTCTAGCACCAGCCTCCTGTCTTCAGCATCTGCCTGTCTCTAGCATCCGCCTCCTGTCTCTAGCATCAACCTCCTGTCTCTAGCATCAACCTCCTGTCTCTAGCGTCCGCCTCCTGTCTCTAGCATCAACCTCTTGTCTCCAGCATCCTCCTCCTGTCTCTAGCATCCGCTTCCTGTCTCTAGCATCAACCTCCTGTCTCTAGTGTCCACCTCCTGTCTTAAACGTTAGTCTCCTGTCTCTAGTGTCCACCTCCTGTCTTAAACGTTAGTCTCCTGTCTCTAGTGTCCACCTCCTGTCTCTAGCATCAACCTCCTGTGTCTAGTGTCCACCTCCTGTCTTAAACGTTAGTCTCCTGTCTCTAGTGTCCACCTCCTGTCTCTAGCATCAACCTCCTGTCTCTAGTGTCCACCTCCTGTCTTAAACGTTAGTCTCCTGTCTCTAGTGTCCACCTCCTGTCTCTAGCATCAACCTGGACGTCGAGGAAAGACAGCTCGTAGCGGTTGTCGGTCCAGTAGGGGCCGGCAAGTCTTCTCTCCTGTCTGCCCTCCTGGGGGAGATGCATCGACTGAAAGGACAGGTGGCGCTGAAGGTACACTCGCGATTGCTTACGTCAAACTCCAACAAAACACATTATGTGTATGGTGTGTGTGTTCGCACGAATTGCGTATCCTGCATTCTCGCATTAGCCTGAATATTTAAAGTATGTTCAAAACATAATAATAGTATAGCTGTGCAAGATCACTTCCCTTAGAACATCAAACTGCCCTACTTGGCTTCGCGTATCATCGTGTCATCTTGTCATCGTGTGTGACTGGTTCATCTTGACATCGTGTATGTGACTTATCTAGCTTCTTAACCTGTCCTCGAGATCACCACAGTACTCCAACACTATGTATTTTTCTGGGATGTTGGATGGAAAGGGGCTGTTTGTGTTCAAATACAAAGTGGTGCCAAAATACTCCACACGCGCAGATTCTGTAAAGAAGCAAAACTGCTTTTAAAAAAGTTCAACAACAGTGTATGCTAATGATTGTGACGTCGCCCCAGGGGTCGGTGGCATACGTAAGTCAGCAGCCGTGGATCCAGAACCGAACCCTGAAAGACAGCGTTATCTTCGACAACGACTTGGACCGCAAGCTGTACAAGGACGTCATCTACGCATGCGCACTGAAGCCCGATTTGGACATGCTTCCTGGAGGAGACAAAGTGGAAATAGGAGAGAAGGTAGTGGGAATAGGCCGGAAGGTAGTGGAGATAGGCGATAACGTAAGACCACATGATCACACAGCTTTGAGAGAGAAAGGGTTGGTTTACCGGGTTACTGCTCACTAAGTATTAACTGTATCCTGAACTTAATTTGTCAGCAGAAGCTAGGTTTAACCACAGAATAAAGTTAAAAATATCTTGTTACTAATGCACTTTGTTCGTCTACAGTATTACTTTTAAAGCAATCATCGGATCGGTTAGCATCATGAGATTTGGTCGTGCCTCATTTGTCCCGGATAAAATGCTTCTGAAAGAACTGGGTGATAAACGTAATAAATATAGGGAAAACCGAAGATCAGACTGGCCCACGTTCTTTCGCATTTTATGTTAACAGCTGAAAAGCCAACAAAATACTTTCTTAACAGGGGATAAATCTGAGTGGAGGGCAAAAGTCACGTGTTTCTCTAGCACGTGCTGTGTACCAAAATGCTGACGTGTATCTTCTCGACGATCCTTTGTCAGCCGTGGACAGTCACGTGGCCAAGCACATCTTCAGGGAGGTCATTGGCTCAAGTGGCCTTCTGAAAAATAAAGTAATTCTCATGTTGTTTTTTGACACTATACTTGCCCTGCATGTAATGTTTTAGACGTACAGCTACTTGCATTTTCCCAAGAAAAACAAAGTAAAGCATTACAACATTTAACAAACCCAAATAAAGCGTTTTTCGATTATATTCATAAGCAGTAATATTTAGTTCTGCAATATTTAATGGTAACTCACCTTGTCTCGTTACCTCTGCAATATTTATTATATATATATATATTACAGTTTTGAGCAGTAGTTTTCAGTCATACAGTAGTTTTAGAAATTTATCTGGATTTTTTCCTCTGCAATATATCAGTAAGAACATTTTGTTGTCGCATTGTTTTCGTTCTGTTTCTCCCATCATTACGCATCGGCGCAGTTCTGTGCGTTCATCTTTACCTGGCTTTATTTTTTTTTTGGAGGGGGTTATCCACATATTATCCAGTTGCTATCCACATTCTATCCACGTGCTGTCTTCATGCTGTTCGCCTGCCATCCACACGTACCTGATAGTGCCCATATGTTATCCACAAAGTATCCACATGCTATCCACACAGTACCCATATGCTGTCCACACAGTACCCACACACTATCCACACAGTATCCACACGCTATCCACAAAGTACCCACATGCTATCCACACAGTATCCACAGGCTATCCCTATCCCAAGGAACACAGCATCGTTGTCCCAGAGTTCGGCGTCCTCCTGTTCCTGTTACCATGTTTTAATCTGCCAAAATAATACTTGGAAACAAACATTTTCGATTGCAAGGCAATACTGTCCAAACTTAAAACTGTCAGAAGTGGAGGAAAAAAATAGTTATGTAAACAAGTTCTCTTTTTTCAGACCCGTGTCATGGTAACACACAGCCTGCAGTGGCTTCCCTTGTGTGATCTGATCGTTGTGATGGACCAGGGGCAGATAATTCAGCAAGGAACCTATGAGCAGCTGACTAGTAACGGCGGGCCTTTCTCGGTGTTTCTCAAGACTTACCTCCGGGAACATGTCGGGGATCTGGAGGGTGTGTCCGTATGTGTGTGTGTGTGTGTGTGTCCAATTTCTAATTCCATTTTGTTTTTTGTTCCATATCTTTTTTCTTCCTTCCTCTCATTCCTTCTTCAATTATTCTTTTTAATTCTCTCAGTTGTGTCTGCTTGTTCCGTCTGTCCTTTCTGTCTTTGTCTGTGTGTCCTACCTGTGTGTTCTGTCTTTGTGCCCTACCTGTTTGTCCTACCTGTGTGTTTCGTCTGTATGTCCTACCTGTGTGTTTTATATGTATGTTCTGTCTGTGTTTTCATAGTCCTTTTCATATTATCTTGCGTGTACTTTTGAATCTTTGGAAACAATCCGGTAGTCCCCTAGCGACTGATAGTGAACAAATGAAGTAGATGAAACATGCATATAAAGAAAAATAAAGAATGTTCTCGATGTTATTAGTTCCGGAAAACGATGTCTCCATGGTCCAGCTCCACATTGACAGCGAGGAGTCGGACGCCGTGTCGTCAGCAGACGATGAAGTCGACGTCAAGCCGGTGAAAAGGAAATTCTTCATGTAAGTATGTAAGTGCAAGTGCTTGTAAGTGTATGTAAGTATATGTAAGTACACGCAAGTGCTTGTAAGTGTATGTAGGTACTTGTAAGTGCATGTAAGTGCTTGTAAGTGTATGTAAGTGTGCGAAAGTGCAAGTAAGTGAAAATAAGTATAAGCGATGCCAGTAAGGCGTGAGCAGTGTAAATAAGCGTATGAAAGAGAATACACTAAATGGGGCTCTCCCTTTGTGACGTAGGCACTGTTTCTTGCCTTATTACCTCCGTCCAAGTGTCATGTAATCAGAGAATTCTTACTCGCTCGCGCTCACCAATCGACGTTAAGACGATGCCAATAGGAGGTGATAACAAAACACTGTTCGAGGTGAAGACGATGCCAATAGGAGGTGATAACAAAACACTGTATCGACGTTAAGACCATGCCAGTCAAGGGGTGATAACAAAACACTGTATTATATCAACACAGTCTTGCGGCTCGAGCCCCAGTACACTTACAATCTCCAAAAAAAAACCCACCAGCCCAGTAAGACAATAAAAGACTGATTAATTTTCACATACACCCGCCATTGCTTAGACGTCAGACTAAGCTAGGACAACACATCACCTGTCATACAAATCTCCACCTGCTATGTCCAAAAACACAAAAAAGCGACAGTAAGGCGCACATACCTTGCAGATAAACCATTGGATACAAAGAGTGATCACTTGCAGATAAACCACTGGATACAAAGAAAGATCACTTCCAGATAAACCACTGAATACAAAGAGTGATCACTTCCAGATAAACCACTGGATACAAAGAAAGATCACTTCCAGATAAACCACTGAATACAAAGAGTGATCACTTGCAGATAAAACTGACGTCGGTTTACACTGACGATACGATGACACTAATGGCTTGGATTTGGTTTGGTTTACGAGGTCTGTCTGGCCCTGCTGTGGCATGTTCAGCCCAGATACAGGCGGAAACATCGACGTTTCACACAAAGAACATAAGATTATTATAAAATGAATTACAAACAAGTCTATATTGCATATTATTAGTCCTACCGCACACAGGAAGTGACACCCCACATGAAGCAAGACAGTCTGCCTTAATTATTAAATATTCTTTAACCAGCTGTCACCTTGGGATGACTCTTTAGATGACAGATTTAGCAATAGTTAATTCCCTTTCAAATCTTAAGTTTGCCGCCCATGCAAACTGGGATTCTGTAACTTTCTATAGGATTTGAATACCATTCTAGAAGTCAAGATCACTACCTCATTGGGTCAAACGACTCCAAACTATAAGCATGCCTTTAGAGTGCTGCTGTCCTGCCGCTGTCCTGTTTGACGGTTCCTGCCGTTTTCAACAGATGGAAAAGAAAGAAGGTGAATGGAGGAAGTCCAGTGAAGACAGAAGAGAAGGGAACGCTGCTGAAGAAGACAGAAGTACAACAGCTGATAAAAGATGAAGAATCTCAGACCGGAAAGGTGTGTAGCGGGATTACTGTGGGTTGACTTCCAGGAAGAGGTGTGTAGCGGGATTACTGTGGGTTGAATTCCAGGGAAAAGTGTGTAGCGGGATTACTGTGGGTTGAATTCCAGGGAAAGTGTGTAGCGGGATTACTGTGGGTTCAATTCCAGGGAAAAGTGTGTAGCGGGATTACTGTGGGTTCAATTCCAGGAAAAATGTGTAGCGGGATTACTGTGGGTTCAATTCCAGGGAAAGGTGTGTAGCGGGATTACTGTGGGTTCAATTCCAGGGAAAAGTGTGTAGCGGGATTACTGTGGGTTGAATTCCAGGGAAAGTGTGTAGCGGGATTACTGTGGGTTGAATTCCAGGGAAAGGTGTGTAGCGGGATTACTGTGGGTTGAATTCCAGGAAGAGGTGTGTAGCGGGATTACTGTGGGTTCAATTCCAGGGAAAAGTTTGTAGCGGGATTACTGTGGGTTCAATTCCAGGGAAAGGTGTGTAGCGGGATTACTGTGGGTTCAATTCCAGGGAAAAGTAAGTACCTGGATTAAAGGGGATTGAAATTCAGGACTGTAAAAAACAAATCAGGAATACCAATAGGAGAGGGACTGGAAAACAGTGAGGAGAAGATAAAGAACTGGAGAAAGACTAAGAAAAGGAGCGGATAACAACTCATGTCAGATGGAATGATAAGAACACAAGAAAGAGAATTTTTTCATCCAGCTTTACATTTGTTCGTTCCTCTTTATTTTCTGTAGCAAACCTTTCTTTGCCAGCAGCCTTCGGCTCTTTTTTTCTGGTTGGTCAAATGTATATCCCTCTCCCCTCTTTAGAGGGATGCAACTCCTTGCCACAGTGAATAAATAGTGATAAAAGCTGTTTTTTTAACTTTGTATCACCGCTAAGGCTATCGTTTGCTACAAAGGTGAAGGGTAACGTGCTCATGGCGCTGCTAAAAGCTTTCGGCCTGGTGTCAGTCGCCGCCATATTTTGCCTTGTCCTTCTTGTCAACGGCTCTGGTATTGCCGCCAACATCTGGTTGTCTCGATGGACTGACGATCCCTACCTGCGGAACACGAGCCTCCACAACACCAGCGAGTCCACGGCTAGAACTGTCACCTACGTCAGCATCTACGCCTCCATGGGAGTTCTACAAGGCGAGTTCCTTAAACGTTGCTTCTACCTATAGGTACTTCAAGGGAAAGGAGGTCCCCGTATCCTTTTTAGGTCTGGGGAAGCATGATATCCCCACTGTTCTGTGGGACCATCTTCTCTCCCTCTCTCTCTGTGTTACCTCCCCTGACCAACGGGATTAGGTACCCATTCCCGGCTGGGTTAACTGGGGAAACTGTGGTGCCGCTCAAGAGTTTTACAGCCTAACCTGAGAAAGGACAAGTACATCTTTTTCCAAAGCAGTATTAAGGACTTCCGGTGTATTATTTTTCTCTGGCAATGCATTATATTTGTCATTGCTTTTGTTTTTATAGCAATAGCAACATTCTTCTTTGTGGCAACAATGAAAATAAGCATGCTCTCAGCGTCAAAACATCTCCATGACAACATGCTGACGTGTATTCTCCATCAGCCAATGAGCTTCTTCGACACAACGCCACTCGGCCGCATTCTGAATCGCTTTTCACGTGACGTGGATGTGGTGGACTCCGTGCTGGCGCGACTGTTCCGGGTTTTCCTGCAGCAGGTCTGTGCGGCTCCGCGCCTCTGTTTCATTTTCTAGGTTTCAGAAACAAAACTCTAGATTAGGTTTCAATACATTGAAAGATTGCACGGTGGAAGATGTCTAGAACCTCAGTTTGTTAGTACAGCGTTAGCCAAAAACACTGATATGGAAAATCTGGCTTTCTGACTGTATTATCCATAAAAATTGTTGTTTTTTAAAATATGTATAATATCTATATTATATAGTGTATACCTAGAGTCGGTCTATGCTATAGTGACTGGAACATTTCTTTTGTTTCTATTGTTTATGTGTTTGTTTTTACTGTGATGTTGGATTGTTTTATTAATCTCATTTTGTTCACTTCCTTGTATGGGCAAACGTTTCTGCAATAAACTGATGAATTTGTCACCTCTTTCTTTCTTTCTTTCTTTCTTTCTTTCTTTCTTTCTTTCTTTCTTTCTTTCTTTCTTTCTTTCTTTCTTTCTTTCTTTCTTCCTCTGGCTTTGTTCAACATCATGTACCATGTCATGTTCTCGTCAACCCCCTGGCATAGTTGTCTGTTCACTTGCCCGTTCAGATGTCCTCCAATGTTCACAGGCTTTCTCCGTGCTGAGCATTGTCTTCATTATCTCCTACTCCACCCCCCTGTTCCTGGCCGCTGTCACCCCCATGTTTTTCATCTATTTCTTCGTACAGGTGAGCATCTGTACTTGCATTAGTTCTGTTTTAGACTGTTGATTATTTGTGTGTTATAATGCTATGTTTGTTCTGGGTTTATATTTGTGTTGGTATGTTTATTTGTGTTTATTTTACTGTTGTTTGGTATTGCTTTGTGTGTTGTGTAACTGTCCTTCAAAAAATAGTGTGTGTGTGTGTGTGGGGATTTCAATGCTGTTTAAATGTTTAAATGTAATAAGGATCAGTGCCCCGCTTTCTGAATATGAAATCATTGCAGTGCTGAGCACAAAAGTTGCTTAACAGCTTTCTGACATTGCTTTATTAGAAACATTATTAGTACGGAACATTTTGATATTTTACAATTACCACTACTGCTGCCTTCGGCGCTGATCTTTTTGGCTCGTTTTTCATGCAGAAAAATGGCATTTTCTTGTTTTCTTTCTTGTAAATTCCTCGCGTCCTTTCTTGTCTGTCCTGCAGAAGGTCTCTTGTGTCCTACAAATAATGTAATTCCCTGTTTGTCGAACAGATATGTTGCATGCTCTTGGCTCCCCTACATTCTCTCGTCTGTCCTACAGAAACTTGACATTCCCGTCTTGTTGTCCTACAGAAGTTCTACATTCCCGTCTTGTTGTCCTACAGAAGTTCTACATTCCCTGCTCCAGACAGCTCAGGCGGCTCCAGTCCTCCTCTCGCTCGCCAATCTACATTCACTTCACCGAGACCATCAGTGGCGCCCCCTCCATCCGGGCATTTGGCGCCGTTGAGAGATTCCGCCTGCAGAACGAGCGGCTGGTGGACGACAATAATGTCTACTTCTACGCCTTCATCTCGGCCTCAAGGTGCGTGCGCGCGCACGCCGAAGCTCGGAATATTCTGACCTACTCTAACTGAGAAGCGAATGAATCAGATTCTGTATTTCGCTCACTGACGACAGCCTGCGTCCTAACATAAGGCCGGTCAGGCTGTGTGTCTAATAGACTGAGCCTTCCACCCTTTCCCAGCAAACATCCACAAGCTCCGTATTCTCACACATGCTCGCTCCGTGTCCTTCTCTAACATGCACACACAGTTACCATCAGTTCTAACAGCGAGCTGCTTGACAATCCGTAGCCCTGTGACCCTCGCAATCCTACGTTGCTTTACTATGGCTTTTGCAGATGGCTGAGAATTCGCCTGGAGCTTCTGGGCAACTTTATTGTCTTATTTGCCGCACTTTTCGCCGTGCTGTCAGACGGACTGTCTGCAAGTCTTGTGGGCCTGTCGGTCGCCTATGCCTTGCAGGTGGAGACGATCTTGATCTGTAGCCCTTCTGTGCACCACAACTCCTCCATTTATCTCTTCCCTTCTCTTCCTCTCTCACCTTTCCTCTTCTTTTCTCCCTTTCTCCCCACCCCCACCCTTCGCCCTCCACTCCGTTCTCACAAGCAAACGAAGCCTTAACAAGTCTTTTGTAAAGTTAGACATACCATGAAGAGTAAATCTACCAGACGTCTATCTGTGCAAGTTACGGGTGTCTATAACAGGTGACTGATTGTCTGGGCAGGTTACTAGTGCCCTCAACATGCTAGTTCAGAACTCAACCCAGCTGGAGAGCAACATAGTGTCGGTGGAAAGAATAGTTGAATACTCCACGCTGCCGTATGAGGTAAATGAGTGCACTGTCCGAGTCTGCACGGTCTGTCTAATTGCATGTACCTGAACCTCACTGAGCATGTATCCCGAATGTATATATCATGTACCCAAGTCTCGTTTAACGTGTAACATCCCCATCCACCCCCCACACAACTCTGTCATGCTAGAAGACATTTAATAGCCTGTCAAATATTTAACAGTCTGTCATTGAAACATTTGACAGTTTGACGATCAACAGATATTAAACACGATATCAAAAAACAAATATTTAAAAGTTTGCAATTCAAACAATTATAACACCTTGACAATCAACAGATATGACATAGCAAGTCAATCAAAAGACATTTGATTTCCGCACAATCTGTCCGTGTCTTATTCATCAGTCACAGTTTTTGTTTTTCATTCAGACCCATTCGCCTGTCATTATAATTCTTCCCATGCCTTGTTCCTGTCTGTGGGGCAGTCTTTGGTATTTTTTCGTTTAGTCTATTTGTTTTCACTGAATGGATGTCTTCAATATTAAAACTATTCCCTTGCGATGTTCTTTTTGCTAGTTTTCTGCTGCTGTTGCTTTTGCTGTTGCTGTTGCTGTTTGAAGGGATGTTTCACTTCCATTTTCATCCCTTCGCTCTGCTTTTGTACTCAGGGTTGAATTATGTGTTATACTGTAAGTTTGTGGTCTGCCAAACACTGTTAAATCGACGTGTTATATATTTGTTACCTCACTGTGACACTTAGAATAGGGGTTTTTTCTACCCAGCCGAATTGGATGATGGAGGAAAGTCGGCCACAGCCAGGATGGCCAGACGTCGGCGCCATCAGCTTCTGCGACTACAGCACGCGCTACCGACCCGGCCTCGACTTCGTCATTTGCTCATTGTCAGCGGCTATCCGGGGCGGCGAGAAGGTTGTAGGACTCTGGTTTGTTCTGGTCGATAATCTGCACAAACAATATTTTATTAGTTTGCGCAAACACATTATGTTAGTCTGTTACGAAAATACTTTAATAGTTTGCTCAAGAAATGTTTTTATGTAATCTGACTAAAATATGATCTGTTGTTTACGCTTGCTGATTTGTAAATATCGCTATTATTAGGGGTGGATTTCCTAAGGAGCTGTGCAGGCATTTCGATTATTTATCTCGTTTTGTTATTTCATTATTGTTAATATAGATAGGCATTGTGGGGCGGACTGGGGCGGGCAAATCATCGTTGTCGCTGTCGCTGTTTCGCCTGATCGAACCTGCAGAAGGCAACATCATCATCGACAGCATCAACATTGCCAACATCGGGTTGCACGATCTGCGGTCTCACCTGACCATCCTGCCTCAGGTAAGAACTTGGAACGTGACGTCACGCCAGCAAACCTCCTATAGACAACATTCAGTATTAAGGAGAACAGGAACTTGTTCAAAAACACGTTTATTGACACGTGATACAGCAGAACAGCAAAACAACAACAAGCAACATCAACAACAAAATCAACAACAAAAAGAACAACAGTTTGTTTGCATGGGTAAACAAGATGGAGATGGAGGCAGGCAAATGATGGGAGAAGGGCGCTGGCAAGGTCGGGAGACATCTCTTTTGTAACCACTGGTTCACTTCCGTTCATCGCGTCAAAATGGCTGTTTTGCCCAGAGGAAAAGCACGCATATCTCGCGTGAATGGTGTTTTAATCCTGTTTACCTAACTGGAAATTTCTGCGCAATGACTTTAACGCGCAAGATACACGTGTCACGGACGCGAATGCGCGTGACTTTTGAGTGTAAGTGTTATGAGGTGTTGTGGGTGTTGTGGGTTGACTGTGACAGTTTGTATATATTTCCTTTTTATTTGCTTGTAAGTTAATTTCGGAATTGACTATCTATATGCGAGCATTGTGTTCAGCTTGTAAGTTAGTTTCTGAGTTGGTTGTCTGAGTACAAGAATTGTGTTCACATCATCATGGTGTATGGGCGATTGCCAGTATGGGTGAGGACGGAAAAAGAGTGATGAGTACTGGTCAGGTACTGGAGGGAGAAACAGTGGTGTGAGGCAGGTTTTGGGTTGGAGGAGAGGGAGAGAGAAAGGTAGAGTGGTTCTGTGTGGAGGAGGGGGAGTTGTGTTCAGTTGTGTTCCTGAGAGAACCGGAGAGTGTCCTCTGGAGTGCTGAGGGTGCCTCCTAAATTGGTGGAGTCTTTACCTGTATAGTGAAGACCGGTGTTGGTGTATTTTCCGGTAGATATAGTGAAGACCGGTGTTGGCGTATTTCCCGGTGGATATAGTGAAGACCGGCGTTGGTGTATTTCCCGATGGATATAGTGAAGACCGGTGTTGGTGTATTTCCCGGTGGATATAGTGAAGACCGGCGTTGGTGTATTTCCCGGTGGATATAGTGAAGACCGGCGTTGGTGTATTTCCCGGTGGATATAGTGAAGACCGGTGTTAGTGTATTTCCCGGAGGATATGGTGAAGAGAAAGTGTCTTTTTTTGGAGTACCACCCTCACTTGAAGTATTGTGGATATTCGTGAGTTTCACGCTGAGAGCTTACACGACGAGCTTTTGGCATCTTCGTCGACTGGCGCCATCTTGTTTGGACCACGTGTCGCTGGGGCGCTATGCGTCAGCAGCCTGGGCAGCGATAACTTGCTACACAGAGATTATCGGTGTTGTAGGAGACCATTCGGAAACCGGTAATGTATACAGTTTCAGTTGTATGTCGAGAACCCCAACCGTCGCGGAAGCAGGGTACAGACGGTTATGATATAAAGTTAACAGAGACTGAAATTGAGAGCAAAATAAACATTTGGGGACTTTGTTATTGCTAACGAACTTGGAGCTTGAATGAAAGGAAAGACACGATAATCTTTTACGGTTTAAAGTGCAATGACGTGGAGTTGTTAGCCACGAAGGAATTGATCACAAGGTTAAAAGAAAGTTCTGCTCTATATACTGTTGTGCAATTGGTGGGTGTGATTGCTGGAGGAATGAATGTAGACGCAATTATGTCTAGAGATAGCTGTGAGGTTTACGAATGTTTGTAAAATTTTCCGGAGTGAATTGAGATTGTAGAACGTGAGCCGATCTGGTGCTTGGATCGGGCCCCTGACAGTTGTTCTGTTAGTGACTTTTGTAATCAAAGGAGTGAACTCTGTTGATTTAGAGAGTTCCGGTAAATCCGGGCAGTTAAGAAATTATATGTGGCTGGGTCCTCGTTCATTTCACTGCCGGTCTTGTGTTGTTGTGTACGAGTGTTGGTTGAAAGAACACGCCCCCACAAACCCCTCCTGTCACTGACAAGTATGACTGCGGTGTGAGGGAGCGGGTTGTGACAACACGTTTTTAACAAAAATTGAGTCTGCACATCCTTGCTGTCAGGACCCAGTCTTGTTCTCCGGCAGTCTGCGCTTCAACCTTGACCCCTTGTCGGAGTTTTCCGATGACCGCCTGTGGCACGTGCTTGAGCAATCTCACCTCAAGGCGTTTGTCGAGTCTCTGCCCCAGGGGCTGGACCACCAGCTGGACGAGTGTGGGTTGAACCTCAGGTCAGTCTTGTGGCCTCGCCTTCCTGGCCGACGAACAGAAGTCTGTTAGTTCGGGGGGGGGGGATGTGGTGTGCGGAAGGCTGATATTATCTTGTAGTTTTAACTAGCGTACTTACTGGCTTCATACACTTGTACAATATGGTATCACGTGACCTCGTGGATTACAAACAGTTGTAACAAGTACCACACACCAAGCAGCTGATATCGGCGTGCCAGAAGTCGAGGCGTTTCGAGGGATGTCCCTTTTCAAAAATTAAACTTCGCGATGTACGACAGGATGACCCTGTGTTATTGATGCTTTGCTGTCGTTTGACTTCCTACATAGCGCCTCGGCTTCCTGGACAGAACTACAATTTGCAAGATGCAATTCCTTATGCACTGTATAATTTAATGTTTAGTGTATAATCTACGTCACCGACTATGCTAATGACCCTGTCACGTGACAGCGTGGGCCAGAGACAGCTGGTGTGTTTGGCCAGAGCCCTGCTGCGCAAGACGCGAGTGTTGGTGTTGGACGAGGCGACGGCAGCTGTCGACATGGAGACAGACGAGCTGATCCAGAGAACCATTCGCTCCGCCTTCAGCGAGTGTACGGTGCTCACTATCGCACACCGCCTGCACACCGTGATGGACTATGACAGGTAAGCACAGGTACCCTGGCCTGGACTGTGACCGGTAAACACAGGTACCCTGGCCTGGACTGTGACCGGTAAACACAGGTACCCTGGCCTGGACTCTGACGGTTACTTTTCGATTTCTGTAGCATTGTTGTTACACTAGACATTCTTTAGTATTTGCCAGAACGAATGAGATTGCAAATTGAAATCATTACAAGAAGACTGTTGCACAATTGAGGACTTGATAATACAACCTGTCGGTGTTGTCTTCCATACAGAATTCTCGTCCTGGACTGCGGTCGAGTTGTGGAGATGGACACTCCAGCCAGCCTTCTGCAAAACACTGGCTCTCTGTTCTACAAGATGGCGCAGCAAGCCAATCTAGTGCCTTGATATTATGCGGCAGAGTTAGAGCCACCAGTATCTCGATCATTCCTAACCTTATATTCGGTTCAAGTCTGGATTGTGTGATAAGAGGTTTCGAACACTGACTTTGTTGAAAATGCTGTATGGTAGCGGGTTTGTGACTGAATAGGAATGCCGTATGTCACGGACGTAACCAGAGTTTTCTGTGATATTGATTAGTTAATACATTAGCACCTATTCCGCTGTGTCTTAACCCTCTTCGACATTCGAAGCGTGGTTCGTGTACTGTGTTAACTAGTTTCGTGGACTGTGTTAACTGCAGTTTCGTGGACTGTGTTAACTGTAGGTTCGTGTACTGTGTTAACTGTAGGTTCGTGTACTGTGTTAACTGTAGGTTCGTGTACTGTGTTATCTGCAGGTTCGTGCAGTGGGCTGTCACAAGTTTTGTTTGCCGATTCTTATGTATTTAGGTTTTTTAATCTCGATAAACTTGAACGTTCACGTTTATGTGATTATTTTTAATGCATCTCCACTGTTATAACGGATGAATGGTTTTGCTGTTGAATTTTAATCGTTGCTGTGATGTGTTAAATAGTTTATCTGACACAGTGTGCGATGTGTCTTGCAAACACAACCAAGGGAACGAACTGTGTGGTGCGAGGATGCGTGTTTGTTGAGCAGCCTGTCTATGACATGCTTTAAATAATGATCAGTGACCTCCGACACCCTTCCCCACCCCCACCCCCCCACCACCACCACACACACGCCCCCTCCCCCACACTTCTTCCAATCAACCAACTCTGGTCTCCTCTCTACCTCATCTACAGTCTATACCACTTCTTGTGACGTCTCTCATTCTAGATCGTTTGCTTCTGACCCCTCAACCCTTCCCTCCCAACACCACCTCACCACCCCCACCGCCACCAGCAGCAGTTTTACTACCAACAGCATCACCGCTGTACTTCATACGCCTCTTGCCGTTGTTTATGGAGAGTTAAGGAATGGAACGTGATTTTTTACAAGTATAATGGGGGATTATCGCAGAAGGTCACTGTCAATTGAAGACATTTTTCATCGCATTCTCGTAAATGCACGAAGAGAAAGAGAGAAGCAAAATTACTGCGACATACACGTACAAAAGTGTTTTGTTCATGTCGGGGCACACTCCATGTTTTTGGTACTGGAGACAAACTTCAACAATAAAAGAAAAACAAACGAAAAAATGCTCAACTTTAACGCAAAACAGAATTTAACTGATCTTAAGGAGAATGGAGGGCCCAGCAGACAGGCACGCAAGCACGCACTCCAATCAGTCTGGCCAACGATCGGCTCTTTGTAGGTTATCATGACACACGGGCTAAACTAAAGGGCTTAGGCCGCCCGCACCAATAGCTGTAGGATATTGTCCGTCACGGCAACCGTTCCGCACAGCAAACAACTTGTGGCATCGCTTGACACTCGGTGACAATGCAGGCTTTGATGACTGAAGGTGAGTGAGCTGTGTGTTGCTGCATAACAGCTCTGGATGGTTCGTGTTGTGTTGTTTGTTTGTATGTGGTACTAGATCAACAAAATGTAGTCGATACCGCGTAGAGAGCATGTGAAGATGTGTCCGCTCGCTGTCGTTAGAGATTCCCAAATCTTCTCTTTGGCAAAGACAGGATGTTTTAAATGACAGTAATCACAATGCTTAATGCGATCCACTGTGAAACGGTCTGGTGCTACACACTTTATATTTTATTAGGATTGTTAACGTTTTTTTTAATACCAGGATTCTACGTCTTCGGGAAAATCCGATAGTGAAGCCATATCCTGTGCTGGACACATACGTACAAATATAGCAGCCTGAAAGTAGTGTAATAAAACTAACACCTAGTAATCATGTAGCTATCTGTAAACTAGCTAAATTCACTGGGGACTCTAAAAATCAGAAGCAGCCAGTATGATGGCTTCCCTATGTCCCTGGATGCTGTTTCCAACGCAAACTTGTGTCTTTGTGAGCGACAGCGTGTACTGTACATACGTGTTTGTGACTGTGTGAGAGACAGAGTGTACTGTACATTCATGTTTGTGACTGTGTGAGCGACAGAGTGTACTGTATATACGTGTGTGTGACTGAGCGACAGAGTGTACTGTATATACGTGTTTGTGACTGTGTGAGCGACAGAGTGTACTGTATATACGTGTTTGTGACTGTGTGAGCGACAGAGTGTACTGTATATACGTGTTTGTGACTGTGTGAGCGACAGTGTGTACTGTACATAGGTGTTTGTCTGTGTGAGCGACAGAGTGTACTGTATATACGTGTTTGCGCGAGAAAGCAAATGAATTTGTTGTATCATCCTTGTGAAAGGAAACGCAATTAAGTAGTACCTTTTAATTGGACTCTTAATATTGTCGGTAGTACTTGATTGCTGTCTTATCTATTTACAGTGCAGTTCTCTACTTATTCCCCTCCCAACCTTGTGGGGTTAAAAAAGCTCACAATAAACTAATGTCACTGTCACTGTCAGTATGTTTCAGCTAATAGATAATTATAAAAGCAATATGAAAATCATTATTTGTTCTAATAGACAGGAAGTTTTACTTTGCCATAAAATGCAGTATGGGAGGTGACATTGTCTCTAAATCACTGACAGTCCATTTTATTATCACGTTTAGCCTGGAGACACAAACACCACTCACAGTCTCTGTACAGCGGACATTGACCATGTGCGTAGTCCTCACTCCATGCAGTGAGCAGCGCTCAGCAGACACTGACCATGTGTGTAGTCCTCACTCCATGCAGTGAGCAGCGTTCAGCAGACACTGATCATGTGTGTAGTCGTCACTCCAGGCAGTGAGCAGCGCTCAGCGGAAGACAGAATGGTTTAGTGCTCAGGCAGCTGATGCCGTTTCCGAAGACTTTGTCTTGTTGAGATTAGAGTTCACAGTAAGCCATGCCTGGTCAACCTCCATCTGCTTCACAACAGGTGAGACATGGACACTGTCACCTTTGCCCAGCATAAAATAGATCACAAAGTAACTGCCAGTACAACCTGTAGTAACATTTATATTTAGTCACAGTATTTTCTATCAATGGTAACAACTAACGTTAACCCCCGGAAGAAAGACATGAACTCAGCAGTAATGTTCAAGAAGTAATAATCAGCCTTGGAACACGCAGAGTGTGGTATAACCTGGACATTCTCTGTGTAGAAATATAATACTGTCAGTATCCGAGATTCGCACACACACACCACCCCCAGACCCCCATGAAATGTTAGTATTTATGTCTGTGCTGCAAATCTCACCGTGTGATACGTGATCTGAATTAAGGCCTGATGATTTATTTCTTTGTCTGTGTCCATGTCTACTCTGTAGACCGGAAAGGCGGGCAGGGCACGCCATACACACCACGCAGGAAGTAAAAGGGGAGGTAACAGTCAAGTTTACCTTCACTCTGTCACAGACGAGCAATCTGCTCTATTCACAGGTCTGTCTGTCTGTCTGTCTGTCTGTCTGTCTGTCTGTCTGTCTG
>SMGT01002121.1:165332-179265 GCA_004794575.1 Lanistes nyassanus | reverse complement strand
AAGTTAAGAACTTTAAACATTGCAGATACGCAGAGCAGCAGCTTCTGACATTTTGTCCTCGAACTGAACAGGCGTGTAGTGCACACACACCGGCGTGAACTCTTATGGACGTGTATGCATAAACATCTCTCGTAATTCAGTTACGGTATATATATATATATAATAAACATCTCTCGTAATTCACTTACGGTATATTTATACATATAAGACAAAGGAAATTCAAAGAGAGAGAGGGGG
Organism: Lanistes nyassanus; assembly: GCA_004794575.1. Classification (NCBI taxonomy): domain Eukaryota; kingdom Metazoa; phylum Mollusca; class Gastropoda; order Architaenioglossa; family Ampullariidae; genus Lanistes; species Lanistes nyassanus. The sequence goes on along the minus strand of SMGT01002121.1, from coordinate 179,028 downwards.
GAGGAAGCAGATAGACAAAGGGGAGAAAACAGAGAGAGAGGGAGGATGGTGGAGAGTGAAGTAAGGCAGTTGTCCGAAAAAAGAAATCAGCTGACATGGCGGGGAACAGACGAAAAGGAAGAAAGAATGAAGGCATGGATTAAAAAGGCCAGTTGATAAAACGCAATAAATTTAATTTAGCTGGTGATTAAAGGTATACAACACACCAAAATGTATTTACCGTTCCACTCGTTCCACGGTGAAAATGGATGTACATTTTATACACGGCTTCTATGAAAGCGGAAATACTTAAGTTCAACAGAAATGATTTGTAAGTAAAATTGTAATCTGGTCTTCCTAACACATAACCTGAACAGCTTTCGTAACATTTTGTCTGACCAACCCAATTTTTGGTACATAAGGTACCCGATGCCTTACTACTACCAGGACTGCTAACGATGTGTTTATATCTGCAAGATGTTTTCATGAAACAATTGAATTCTCTTCTCAACCGAAATTCCGGCTACAGAGGTAGACAGCTGAAATCAAGGTACGTCTTGATTCATGCGTCTCTAAAAAAAAAAGCACAATAGCACAGTAGCAGCTCCTCGACGAAGTAAACATAGGAACTTTATAAATCAAACATAAAAAACACTTTCAAGGGACGTAAGTGTCATAGTAATAGATTTTCCCGAAAAAAATAAGGTTTAAAATAAGTATGATAGCAGCTCCTTAAGGAGGTTAAACATAGCAAGTTTCGAAACGAACAATACATTATAAAAAGGTTATAAGCACATGTTCCTGTACTTTTCATTAACTCCGCTGGCACATCTAAAACATCTTTCATCTCAAACGACAAAGAAATGAACATGATCTATGCAAATGCTGAGGTTAAAGGTCGGACAAAGTCGAAATACTTCCAGGCACGCACAGCCTCAGTGATGTCACTGCCCTGTGACTCGTTGGCGTCCACATGTTTCTGCTAACACAAAGGCTCCGTATCGTCATACAACTCATTGACTGAGGCTGTCGCTAACTTCCACTTGTTTCCGCCCAAGGGTCAGCAAGTAGCAGATCAGCGCCAGACCTTCGGCGCGGAAACGAGCGTTGAGAACGCCGTAGATGATGGGGTTGGAGGCGGAGTTGACGAAGTAGGAACGCAAGAAGATGTTGTAGAAGACGAGGCTGGCGCCGCGCAGCTCCTTGTCGAAGTCGCCGCTGACGATGCGGGCGGTCAGAAGCGACAGGTGCGGCAGGAAGCTGAGAATGAAGACAGCGGTGATGGAGAAAGCGATGATAGTGGCCTTCCGCGTGGCCCGGGCGGTGATGGCAGACGAAACCCTGAAACTTCTCAAGCTCTCCGTCCCGTTTACACGGAACTTGGCGGATTGTTCGCTGGCTTTCCTCTTGGTGCCCAGGTAGCTGGCCAGACGCCTGAACAGCGTCACCCGCATCGGGCGATCTTCGCGCCTGTAGTCGCATCTTTCGCTGATGGTGACAATTTTATCCGAATTACTTTGCGATCTAATTTTTTCTTCGGCAGTACTCCACGAGAGTCGTTTACGATTGGTCACACATTTCTTATCACAGCTGCATACACTATCAGAAGACGTTCTATTGCACCTGCACTGACGATCAGGGGTAGAAACGTGCACTGAACGGCCGTCACGAGGCCCACACTGTTCACACGTGACGTCGTCTCGTCCACATGTTGAATTATGACGCATGTTTTCTTCTTCTGAGTTTGCCTGTCGGCGTGCTGAAAGGGAAAGTTGTCCAGGGGCACGATTTTCATCTAGTCTAGGCCCATCTTCTCCCGCCGTGTCGTTAAACACGTCATCAGAATCTACCTGGCGACTAGCGTCATTGGAGGCCAACATCCTCTCGATTTCCATCAAAGACGTGTCAACATCACTACCTGTGCGTCCTTTCATAGTCGACTGATCTTCCTCGTCCCTGAAAGCCCCGTTCTCACGACCCTGACCCTTCACCTGAATGTCGTTCTGAAGGGTCGTGGGCATCAGATCTACATCAGAAGAAGCTCTGTCGCTAGAGTCAGCAACTTTCTTGGTCGTAAGTGTAGAGGAGTAGTGAGGATTCTTGTGGAACCTGGCGCTAGGTGCGGAAAAAGAATCAGAAGTCGAGGTCAGGGTTCTGGCAGCGGGAGGGTGTTCCTGCGGCAAGTCATGGACTGTAATGCCGGCCCCTTCTGAAACCGACGACCGCTCCGTCCGCAGGCTCGACTTCATGGCGTCCGAGTTCCTGGCCATGTACAGGCTGTGGCGTCGCATCTCCCTCCAGATCTGCGAGTACAGCACCACAAGCACGATGGTGAGGACGATGAAGGCGACGAAGAGAAAAGTGTTGTACAACAACGGGTACACCGTGTCTTTCAGATCGTCTCGCGTGGAGCAGTCGCTGCCCGACACACCGACGATAAACGTCTCTGTCGTGCGTCGGCCGTAGATGATAGTGGGGGGAATGGCTAAGACGAGAGCGATGAGAACGTTGATTGTCACCGCTCTCTTGACGTCGCTCATGATCATTTGCGGCTTTAGCGGGCGGCACACCTTTTTGTACCTGTGTAAACACATTACCACACTTTAAAACCAGATGTCTCAAGTAATTAGCAATTCAAAGATTAGATTTGCGAGCGTTAAATCGTAAACAAAATTCTGCAGAACATCCCAGTGATCATATCAATATCATTGCACGATGTATTAATAATATCATATGGATAATATTAATATTTATATAATAAAGTTAGAGTTCTATGTTCGACCAGTAATGTTCTTTCCCAGAAGAGAAGCTGAAACACGGTAACGCTTTTTTCACGTGGAACGTGTGGGATCGGGGCTCTTACAAAATGCTGCGGTTCTGTTGTCTTCACCTCCATTACAGCCTGTCAACTTTTTGATTAGAAGTCACATGACGTTATTAGAAGTCACATGGCGTCATTAGAAGTCACATGACATTATTAGAAGTCATAAAACCTTGTTAGAAGTCGAAGACGCTATGAGAAGTCGAAATCAGACTGAAAATGTCCAGTTCTGCTCGATATCCCCAACGACGCAACAAAGATTTCACTTTTACAATCACCACAACAGCACCAACTCTGAGAATGAAGAATGTATCATTTCCTGACTGATGCAGAACTCGCAAAACACAATAATGCGTCGACGGTCTAAGAAAAAGTATCGATTAAAAAAAAAAAAGAAATAGAACACAGCGAATCGCTATTTTTAGCCTTCATTGGACATCGATTTTCCGGACAGAGGCGCCATTTCCTTTAAGGACCACACGTTGGGATAGGTTTTCGCCTAATGATCTTACTTCTGAGAGACTGTCCCATATTTTCCCACAGTTTTTTTATATATAATTCCAGTGCAGTTTCTTTCAGGCAAAATGGCACGCGACGTTGTACAGAGTAGTACTCTACTATAAGAATACAGTCGAATCCGGTTAATTGGACCACCGGATAATCGGACCAGCCGCTTAATCGGACCGAATCTTAAAAAAACGAAACAAATCCTATGTACATAAGCCTAATATTATTCGCTTATTTGGACCAAAATTCCGCTTAAACGGACCAAAGAACGTGACAGCGAATAAGAAAATTACGAAAATTTTTTATCCATCGACAACGAGTTTCAATGCTACGATGACAATGAAGATTACGACGCTGCAATTGTTGCTGGAATTGCAGCGAAACACACGACAGCATCGGAAGACGAGGGAAGTGACGACGATGCCCCAGTGAGTTGGTGCACGTGACAACACAGGATGCCGGGAAATGCATTTAAACTTTGCGTCGCAATTTCATGCAGGAGGGACGTGAAGGCAGTCCCATTGCTGCGTTAGATGTTTGTGGTGATTTTGTTCAAGTGCAATCCGTCAAGAGAACGCGTCAGGTCACACTGGATAAGTTCTTCAAAGGTTGACTGGAATTTGGTAAGAACTTTTTTTAAAGTTGTGATTCGCATGTTGTGTACTGTACATGTATCGTGTAGATCGTTTCGAAGAATTTGTTTGTAAATTTATTTTTCAATAAACAAAATTCGACTGTAGTTCTTGTTTGTATGTTCGCCATACGTGTGTGCCACACAATAAAGGTCATAATGACATTTTAATACACTGTATTTTACGTATAGCACGTCCCGTCTTAATTGTAACATAGGGCATGTTGGTGTAATCGGACCAGCCGGTTATTAGGACCAAAATCATCGCGTCCCGATGTGGTCCGATTAACCGGATTCGACTGTAGTAGTAATTTAAGGTAGGTAATTTTTGAGGGACGGTGGTTCCACCCCACGGTAATTTCGCACTATGGAGACTAGGAATAAGTTAAGAATAGTCTTAGCTCTTGTCTTTTATACTTTACAATATGTAATAATAGTAGCCCATTGTGTAAAAGTCTATGATCGCATTATTACTCATCACTATCTATCTATCTTATAATCAAAATAAATAAAATGTAGATTTGTAACGCGCGGGAACACATTTCGTGCACACTTTGCGCGGACGAGCCACACAAACACTCTAGTGAAAACAACGAACACACACACACACACACAGAGGGAGAGATGAACGCAACACTGACCAACAGGTCAGGAGACAGATCGTCCGTCATTCACAGGTGGGTAGAAAGGTATCATTAAAGAGGATGGACAGAGAAAGTTGTAAGTTAATGCAGACAGGCAATCGCGACGTCAGTCAAGGTACTTTCGGAAAAGAAAAGTTTTTAAGTTTCGTTTAAAGTCTGTAGTGATGGGGAGTGGCGAATGTTGTGGGGAAGTGGTTCTTGCATTACTTTCGCCCATACTTAGATGAAGCACGCTGTAACGTTGTGACCTGTCCTCCTGTCTCCGTGTTGCTCTCCTGCCAGGGCGATCCAATAATACGGTGGTAGGACGTCTAGACTGTAGGTTAAATCCCTGATTTTAATATGAACGAGATACATATATGTTTTCTCTTCATGTGACTTTTTTATGGGCTGCATCTTTTATTTCACATATTCTCTAGAGAGGGTAGATTTTTTCAGTTCACGTTAATGTTTTTAATGGGGTACCGGTTTTCCCGAGAAGTTTCTTAGGATGGGGTACATGTTTTCACTTGTCGTGAATTTTGTTTTGACGGTGTGTATGTTTTTAGTTTACATTTTATTTTGATGGAGTACGTGTCTTTACTTCAAGGTCTTTGGATGGGGCATATGTGTTCAGTTCAAGTGAATTTTTCTTTTGATGTGTACATGTTTTTATTTCAGTTTAAATTTCTTTGGATGGTGTTCATGTTTCCATTTCAGGTCTATTTTCTTTTTATGGGGCAAATGTTTTTACAAGTTAATTTTCTCTGGATAGTTAAATGTTTTCACATCACGCACATTTTTTCTTTTGATGGGGTATATGTTTTAAGTTACGTGAATTTTCTCAGGCGTAAGTGTTTCCGTGTCATGTTTTTCGTGTTTTTACTTCATGCGAATTTTCTCTAAATGAGACACAGATTTTTTCGCATGAATATTCTAAGAATGTCGGGATCTGTTCTGCTTTCTTCGGCGTACGGCGTGCGCTCCCCCCTCCCCACCACCACCACCACACACACACGTAAGCGCGACTACGCATAACCACAACCACACACAACCAGGGCTGCCCATAAGGCGTTGAAAGAACCATAAATCAAGTTGTCACGCACACAAGGATCTGCAAGCACACCTGCTGGTACGCCTACCTGTCTATAGCGATGACGAGGAGCGTGAGGATGGAGGCGAAGTTGCAGAAGTGTGTGAGGAAGCGCATGACTTTGCACACCGGCTCGTTGCTGAACTTAAAGTAAAAGTTAAGGTCGTTGATCTCAAAAGGGATGGCCAGGAAGCAGGTCAGGAGGTCAAAGGCCGCCAGGGAGATAATGAGGAAGTGCTGAGTGCTCATCTGCAGGCGGAAGTAGTAGATGAAACACGCCAGCAGGTTGCCAAGGCCACCGAAGAGGGCCAGAATCCCCAGGAAGACCATCACCGGACTCAGCTCCACCACTACCACGCTGTTAGCCTCCTCGCGAATCGCGTCCACCGACAGGTTAGTGTAGGTCGTTTGGTTTTTCACAGCCATTGCGTTTTGTTTATCAACAATTTCCGATCTTTGCGAAAAACATATGCGCACACACCTTGGTTCATAATGGAGTCACGTTCAACAAATAATAGGTGGCATGGACTGCATGCAGGGATCAACAGCATGCTTCGTCATTTCTCACGAAGAACGATTAGCTACACCTGTGTATTAATGACAATGCAAAGAAGTCACCTTGACGAGTTGAAGGCTTTAACGGGTTCAGATCTTTGCTGCAAACGTATCGCACAGCGATGTCGCGCGGGCAGGAGAATCTTCGCTGTGACAGGAAGGAGATTTTGCTGAGCAGTTTTCATGGTGATGTGAAGTAAGCCCCTGCACATCCAGCTTCACTGTGCGGAAGTGCCAGAACAATCGGGACGCTTGCCCCTCTCAGTGGAAGAGAAGTGTATCACGGTCTACACATCGGCCACGCTGTGGGACGACCGAGGCAGACTCATCCAGTGCCACACAAAGCCCACGGGCCCTGCAGTTTGTGGAAACGTGCCCCAGGCGATGACCAGACTCTATTCATCGCCATGTCAGCACGTGGCTCGCGGCTCGCGGCCCTCACGTACTGTCGAGCACCCGTCCAGTGTTCTCTGACTCAGAGAAACGTTGCCGAACCCTTGATATACCGTCCATAGCAATGAAACATTTCTGGCGAAGTCAACCGCGTGGGAGAGTGGTACCTTTAGCCAGGTGATGGACAGTGGCAGGCAAAACAAAGATGGCCACGAGGTGCACTCTCAACACCAGAAGTGAATCTGATAAAAAAAAAATACAGGTCGTAATTACTCAATTGTATACACTTCGAAAGATGTACTACAAAACAAAGTATATATATATATACATATATGGTAAAAATTGGTAATAATGCTTAGTCAAGTTGGAAGCAGCAGGGAATCGGATATATTTTTTTTTCGAGAATGTAGTAACGGTTTTTAATTAGCTCTACTCTCCCCTGCTTTGGCTGGACTTGGGTATAGCAAGTCAAATGTAACGTCATTCTAGCTGGAAGCTGGTTTGGTCCGGGAAAATACAAAATTGAGACTTCGAGAGTGGCCAATCCGGAGACCCTAAAGAATCGTTGTATTTTATTCACCAGGCTACAGTGTGTGTGTGACCTCACTAGGCTACAGTGTGTGACCGTCAGTCACTATAGCTCTGAAGGCAGTCATCAAGTGCATGTAGTTGTGGTGTGACTGTGACGTAAGTGAGACTTCACTCCAGTTAAACTCGGAAGAAGCACGGCTAAATATTTATTTGTATATTGAGTGACAGTCTTCTTTGTCGACGACCAGCCGGGTCTAGGCCAACCGCCGATGGTTTATGTTATGAAGAAGTCGTTGCGAGGTCGTTGACAAGCCACCTTTCACACCTACTGTAATCAACGTAGGATATTCCTACTCTGTAACCGAGTGTAAGGAGATTATTATTCATGTTGTGATCGTTTGTAGTGGAGGTCACCGATCTTCTACTCAAGGCCTTCATAAATACAGTTAACCTCCTCAACAGCAAGGGTCTACGATCACCAAGTATTGGTTTCCATTATAGACTGGCAATGGTAAACATAATACTTATCATCTTCCATTTACGCTCCATTTACAGAAAACCCACGATATGCGCCATAACCTTTAAGACAAGAACAAACGCATTGCTGTCTACACAATAGTTACCCCCCGCTGAAGTGTGCTTGGCACGTGTTTCTAAATTGTACCCAGACATAGAAAACACTACGTTGCCACTTGCCTTCGTCTTTGTGGCGCGTCTAGCGGGTCTTTCGCCGGAGAAACAAATGAACAACATTCACACTGAAGGGCTATATTTCGAGTCTCTTCCTTGTCCGCCTGACAGAAAGGGGGATTTTTTCTCCTTCTTATCTTCTTTTAAAGCCGTGTCCTTTTTCTCGGTTTTCCCCAACCCTTCCCATTTTGTTCCTCACTCACGCGACTTCTGATTTCTTTTGTTGTCGCTGTGCATAACTTGCGGTGTGTGCACGATCCGCTCACCGGTGTCTACGCCAGCAGCTAAGGAACTTGACAAGACGGATTTAACATGAATTGGTCTTTGCTTCGCTTACCCCATGTTTTTTTTTTTTGCTTCAACGATGTATTTAAATGCATGTGCATGCACACATATATTGCTTAATAGCAAGCGCATCGTTCCTGTTTCCTAAATGTCTTACTTTCTGTGGCTGTTGCGCTTTAATTTCACTTTAAAAAAAACAACCATCTGACTTCTTAGTCTACAGCCAGGGACGTAACATCTAGTGCATGGCAAGGGCGACTAGGCTGCCGAAGAAAGATTTTTTAAAATATAAAATTTACATCTCGTGGATTGCTCGAAACTTCTTCGTTTTCCAAAAATCATCATTTTGTGTTTAAAAAAGCAGGCCTTTAACCACTCCCCCCCCACACCCTTCCCCTTAACGGTCATTGTCACCGACTGTGCCGGGCAAAGCGCTCCATAATCACGGGCTAGGAAACTTTAGTCAGAATCCACTTTGCCATCGCTCATATCATGCACCCGGAGTCATACGAACATGAAAAGGAGGGTGACAGGGCATGGCACTGCTAACTGATTGGTTTTTACTTGCGAGTCAGTACGCGCTTGTTGTCTTTCCGTTTCCTCCTTCATTCCCCCACCCTTTACCACATCCCCCTGCCGGTCCTCCGGCCACACTTCCCAGTTTGTATCCACACTTTCCTTGTTCCCGTCCGACCTCATCGAGCTGTGTAAGATGACAGGGTGGTATAGTATTTTAGATTCACATCTCAACATACAGACATCAATTTGAAGTCGTTCGTTCGTTCGTGAGTGGGTGGGTGGGTGGATGGTGGGTGCTTGGGTGGGTGGGGGTATTTAGCGTCAAGTTACCAACGAAGAAGAGGGGGGGCATCCGAAGACACTATCCCCACCCGCGATTAGCCTTGTAAACAGGCGTTACACGCAGACAAAATGCGCGTGCTGGATAGGGGACCCATGCAGTTCCCAGCACGGCGTAACCCCTATGCTACGGACTGGGCCCACACTGATGAAAACTGACTTGGTGCAAAGAACCAACTGGTGCACAGACGAGCGAACATGACTGTCTGCCTGTCTGTCCGCCCGTCCTTCTCTCTATCCATCTCTCTGTCCCCCGAGGGGCGGGGGGGTGTCCCTATAGCCCTCCCCGCCTATATAACATATACAGCTGACAGCTTTGTGTGTCGTAGCTGCCGACTTAACGTATGCATCCAGGACCATTTCAAGGTGTGTCGGTGGGCGGCATGACCTTGATGTGTCCCAGATCACAAACCCTAAAACATTTTCTGCCCCACTTGTGCCACGCACGACCCAACAGCATGGGAGCGTGTCCCGTCATAACCAGAGGCGGCGATACGCAACGGAGGTAAATACCTGTAAGGTCTTAAAACAGCACGGGTCTTTGTACAGGTATATATCACAAGGGGCATAACCAGATTAATACAAATAATAATAATCCTTACTAATTAAAATACACTGAGTGCTCCGGTGGAAACAGTGATTACAAATATACAAGGGGCTATCCTTTACAGCAAACACAGCTACGATTCACGTTCAATTTGAATTTTAACGCAATTGTGAGCATAACATTAGCAGAAAGTCGCCAGACTGCCATAAAAAGAGTTGCGATCAGCACGTTGTCTAACCTCGAGACAGAACATCAAACGTTTCACTAAAGAAATTTGCGGTGATCTCAAGGAGTCCGAAAACTCCCTGACGTCACACAGGTTGACTGCAGGTGAAGCTGAGCCTAAAATAGCCTCGTAATTCAGGTAAGCAGGTATAGAAGCTTTTCTTGCAGCATAAACTGATCAACAAAGTAGACGGAGATTACTGACCGATATGAAACATTAACCATTATTGCAAACATTAACTGATGGATAATGTCCAGCAAGTTGGGAAAATAGAAGCTCTCAATGAAATCACATAAAACCCAGTCACTAAAATACACGATTAAATAGGTATCAAAATAATGTGACATTGAATGAGACGGGGTAAGTCTGCTGTAACTGCTGGGCAAAAGAATCAGCACCAGCAAGATGTATCAAAGGGTTCCGTTGTTGTTGTTGTTGTTGTTGTTGTTGTTGTTGTTGTTGTTGCTGCTGTCTGTTTGAAAGCGCTCCATGGGCCTCCAGCAAGTGAAAAACTAAAAGACAAGCCGGCCCCAGTTAGCTTTTAACGAAAGGGTCGTTGTTCCTTTCTCGTTTCTTTGATTTTTACCAAGAACGACGGATATAACAGCGGAGGATCGGGATTCCGACACAGTGGTAACCGACACAGTGGTAACCGATGGTAAACGACACAGTGGTAACCGAAACAGTGGTAAACGACGCAGTGGTAACCGAAGGAGTGGTAAACGACACAGTGGTAACCGAAACAGTGGTAAACGACGCAGTGGTAACCGACACAGTGGTAAACGACACAATGGTAACCGATGGTAAACGACACAGTGGTAACCGACACAGTGGTAAACGACACAGTGGTAACCGATGGTAAACGACACAGTGGTAACCGAAACAGTGTTAAACGACGCAGTGGTAACCCAAGGAGTGGTAAACGACGCAGTGGTAACCGACACAGTGGTAAACGACACAGTGGTAACCGACACAGTGGTAAACGACACAATGGTAACCGACACAGTGGTAAACGACACAGTGGTAAACGACACAGTGGTAACCGACACAGTGGTAAACGACACAGTGGTAACCAACATAGTGGTAACCGACACAGTGGTGAACGACACAGTGGTAACCGACACAGTGGTAACCGACACAGTGTTAAACGACACAGTGGTAAACGACACAGTGGTAACCGACACAGTGGTAACCGACACAGTGTTAAACGACACAGTGGTAACCAAAACAGTGGTAAACGACACAGTGGTAACCAAAACAGTGGTAACCGACACAGTGTTAAATGACACAGTGGTAACCGACACAGTGGTAACCGACACAGTGTTAAATGACACAGTAGTAAATGACACAGTGGTGAACGACACAGTGGTAACCGACACAGTGGTAAACGACACAGTGGTAACCGACACAGTGGTAAACGACACAGTGGTAACCGACACAGTGGTAACCGACACAGTGGTAACCAAAACAGTGTTAAATGACACAGTGGTAACCGACACAGTGGTGAACGACACAGTGGTAAACGACACAGTAGTAAATGACACAGTGGTGAACGACACAGTGGTAACCGACACAGTGTTAAACGACACAGTGGTAAACAACACAGTGGTAACCGACACAGTGTTAAACGACACAGTGGTAACCAAAACAGTGGTAAACGACACAGTGGTAACCAAAACAGTGGTAACCGACACAGTGTTAAATGACACAGTGGTAAACGACACAGTGGTAAACGACACAGTGGTAACCGACACAGTGGTAACCGACACAGTGTTAAATGACACAGTGGTAAACGACACAGTAGTAAATGACACAGTGGTGAACGACACAGTGGTAACCGACACAGTGGTAAACAAGCGGGGAATTCTCGTTTATGGAAACTTTTTGAGCTGAAAAAATGCAAGATTGAGTGAGAGATAGAAGAAAATGTTGCAGTTTGGCGTGTGTGCAACACTGTCATCAAATTCGCAGGTGGCACAGCCAACATGGCCCCACAAATCTGACGACACTATACGATTTTGATGGGTTGTACTTGTAAAGGCTTGCACAATATACTTTGTTTAGTCGGTCTTAGTTCCAGTTTCCGTTCTCTTCTCTCTCTCTCTCTCTCTCTCACACACACATGCACACGCACAAGCACAAGCGCCCTTCTCCCACCCCGACACGTAAGATGTTAAATACGCACAGACGACGAATCTTTTGCTTCCAAAAAACCCTGGTTACCTGTACGGCCAGTATACCGGTAAAAACAACCGGTATGGCAGTGAAATACCGAAATGTGTAGTGGCGCGGGTTTCTGCACCGCTACCCACCTTTAGAAAAAGCAAAACAACGTCCACTGAAATGCTATTGGCCCGATCGTTTTTCTACCTCAAGAGGAAGTCCACAGATTGTGGGAAATACATGACCGAAACAGAGGGCCTGTGTCAGGTTGAATTTAACGCTACCTGATCTAAATATCCGGGATAAAAGGCTTTTGTACAATTATCTGTAACAGGTTGTGCTGTATGTCCGTCCTAGCCCCAACCAGACAAAAGGAAAAGAAATGAGCCACAAGTAGTTTACTGCACGTGGGCAGGAAACTGGGAGACAAGAAATGTTTACAGAATAGTTCTCTCTCTCCTACACATATGACACATGTGCACACGTACTTCCATCTATAACAATATGCAAAAGTGCTTCTTATTTCTCACTCACTCACTCACATTCTCACTCACCCACCCTCACTCACTCACTGCACCTTCGCGCGTTAACACACACCTGTGACCATTTCGGCAACAATCTAACGAACTTTGTGACTTTTTCTAAGTTCAGACATAAATGTTGGAAGGTATAACAAGCACAGCTGACCGGCCTATCGATCGCTGCCCAGTTTGTACTCCACTGCCAAGAAATACAAGAGATGGCGTGAACAACAGGGCAGTGACTCAGACAGCTCAACAGCTCAACGTAACATTGTAACAGTACGACTCGGATCGCGTCTATGGATGGGTCCCATTCACAAGCCAAGGGGCGACCAACACTCACTATAACAGACAATATCGGTTAAAACGTTTATAGAATTTTTGCACAGACCGTGTAGATAAGTTTTACATTTGTTTGAGGAGTGTGAGCACAACAGGTTTACTTTCTTGTTTAAAATCTTTTGGAGATGCTCACACTGTTATACTATGTAATACCTTTTATACTATGTAATACCTTTTATATTAAGTACTACCTTCTCCCATGCGACCTTTAGTACAGTCGCCAATAAAGTATTTTGTAAAGTCTGTGACACTTCAGGAAAAGTGTCATAAAACCACATGACACCCAGCGAACATCTCCGATTGTTTCTTGACGCCCAAGGTATTTTTAATTATTTCAAGATTTAACAACCAGGAACTGTCATTGCTAATCTGTGGACGCCAAGCAAAGCTGTTCGGAGCACTGCAACCACGCAGCCAATTCAGCTGGTATTTACCTTTATGTCTTTGTAAGAGTGAATGATTTATAGAAGCATTCTTTCGCTTTTATGTGTGCCAATGAGTGTGTTGTTGGTTGTTTTTTGTGATAAAGCCTTCAACCTGCAGCTGTTTTACCCGTCAACTTTCCAAACAGTCTAGATTTTTGAAAGCATTTTATTTTATTTTATTTTATTTTATTTTAGGGCGAAGGGATCTGTCGTGACCTTGTGAAATTATGATCTCATAACACAAGACATAGCTACAATCAGGGACGCGCAGCTTCCATACAAGATAAGCTATGCGACATTCTGTCGGTAAGTATGTAATCGCACCTAGCCAAATATTATATATAGGTAGAATATTTGCCAAACATTCCACCCCACATGTTAAGCGATTACGTTTATGACTGTAATACTCCATTGTGGCTTACAAATCCGAGCTGTGTCACACTACTTACAACCCACACAAAAGTTTAGGGAGGGTGGGGGGGGGGAATTGGTGCTTAACGTCCATC
>SMGT01002121.1:136632-165302 GCA_004794575.1 Lanistes nyassanus | reverse complement strand
CACTACTTACAACCCACACAAAAGTTTAGGGAGGGTGGGGGGGGGGAATTGGTGCTTAACGTCCATCCGCAAACTATGTGCATATCAGGACGGTGTTGCTTAGACAAAGTTTACGTGCTGCCACACGTGGGACTGATTGCGCAACACGGGCCTCAGTCCCACCCAGTCACATTATACTGACACCGGGCACAAAAGTTTAGGGAAGAACTCTATCCGTAAACGTCCCACAAAAGCTGTTCTTCTTTTCCCCATAGCTCAGGGGAAGTCATCCATGACAAACCAGTTTGTCACTGGGCTATGTGTCGTGCTGCACAGATCACCTGCTGTCAACCAGGTGTGGCACGCTGCCAATATGAGATTCAAGAAAGGTAAGTCAAGACGTTGTGTTCACAACTCTTTTGGGGCATATACAACAACAGCAGTATCTACCCTACAGATAAGTATGATTTATACTAAGTACAGTACCGATAAATATACATCATTAGGAGCTAGTCACTTATATTTGAAGTGAGAGAAAAGAGTAATTCCTCGTGTAGGAATGAGCTGTTACGACACAGTATGCAGGGAATGAGCTGTTACGACACAGTATGTAGGAATGAGCTGTTACGACACAGTATGCAGGGAATGAGCTGTTACGACACAGTATGTAGGAATGAGCTGTTACGACACCGTATGCACACAAAGAAGTCGCATTGAAGAATTTAATTTACTTCGCCTACCGTTTCGATCGCTTCACAGATGGTCAAGCGCTAATGCCTCCGACATCAGTCGACCATGTGCCGACAGTTCTCCCAGCCAAGTGCGCCGCTAGGCACTGACTGCGTTTGTTCGGATCAAGGCAGTCAATCAGACCCCCCCCCCCCCCGCTAGAACGCTGATATAACTGGGAATCAATCACTTTGTGCCCCCCACCCACGATATTAGGCCGACGGTTATACGTGTTAGTGGCAGAGCTAGTGCATCCGGCTTTGTCTGCAGAGTATTCTACTGATGTTGGGAACTCCAGGAAATACTCTTGCCAAACAATCACTGCCCGAAAAATATGCAAATATCGGCGTTAAATGCTTGCGGGGGTTTCCTCTTTGGGTAAACAATTTCAGGAAATTAATGGAACTCCGTCGTTTAATAGTCAGATTCCAAACGACTTTGTTTACATCGCCAGAATGTTCAGATGTTGAAAAAGATTCTATGCATTTTAAGTATGATTACTATATGCGTGTAGTTTCGAAACAAACTGTGGAGCAGACGTCAAGAATCCTAATTATTATTATTGATAAGCTAGGAATTTATAGTAACATAAAGCTGTAGATAGGTATTATAAAACTACTATATATATATAGTTTCCACAATAGCAAAAGGAGTTTCAAAAAATAAATCCGCGGTTCCAGTAATACCACAGACATACATAGACGCATTTGCACAAACACATCTACACACATTCTAGCACATAAAACATTTCCATAAGTGTGTATTTCTCGCCTGTGATCTAAACTTTACTTCACCCAGACAGACAGACAGACAGACAGATCGATTGACCGACAGCAAAAAGACACACTGATGACCAACAGACGGATGGACAGACAGAAGTACGCATATGCGCATATAGGAGTATCTTTTCCCACAAAGTTTATTAGCGTATATGACATGTATTAGCGTATATGACATGTATTAGCGTATATGACATGGAGTGATGGGTTGGAATAGAGGCTAGTAGCATAGAGATTACGTACTTGTCATCAATACAGAGGCTAGATTATTTGGATCCCGTGTCGGGTACACGTACTCCCACACCCCACCCCGACACAGGCCCCTAGCCTCTCCCCTCCGAACCTGTCATTTCTAAGTTACTTTTAAGCAATAAACAATAAACAACGGTGGGAGATGGACTGTGTTGAGCGAGTAAACGCGTAAGAGGAGGAATGAGTGCGTGTGAGTACTTGTCTCTACTACTCAAAGGAACTAAAGGTATTCTATACGTTACCTTTTTTTTAAACATCGACTTGGATTAAGTTCACAAAATACGCAGTACAGATTGCTACAAAAAAGCATTTGGGGCTAAGAAGGGCCCAACATTTCGTCGCCATAGCCACTCCCTCTTTGTTAACCAAATCTTGTACTTGTATGTCTTAAAGGGGAAAAAAAAGAAATTCGCGCTTGTATGAAGCTCTGCAGTGATTAATATGCTGTAACATCTGCCCAGTTCCGTACACGTCTGACTCGCACAACGCAGTGATCAAAACCCCTGCGCTTCATAAAGCGCCATATTGCGATTGGCAGATTGGAAACAAAAACAAGAGAGCGGATCTCACCTGCGAGAATTGTAATACCTGGATCGCGCGCTGAACAACTGCTGATCAGGATGGCGGCCCGGCCGTAACGCACTGTGTACTCCCCCTGTGCGCCTTGATGCCCTGCCGTGTCGGTAATGGGCAGACGATTGAGAACAACCTTGTGATGTGCTCTGACTGTGGGAGGAGAGGCTAGGAAAGCAACAGGGGGAAAAAGTGTGCGCCGCGGAGCGGGGGTGCAACGGCATGTCAAGTCCGGATTTTTTTTAACGGCGGGAGATGTTCCTGGTAGCCTGCCTATAAACCCTAAGTTTCGAGGACCAGAGGGAATAGTTCGTCTCACCTGTCAACAGGAGAAAGCGGTGAATAGCTTATTTTCCGTAAGGTGACTCGTCGGTAGTATTTCGTTTTCGCACTGTGTTGTTTTGTGCAGTGTTGTGTTGCGCGTGCGTATGTCTGTGTGTGGATGTTCGCGTGCGTGCAGGCAAGTGCAAAGAGACAGAAGAAGAAATTATGCATGTGCGTGCATTTCTTTGTGCGCAAGGGCCAGCATGTGTGCGTGCGTGCGTGCGTGCGTGCGTGCGTGAGTGCGTGCGTGCGTGCGTGCGTGCGTGCGTGCGTGCGTGCGTGCGTGCGTGCGTGCGTGCGTGCGTGCGTGCGTGCGTGTGATAGAGAAAGGCACAGAGACAGCGACAGAGCGAGTTTGAATTCGGAAGGGACACCTACAAGTCCCGACGTAAACAACACCGCCGTATGATAATGCAGTGGCAGCTGGCACCTGTAAAACGTCAAAATTATCAATCGCATTCATTCTCCACCCCCACCCCCTATTGTTTTGTCCCCTCACTGCTAATTTATGTGATCTCACTTTGACATCGAATCAAATAAAAACACGCACCTTTCAAGCGCACGTCACCACGGTCATCTACAGTACAATCCGGCCAGTACAGTCTGTGTACAGAACACCGTTACAGACGAGGTGAGGTAGGCAATTTTAGAGACACTGCTCTCACGTTGAGATGATTTCCCGCTGTGCGGGGACGGGGTCCTATTACTACCCAATGCTTTTAACTGCAGTAAGATGACCCAGACGGAAGGACAGTTTATTTACGAATCGCGGAATAGCCGAATGGAGTCTGCGCAATGTTTATTTCAAGATACAAAAGACATCTATAAGAACTACAGAATTATTAAAACGTCTTTCACTTTTGAAAACTACCTAAAAATATTGCCCCCAAATCACTACACACCGCTTCTTAACTTCCGACTTTTGAACAACAACTTCCCAGTCCAAACGCACAGAATACAGAGAATACCCAGAGAAGACAGAATCTGTCATCTTTGTAACAGCAACGACATCGGTGATGAGTACCATTATTTATTTTGCTGCGATAAATTTAAGGATGACCGAAACAAATGGCTACCTTATTACTACAGAAACCGCCCTAATGCCTATAAATTTCAGTGCCTATTCTCAACAGGGAGCAAACGATTGCTTACAAAGCTGTCATGTTTTATTAAAATCTTACTTAAAGACGCTTGTGTACATGGATAATTGTATGTTTGTAGCAAGCTCTTGCGAGCCTCTTAAGATTCGTTGCTAATTTGTTTGCTTATCAAAGTGAATTTTTGCTCACCTATTTATTGATTTGTTGTACTGTTGCTTATGTTTTGTCTTCATACCCCACTGACGGTGAAGGAAGAAAAAATAAATTCTGAAAATTCTGAAATAAATTCTGAAGAAAGAACCCTTGCGCGTTCCCGGATTCAAACTAGCAATCTTCTACACGCAATAGTCCGCATAGAGCTAACCAGGAACCTACCGTTAGAGACCGTAATGGGATCGCGGTTGTATGCCACGCAGTACTCTGGCCTTGACCTATGAGGGCGCGGGCACCGTTTGCGTGACCTGTCAGAGTGACGATTGCATTTCGCCAGATGTTTACCTGCTTCAACACAACAAAGGTGGAGTGCAGATAGGGGTGTTTGTCTCGGGAAATGATACGCTCTTAGACGGATAGATAGTCCCAGGCTCGCTAGAAAGACGAAGACGTTAGTTTAAAACAAGTAGATTCACTGACAGCGACAGATAAATGGATGGACGAAGATGGACGTTGGACAGACGGATAGAAGGTCTGATAGAGGAACGCACGGAAGCATCGTTAGATTGATGGATTGAGGACCAAAGAAGGAAGGAACGGATGGATGGATAGATGGATGGACAGAACGGAAGGCAGGCAAAGTTCTCAAACCGGCAAACATGTTCATCAGTTTCATTGGCTGGAATGCAGAGAAGACGTACACAACGATGATCGACGAGAAGTTAAAAGCGAAGACGACTTCTGTTTGTGTCGAAGCTTACAGCACGAGGCAATAAAACATGGAGATTGATAGCATAGGGCCGGGGAAGTGTCAGCACAGATTCAGACTCTCACCATCAACAGTATCCCGAATTACTGAGTCGTTACGAGCGTTGGAGGAAAACGGCTTAGTTCCATCCGTGAGCATAACCGGGGCATCTGCATTCCTGTTTTTTTTTCTCTCATGCTAGTGTCGCAGTTTGATACAGAATCTGCTTTCGACAAAATGAACCACACCTTCTAGAAAACAGTCGCATAGTTTCCCATTTTCAGAAACATGGTGACTCTGGGAAAATGTTTTCCCGTCGATGCAAATAATAATCAGCCTACATAATGAGAGGTCGTTTCAGAAAAAGAAAGACAAAATCACATAATGTCTACGGTTCCCAAACATAAGAAGTGACTCCATAAATCACGAAAGGTGGATGCGTACAATGCAACTCAGGGACATACAGGGATATGACTGCAAGGTGTGGAGTGTCACATGTCACTCCTAGGTAAGCCTGTTCGCTCCTCCCTTTCTTCACACCTTGGTAGGTGGGCGCTACGTCATTAGCCATAGACAGGCTAATAGCTCAGCCCCAACCTAGGCTGGCCAGAACTGGTTTGAACTAGAATAAGGTGGTTCTTGGAAGCGCAGTGCGAGAAGGGCACAGGGTACTTAAGCTCTGGACATTGGATAGGATAGACAGACTCGGACAGGACATGGAGAGAGAGTTAATGTAGGAGGAACACCAAGAGAAGCGGACACGTGTAGACCCACGGACCTCTACCCCTCGCCATCTTAGCCAGGACGTTGTTGGAGCAGCAGCTAGCAATCACGCTGAATACACTGGAAGTATTTCGCCGACACGCCAACGAACAGACGTGTAAGTGACTGTTGACTGTGCCTTATAAGTTAGGACTGCTCTTACCATAAACTTATCTTAGAGTCTGGGACTCGGGTTGATTTAAGATAGGTGGTTTTATCCTGCCGGAGACAGGAGACGTCATAAGCTAGTGGCCGGACGTATGCCAAAAGGGGAGGTAGAGGAAGTGCTGGTCGTGGCAGTGTCATAGCTTATTGTTGGTCGTTGAATAGCTTTGGAAGTGTGTATTGCAGAAGTAGTTGTTTCAGTAGTGACGAGAGTAGGAGCTCTATTGTCGGTCACTTACTGTATGTGTGTATTGAGCGGGATCATAGGCCGGTTTGCAGTTTGATTTCCCCTCTGGAGTTTGATTATCTTCTTTGTCTGATTCCACGTGGTATGACGTAATCAGGCAGCGTCTTACCCTAGACACGAGCACGGTGATTCTTTGTAAATAATTTGTAGATATATTTGAAGTTGTCGAGCCAGTTAGTGTTTGAAATATATGTTGAATAACGGTTCGCTGCAGTTGTGTCTTTTACGAGGGTGGGGGCTCTTGAGCTAGAAGTGTTTTGCCTGTGTGAGACTGAGCGAAGTGTCAGAGTATGAGAATCTTTTCCCTCGGTAGATTTCTCTGGTTGTTCACATTATTTCATAGCGTCGTCATCCTCTGGTGTAGAAACCATTGACCTGTTGCAGTAAAGGTTTTGGTGACGATTGCTCAATTAAATCTACTTTTACGAGATCACCATAAAAGTTTGTTCAGTAATTCTGGAGAAGTCGAGTCCAATAAGTTAAGGTACGGCCCGTTACGTCACATGGAAGTCGTTTGGGGTTGGACAATGTATGACATAATTCACATTCTGGAATGTTGACACAGAGTACAGTCAAACGTAAAGGCTGTCCCGTGACCTTTTAGGTCGTAGAAGAATGAGGGTGTTAAAGACCCCCACCTTGCTGTGGGTCAGCCTGGTGAGGAGGGTACCTATCTCCTCACTCTCGCCGCCTTACCTGCCCTGACTCCGGGGTTAGGTACCCTTTCGCAGGTGAGTACGCTGGGAGAAGCAAGGTGCGTTGCACAGGTACCGAACCTGTCCGACACAGAGTAGCAGTTAATTAAGAATCGAACTGATTCATCAAGGGTTTAATTAAACACAATTTCTCGTGCTAAAATCATATTTGTCTTTTTGAGTAAAATAGAAGGAAAATGTGTTAAAGATCA
The DNA here is from genome assembly GCA_004794575.1 of Lanistes nyassanus. Taxonomy (NCBI): domain Eukaryota; kingdom Metazoa; phylum Mollusca; class Gastropoda; order Architaenioglossa; family Ampullariidae; genus Lanistes; species Lanistes nyassanus. The sequence continues at coordinate 158,584 of SMGT01002121.1, read as the reverse complement.
GAGCTTGTTTATTGGCAATGCTGTAAAACACTCAGCTGACGACGAAGATGAAGATCGAGGAAGCAGAACAAGGTGTACCTTGAAAGATGAAAGAAAACGCTCACCTAGATGAAGTTTGCTGGCGTGTCGTGCTGACCCTTCACAGGGCACGTTCGAGGTGTTGTCAAGTTGCCAGGGTCAGACCCTGTTCATCAGAAGTACGACATGCGACGTAATTACAAGAGCTCTCTTCACAGACAGCCGTTAAACGTGATGGGGTGACAAAAGCGCGGGCACCTGATCTCACCAGGTGCAAAGTCGCCATAGGAACAGGTCGCATTTTCTCACACCTTGTGCAGGCGGAGGACAGATTTTTTTCTGGCACGTGTCCTGTGTAACTGGAGCGCAATCAGATGTGCGCGTCCGCTAGCCGATGGGCCCTTTACGACATACAGTTGCTTGAAAAGAAAATCTGGACACGGGAGATCCTTCCCTCCTTGAGAGTGACGAGCTACACACACACATACACACACAAGCACGCACGCGCGTGGAAGTGAGGGAGGGATGTAGGACACACTGACAACGGGGAAGATGGAGGAACCAAAGTCAACCTGGAATAAACGCAAACACGAAAGAGCATAACATATGCGCCTTTTCCTACCCTTGACTCCAAAACGCACCGCTTTCTTACTGGCGAATCAAAGGGTTAAATCTTCTGAGGGAAACGGTTTAAATGTACACAGCGATGGTTGTGTCTGGCCGATTCCTCGATGTCAGAGAATGCGGGAGCTAGCCCGAGTGTAGAAACAATACGTTTATATTTCCTTCCCTCCTCCCTCCACACACTCCCCCGAAAGGCTATATCTCCACTATGTACACACGATGCTCAGGCAGACACATGACAGTCTTCAATCGAAGAATAATAAAGACTTATCTGCTGTAGACACGGTGAGGTAAACTGACAATTTGTGATGCAGCAGACAGAAAATATGCGACCGCCGTTGTGTTTTATTGCCCTTAAGCAGTGCTCTGCAGTTGCATACTGATGAAGATTTTCTGCTTGCAAGAGTACGTACGTACGTGCTTACGTATGTATGCATGTATACATCCAGTTATGTATGCGTGGCTTTGCGTGCGTATGTATTCATGGGTTCGTGCGTGCGTGCGTGTGTATGTATGTTTGAGTATGTGTATGTGTATGTACGTGACCATGCCATGTTTTTCTTATAATTTTGTTGTTTCGCCGAAATGGAAACGTTCCTCTCATCTTTTTCTTGTGCCGGAAAATCAGTTCTGCACTGAAGACAAATGTAGGGAAAGTAAAGTTTGCTTTTAATTGCACTGAATATGGAACAACTGCTTGAACATTTATTTTGGTCTGCCTTCTGGCAAATTCTTCTTCCCCCGAGACATCCGCAGAGATTTACAGATCGGTTCAAGCCTTCGCGTGGGTGTGTGCACACCCTCACGTGCAAAGAAATGCCACAGAGAACACAAAATGTATAGTTTACAGTCGCATGTCAGATGTTTGGGCTGTCATTTCTCGAAAATATTTCTTTAAGGCACATACCTTATGGTCGTGGTATTTCGAAGCTGTCCCACAAAGTTTGGTAAACTAGAAGGCACATTTGGCTAGATGTATTTTTTTTTTTTTGGGGGGGGGGGCAGTGTTTTAATTCAGCTTGGCTAAATCGTTCGAACTTGAACCCAGCATATAATTGTAGGCTAAAGCTGCACGAAGGAGGAACAGGGCAGAAGAGGACAAAAATAACAAGGTTAGAGTTGTCTTTCCGCATTGCTCAGCAGGGATGATTCCTTCTCCTTGTTGCACAAAGCTGGATCCTGCAATCTGTCATCCTTTTTTTAATACCTTTTCTTTCCGTTATTCCGCTATCTGAAGGGGTTTTCTAATGACGTTGAAATTTTGCTGTCTCCCTGCTGTGGATTTTCAGCATCAGCACCATTTCTCACCACCCCACCCCACCCACACACACACTCCCCGCCCCCAGCCCTTTACATCCTAGCCTGGAAATTGTTGCTAATGGCATGGGAGATTTTCCCCTTTTTTTCCAGTTAAGGCTTTACACCAGTTTTCTTTTCAGCGGTTGTCTTTCGCTGCTGACGCATTTCAAACAATCTAAGTAACCATGGTTACGTATCCGAGGGTTTTTATCTCCTACCCCTCCCCATGGCTGAGTCAACAGACACGCATCACATCTTTCGGCACGCGTGGATGCGTGAATGCAGGTAATTGAGCAGCGTTCACATCACAATAACAGGCCGGGCACGTAAAGACAGAATAATTCACAATTGTGAGCATGAACATTCCAGTGCAGTAGCAACTGGTTCTCATTCGGTTCAGCTGTTTCCATTTCTCTCCACAGGCACCCAGCATAGCAGTCGCCGTAGCGAGCTACAGTCACAGCTCATCCGTGTTCCTGTCTCCCATCATGTCCCACTCCCATCCGACTCCCATCCCAACCAAAGTAAGAAAAATGTCGCAACCGAGATTCGAACACGCAATTTTCAGTTCCTAAGCCCCACGCCTTTCGGTGGTTCTTTTTCACTTTAACCATAAGACTCGAAACGTCACGGGGCAAGCTTCTTACCGCTACAATGAACACAGCCTGCCGATGTGGTCTGTAGCCGAGTGGTTGAAGTGTTGGGGCAGTGCCCGAAGATATATTGTTCGATCTTCGGATTCGGCTCACCTGTGACTGTGCGCTCACCCCGGAGCGCCGTACCTCTCTGCGGCGACTGGTGCATTGGGTGCCTGAGGACAGAAATGGAAACAGCTCAGCTGTATGAGGGGGGGGGGGAATTGGTGCTTAACGTCCATCCGCAAACTATGTGCATATCAGGACGGTGTTGCTTAGACAAAGTTTACGTGCTGCCACACGTGGGACTGATGGCGCAACCCGGGCCTCAGTCCCACCCAGTCACAGTATACTGACACCGGGCCAACCAGTCCTAGTACTGTTCCCTTCTGGCAGGGCAGCTACTAGATTGCCAATTTTTAAGTCTTAGGTATGACTCGGCCGGGACGCCTCGGAAGCGGACGCCTTAACCACTAGACCACCGAGGCGGTCTAGCTGTATGAGAACCGGGTGGGAAATGATGATGATGACGATGATGACGACGACGACGAGATGAAGGTAAATGTTGTCAGAGTCTGAGCGTCTGTAAGATGATTTGCAGAGCACGACAGATACCTGTCACAGTCAGCCTCGGACTTATTTCTGACAAGCCAAAGGACCCGGCGCTGCCCGGGTTTTTCTAGGTACGGGCCAAGATACAGGGTCAAAAAATGACCTATGACCTTCTGCTGGTGAAAAAGAACCCGCCTGCTGAATTTGGTGTGGATTGGTACCTGGGTGCGGATTTGTATAACAAACAAACAAACAAACAAAAAACACACACACATTCGGCTTTATGTATTAGGTAAGTGTTTGTCTTTTTATGTAGTTTATCACGGTAATCAAGATAAAATCTGACTACTTAACTTCTGACCACGGGTTCTCTGAAAGCAGGCGCTCTTTGAGAGCGTACATCGAGCGGTGGTTTCTATGCTTGCCTTGCGACGCACTGAATTCTTGATCCCCGCAGGCGAGGAGGGCCAGCAAAATGACTTTAACAAACCCATAAAAATTCTCTCCTTTCATGGCGGAAACTGTCACACGAAGTTAAAGAGGTCGCACGTAGGGGGGGGGGGGAATATGTATAATTTATGCAGCCTAAAATCAGAGCCGAGAGAACGAAAAAGCAGACAAGAGTGTGAAGTGCAAAACAGCGCAAATGCCGCCTCTCTCTCTCTCCCTTCACCCTCACACCAACGCACACGCGTACAGACGCACGCACTCAGGATCAGGAAGATTGAATAGGAGAAAACCCGACTTGGGGTTGTTAGATATTCACACCAAAGAAAGGGGGAAAAAACACAGAGTAAAACGCCAAACACAGACAACTTCACGCCCGCGAACTTCGGTACACACATGTACGCTCACGTGTGCACGGGTCTCTGTAGGGTTCAAATCACATGGACATATTTAAATGCACATCCTGTAGCAGATTCACGGGTGGAACTGACGGAGTGACAGAAATTGGAACTCTCTCTCTCACACACACACACACACACGAGAGAGAGAGAGAGAGATGCGTGAATTCATGCAGGAATAAATTATGATCTCATACAGCATGTACGATGCAAAAAAAAACCATGTACAGATACATTCACGCACACAGCTACACGTGTTTGTATGTTCGCAAACACAGAAGGAAAGACAGACAGTGAAAGGGAAGGCTGCTTTACTGCGATGGCTGTCACACCTGGGTGCAGTAGTGTAGAAGGTGCACCCTATCGTTAGACATCCACCGCCAAACTTTATTATCGTCACTGTGAGATCAGACAGGCGGTGTTGTCAGCCCTGGAGACGTCTGTACCTGAGGCGGAGGTAACAGGTGGTACAGCACTGGCAGGCAACGCCCCGCCATGTCAAGGCAAAGCACGCGAAGGCGAAGTTCACTCTTAATCCAAAAGCATCGTGTAGAATGTTAAACAACACTACAAACACATTTACATACATAATCAATGCTAAAAATAAAACGATGACAGAAGCACAGCCGGTAAAGTTTAAAGCTCGACACAAAGGTAACACCGGTTTTGTGACCTTGCAAGTCTTCTGTGTCATGGCGCCTTGTGCATTCTCACTCGCTCGCCTTCGCGACCTGCTTCCGACTACACACAAATTTTGAACACGAAAATAATGTTCAATCTGGTTGGTTGGCTGGCTGGCTGGCAGGCAGGCAGCCAGGCAGGCTGGTTGGTTGGTTGGTTGGTAAATGGAAGATATTTATGCTAATACATGAAGGATAGTTCGATGGAAGAATGAACGTATGTGAAGCTCGAAGAACGAGCGACTTGCTGTGGATGGAGAAGTTCAGATAAAATTTGACGCCATCCGAGGGATCGATTTTTGTCTGGCCATTCACGTCTCGTCTGCTCTACTGGTCACAAAAGCGGTAGTAAACTCTGTTTCCCTTTCAAACTGTACGGGAGATGAGACACGAACGTCCATGCGTGCTGTCCCAGCACTGTACTGTTATAAAGAGAACGGGACCAGGTTGCAGTTAGGTGACAAGCTATGGCGGGAGCCGCTGTTCATGGAATGTACTTTGAACTCTACTCCAGGAGGATTACGACAGCAGCAAACAGCTTCCTACTAATTCCATCGAGTGCACTGTCTTTACCATCCTGCCGTTAGCCATGACCGACTCACGTAAAAGAGGTAGCGAGATTTTAGGTAAACAGCTTGTGTGTGAGGTTTGTATCCGCTCTTGTCGGCCATTTTCATTAAAGTTGGCTGTTTTTGCACATGTAAACACTGGCCACATCGCCAGTAAATAATGGTAAAGTGCATTGAGATAACGAGATACAGGGCACTGTCTTGAAAAATAGGGTCAGGACTCAAGGAAATGAGGCGAGCAACGGGAGAGACGTTAGGCAGTGGACCGTGGGGCGGCGCTTGCGTGTTGGCAGCTCGCCCCTGATCCAGCCACAGAGGACAGTTTCACGCGCATCGTTGTTTACTTCAAACCGGCTTTTCATGGCCGTCAGGTCCTTGGGGGATTCGCTAAACTGGCAGCGGAACAGGTCAGCTGCTGGAATCCTTCTCGTCACTGGTGTCAAAATATTACACATGAACAATTATGACTCCAAATGTCTCACCCTATCCTTACAAATTTATGACAGAATTTGCTTCTCGTTGTGTGGAAGCTGTTAACTGTGTGATCATTTGTTTGTTTGCTCGATTGCTTGTCTGCTTGTTTGTTGTTGGTATTTGACCGCAACTCAACAACTGAAGCTTATTTCTCGACAAGTAAAGAGTCCTGTGCAACATGGGGGGAGGGGGCGTTCTTTACTTACGCTTACTGTTACACTAAGACCAGAAGACGTTTTTCAGATTATTCGCTGCTATACTCCGCTTCCACTCTCCAGGCAACACGTACGTTATACGTACGTTAAATTCTACACCTCGCAATCCTTCCCCGTTTGTTGTCTTTCACTGTGTGACGTAACCCCCAGGGACACACTTGGTTCACATTCAGAGAGTGGGGGAGGGGAGGGGAGAAGAAAGAAGAGATTTTAAGGACACAAAACAGAAATTAAAAAAAACTATATTGACTGCACTTCTACCTGCTTCCCTGCCCCTGCCTGCACGCAGTGCCTTAGTGAATCTGACCTGCAGTGCCTTTCCGTGGCGTTAATTCTAGCTAATGATGTGACTCACTCTTCCCTTGCTAATGACTGTCGGGGAAGACTTGTTTTAACCTTCACAGGCCTCCCAGCCGTGTCCAGTTAATGTCAGTTCCGCATACATCCATCAGGAGCGCCGCGCAGTGATTCAGCAACCTTAAATGTGACTACATCCGGTTTCACCAGGGTTACAGATTTCGTGTATTTGGCAGCTGTAAAGTCTCATGCTGTCCACCCGAAATTGTCAGCGACTCTTACAGACCTAGCACGGTCTCCAGGTGTTGTGAAGCTAGCACCTTCGCCGAATGTCAGTCATATAAATAAGCGTTGTCATTGTAAGTGCAAAGGTAATAAAATTACAATGTTTTTCTCATACTTCGATGTGTGTGGAACATAAACACAAAATCTCACAACTCGATATGCTTAGAACATAAACACGCACTCTCATACTTTGATGTGTGTCCAACATAAACACATTCTCATACCTCCAAGTGTGTGAAACATAAACACACAATCAAACAACTAGATGTGTGTGCAACGTAAACACGCACTCTCACACCTCGATGTGTGTGGAACATAAACACACATTCTCATACCTCCATGTCTGTGGAATATAAACACACTCTCCCACCACGATGTGTGTGGAACATAAACACACATTCTCACACCACGATGTGTGTAGAACAACACATTCTCACACCAAGATGTGTGTAGAACATAAGCACACATTCGCATACCTTCATGCGTGTGGAGTATAAACAAACTGAAACTACGATGTGTTGGGAACATAAACACATTCTCATACCTCCATATGTGTAGAGTATAAACACACACTCTCACACCACGACGTGTGTGAAACATAAACACACATTCTCATACCTCCACGTGTGAGAAGTATAAACATACTCTAAAACCATGATGTGTAGAACATAAACACACACTCTCACACCTCGATGTATGGAGAACATAAACACACATTCTCTATGTGTGTGGAGTATAAACAAAGCCTCTGAAACCACGATGTGTGGAAAACATAGACACACACTCTCACACCACGATGTGTGGAGGGCATAAACACACATTCTTATACCTCCATGTGTGTGGAGTGTAAACACATACTCTAAAACCACGATGTGTGTGGAACATAAACACACATTCTCATATCTCCACGTGTGTAGAGCATAAACACATACTCTAAAACCACGATGCGTGTGGAACATAAACACACATTCTCACACCCCGAAGTGTGGAGAACATAAACACACACTCTCACACCACTAAGTGTGGAGAACATAAATGTACACTCTTACACCATTGAGTGTGGAGAACACAAGCACACACTCTCACACTACGTGTGGAACTTGATGACGCACTCTCATAAGTGGAAGTGTGTGGGACAGACCCCCTCACACGTCGATGAGAAGCAAAGCATACATCAGCATGGAACAGGACCTGCTTCTCTTCTCGCACTTTGATATACGTCATGGTATTTACAGATGGCTTTATCACCACCACCACCACCACCACCACCACCACCACCACCACCACCACCACCACCACCATCACCACCGCCGCCGCCACTGTCACTACGACAAACACCGCAGTCACGTACCAACAGCAACTACACTCCTGCGAATACAACTACTAGTAGTTTTTGACAACAGAACACTTGACGTCTGATTCTTTTTAACTTCTAGTCTGGGGTACATGTGCGTTTCACCTGCTCTTCCGTTTTTGAAGGCGGTTGTAAGGGTCTGTTTACATTATGTAGGTGCACCTTTACCTTTAGAAAGGGGTTACTAATGCTGAAGACTTTGTTGTACCTCTTCATCTTGCTGTCCAAAAAGATAGCTGACAAAAGATTTTTGTCGGAACTGAATTTATTGCCAGTTTTCAAGCCTTCTGTTTGAACCCACTGCTACGACTTTCAGAGCGCCATGGCGCCCATTGACTCCACGCGTTGTATCTGAGCCTGTCGTGTTACGGCCATGAGCTACGGGAGCAAACCTACAGAAAACATGGCGACAAATCTTCTTGAAAACATGGCGGCAGCGTTACGCAACGTCTTGGACAGGATTGCGTGCGAAAGACACGTAACTCAAGTATCGCTGAAGCCCACGCCGCGTTCAATCAATTCTCCCTCAGCAAGACTTGAATTTTTTTTCCCTCCGTATAATGACGACAGCCTCGGTGGTCTAACGGTGAAGGCGTCCGTCTCCGAGACAGGAGGTCGGCGGTTCGCTCTCCAGCCGTGTCATACCTAAGAATTGTCAATCTAGCAGCTGCCCTGCCAGACGGCTGGCACTATAGGGAACAGTACTAGGACTGGTTGGCTGGCAAGGTGTCAGTATAATGTGACTGGGTGGGAGTGAAGCCTGTGTTGTGACACCAGTCCCAAAGGGGGAGCACACAAACTTGTCTCAAGCAACACCATACTGATATGCACCTCGTTTGCGTAGGTACGTAAAGCAATACGTGTAACGAAACGGTTCTATGGGCATTCGCGTCATTATTCATCAGCAAGCCTGAGCATGACATACACCGGACGAACAGGTTTTACGACAGTTTTTATGAACGGAAGAACAGATCGATACGATATCTTATGTAGCCGGGACCCTTTTTTAAAAAAAAATTAGATAAGACATCTTTGTAGGAGGAAGAAAAAGGCTTACATTACCTGTAGCCGCAGGTAACTCCATTAAAGAAAATTACCATATCGACTGAACTCTGTCCTTGCAGGATCTGTGGGTAGTGGTTTGGCTGCAATGAAAAGCAAGCTTCCGCTGCAGTTGCAGATCTCGAAAGTGCAAAACCCAGAACTGCGTAATGTAAAAAAAAGAATCTTTTTTTCACTTGCGCATTTTAAATCTCGCTGGGAAAACAAAAAATGGGCCACAACAATCAAGTCTTATCAGATAAATTAAAATATAATAATTCACATTCTTTTCTTACGAAAATTAACTAACCATCCAGCCACATAACTAACCAACTAAACTAATAAATAAATAATTGATTGGGTGTTTGATTGATAAAAAAGAAAATGAACCAGAATCTGTTAGTGTCTTTGAATACCATGTCGTTACTGTAGCTCGATCATAGTCCAAGACTTATGCAGGTAGACGGACGTTATCGCCGTAATAAAAGAACCCTCGTCCTGCTGCCATTGGATCAAGTGATTCTATTTCTCAACCACCGTGTCCCAACGGCTCCGAGGGATCTGAATAAAACTGTAGAATTTTCCTTCCATCTGGCTGGTCGAGCAGTTAGCGGGGATGGGCTTCAGTAATGACGTGGCCACGGTCCGCCATTTTCTTCCTTTGCTCCAGGTTACGATCATCGAGCCAGACGTTTTAACCCCACACGAGCTGCCGGGTCTGAAGGGTTAAGTATACGCTGCGGGCTGACACATGCCCGGAGCGGTGCGCTCTTGAAGTTGACGGAGGTTACAGGGTCCGTCCAGTTGGGCTGTGGGGAACTGGGAGGGCAATCCGAAATCTTCTCTTATGGCAGGGTTCGAATTTTTCATTAAGTACCCAGCTTGACAAAGGCCGGACCACTACAGAAGGGGTTCTTAAGTCCCTTACAAAGAGTTATTCCCCGTAGTTGCCACCACTTCAGCTTAGTATGCTGAGCATAGCTTTAGCTTGATTCATCATATCCACATCGTGTCACACACACACACACACACACGCGATAAAAAAAGATACAAATGATCACTGAGTTGCATGAACGTTTGGTACAAACACAGCAATCCTGTCATCGGGTAAACAAAGAGGTGGAGGCAGATAAAAGGAAGGAAAATGGGATTCGAGAGATACTTTCAAGCCACTTCATTAGAGCTGTACATTTATCCGTTCGTCCAATAACAATGGCAAAAACTTCTCGATCATTTCTCTAATGGCTCATGGTTTCACATGGCTCCACGTAGTTGAATGACAACAGTCGCAGTGAACGCTTCGAAGGGTCCACTATCAGAGATTGGTGTTCACGTACCGGCCCGTGGAGAAACCGACTTTATTGTGAACGTCTCTGGGCAATGCAGTCTGTCGTGGCTACATCAGATATTTCCATGTTACCTTTCGTCTGATTTTTCCGTTACCCAAGTCTTTTCGCCTGAGTTACTCCCCTTGGAAGGACGTATCGACGAGCGATCGTAACTTTGGATCACCGGATAGTTTGACCGATTTTAATCATCATTAGAGCGAGCAAAAGCCCATAAGAAGCTGTTTTATGCTACTTTGGTTCCTTTCCTAGCATGTGGGCAATTTATAAACCTCAGGATCTTGTTTCTGGCTGCATTTTGTGAATTATTGTTGAGACTATGCGCCAACCTATCCGACATTTTTGGATTTACGTCACTGAAGTGACGTTAAATCAAGACCCTTGTCCGCTGAATGTTGTAGGTGGATGCCTTTTTCGCGAAAGCTTCCTTTCTGTGTCGCCTAAGATTAGAACTTGGACTCCGAACATCTCAAAATCCGATTGATAAAAAATACGTTGTCGGTCCGACACGCTGATTCTCCAAATTTAAAAACCTACGTCTAAAATACCTTCCCCAGTAAACATAGCTGGGTGATATCTAAAAGGGAAAGAGTAGATTTTGGAGGGTAATATCTGAACTCAGCTTGGCGAAAGATATGCAGCGCGTTTGCCACACAGGTATAGTGATAAAATTCACGTATTACTTGCATATTTAATGGATTGGTACAGAGGCAGGTAGTTGACGAGTGGCAGGCGAAGGAAGAAATGAACGAAGGAAAGATTAAAGAGAAACAAAACTTCAAAGACAGAAGGAAAGAAAGACGGAACGAAAAAGAAATAGAAAAGGAAAGAATAAAGGAAAATTCCAAGAAAGAAAGAAAAATGAGGGACAGCTGGGAAAGAACGATGGGGTAAGGATTCACACACACACACACACAATCTCTCTCCTCTCCTTCTCTGAGAGAGAGAGAGAGAGAGAGAGAGAGAGAGAGAGAGATCAGACTAACAAAAATGGAACGTAAACGAAGATCCAGCCAGCCAGACAACCGTTCAGCCAGGTCACGTGGATGCTCTCTAAAGAACCTACACCAGTCAGACCTCGGCTCGGAGAATTCGGGCGGCTGGAATTTAAAAAAAAACCCACAATTCTCTCTGCCTCCATCTGCTTAATTCCTGTATTTTCCCTGAAAGCTAGTTTTGAAGTCGCCAGAAAGCACCAATCGTTGGACATCTAGTTATCAACCTGTCCCACCGTACACTTGCCGTGCTCGCGTTTTCCTGTTTGTCAATCTTGCGGGCAGAGAGCCCACAGTGACATTTTGCCTTCATTCCTAACGCTGACTTCCTAACCCCTTCCCGCCATTTCGTGTTGAATATTTTAACTTATGATATGAAGTACTACAATTCTCATTGGACATAGTGAAGTATAATAAATCCTCTTATCCATACCTGGTTGAACTTTCATCATTCGTTTAACGACTTAAGTTATGTCGACTCGTACATCGCAAATATTGGCGAGGACAGAGTATTGCGGTGATAATGCAATGTTATTTCTCACTTTGGGTGGTAAAGGTCATGCACTCGCACACTTACTCAATCACAGGTAAGTGCAGTCATGCAACAACGTTAGCATGTGAGGAGTAAGCCGGCTCACCAGCGCGCTAATCTCGTCAGTAATCTCATCAACTGTATTCATGCGCACGTCCTCCTTAGAGATCAGAATCAGGGGAACAGCTTTGAAAGGAGGGAGATATAGTGCCGAAAATTGGTATCGTTAAAAATTGTGCTCTTCGGGAGCATGTCACGAAATCTTTCATTTCATAAAAAAAACCTCCTTGACCATACACCCTCCTCCTCCCCCCCCCAAAAAAAATAAATGAAAGCGCGAACCAATCGCCTTGCAGCATCCTGGGACAGTATGGCCTGTCACGCCCACATTTGCATCCATATTGTCTTCTTTTTCTTCTGTTCGTGAAATTTGATTTCTTAAAACTTGGGTGGGTGTGTTTGGTTTTGTTAATGCACCTCTGCCATACGGGGGTAATGTTCCGTTAAAGCGGTTGCATTTCGGATGAACCCTGCAGCTCTTGCGAAGCAAAGGAACAAGGGTCAAAAGACATTTAGCATATTGTCTAATCACGAACCAAATATCCGGACGTCACAAATGTAACAGGTTTGATAGATTCTGTTTTGGGCCACACCTTCCGATTGAGGTAGTTTGCGGCAAGCGGATGCTCAGAGTAGTATTGTGTTGCTATTATGTGGAAAATATACCATCGAAATGAAAGTGTAACGTAAACGTCTCTTATGTAGCCTCACACACATGTGGAGTACAGGCAAAATTCATTCTTTGTGAAGTATTCCTAATCGTATCTGACTTTCGGGTGAGTGTGTCCAGGAGAGATTCTATCTGATGTCCATAAATTGTCATGGATATGTTTTCTTCCCCTGACCGGAAGTTGGGTAAGGGAGAGAATAATTGAGATGTTTTTGCCACGTTCAGTCTATTCAGCACTCCGCAGGGGAAGTGATGCAGCATCACCAAGGGACCGTTGTCCAAGATCACCTCCTTGTTTAATTAAACTATTGTCTGTAACGTATGCGCGGCCAGCTCTTCCCCAAGGGAGGATGGCACGGCGTGGAGATGTATGGAAGTTTTAGGTCGGGGAGGGGGGGTGGTCAGAGTCACTCTGGCAAGTAACCCGAGTTACCTGAGTTCACTGGAGCTCGCGTTACAACGGGGAGCGAGGGAGAGAGCAGTAATGGTGGTTAGAATATCACGGATGTATTCAAGGAGCTGAAAGGAAAAAAGGACCTTCGCCTTCGGCGGAGCTGAAGAACCAGCGAGGAAAGTCCGTCCTGTACTTGCACAGTGACATCTGAAAGTTTTGGAGTTGAAACAAAAGCAAAGTAGCCTTGTGCCTTGAGCTGCAGTGTCAGCTGGGAGGAAATTCTTGTACAGTCGTTAACTGGAACTTTTCGACAGCTTGTCAACATTGAGTGGAACCAGTGACAGGAGGACTATGCACGAAAGGATCTTCCGCGTGGGCCGTACCGTCTGTAACAACGGACCCCCCACCAGCGTCACGCAACACGGCAGTTGTGCATCTCCCACGAGAGACACTATCGAGTCAATTCGTGTGATGAACTTCGGGAAGAAGTGAAGCAGAACTCTGTGCGTATTCTGTGTGTATAACCGCGACAGAGTGGGCAACTTGTCAAGGGCTTCAGCCAAGTCACAACCTTTAATTCCCTTTTATCTGTTGATAACTTCATATCTTCATCATTGATCTGCATAATATCAGCATTCGTTTCCTGTATAAATAGCATACCACTTCTTGGAAACACAGATCCCTTAGTCTTATTTAGGTGAAAGTCGGATCAGTAAGCTTCCGTTGCAAATAGATGTTTAAATTGATTACGTGTGTATGTGGTGAATGTTTTAATTAGCTGACAAGTAAGCCGTGTGACAGAGTGTACGGAATGTACTAACATATGTAGCGAGTACTGCAGGCCAATTTTAAATATGACAGGTTGTTGCGGAAACTCTAGGGGCGACAGTGGAGGTCACACAAGCAGAGAAGAAATCTCCAGTACTTTCATTCAGTTATATATATATATATCTTACACACACACACACACACACACACACACAATCGTGCCACGATGATAACGATGAGGTACCTTTAGAGGATCAACTGGTTCCAATTCGCTGGAACCTTTGAGCAGTTAATGCCATTTCTCTGCCGCACACTGCTGCTGTAATTACCTTATTTTGTTTTCTGACTGTTTTAAAGTATTTCAACTGTCAGCGAGTATGTTAGGTCTGTTGTTTGTGTACCACACAGTGAGTTTAAATAATAAACACAATCATTAATTGAGAACGGTAAAATATAGTACTCTTCATCAAGCATGACAAAATAAACCCTGTTTTTAGTGAGATGTCATGTGCTGGACATCAAGTGTGATAAAAATGTGATAAAAATTAGGAAGGGATGAGGAACAAGCGTTTTGGCTCCTCCCCCTGTCCCACCAGGGCTTATCAATTGTCTTTGATGAACACCCACTCACGGCATCTGTTCCACCCACTGGTCTTACGTGCTGTTCTATATTTAGGTCCGGGCTCACGAAAAGGAAAGAAACCAGAAATTTTCTCTTTAGCTGCTTCCGTTCATAACATATCTGACCAAAGAATGTAACATAAGACGAAAACTACGCACGTAAGTATGCAGTGACCAGATTTACGGATGTTAATGCCGTGATTAAAACTAGCGACAGACCTAATGTGCCAATGTTTGTGATCTTTTTTACCGTGGAACCACTTACTCAAACAAAGCCGCTAGCAAGACTATCAGCCATTGGCCGACTCAAAGATGGAGGACGGGACGGAGGACAGCGTGCGACAGGGCCGCCAGGGGGCGTGAAGAAAGAGCGGTACCAGCGCCTCAAAGATAGATGGCGCCCTCTTATTTCACGTGTCATTGATCTCCCCTTTTCTTGGAGAGGTTTCGTGCCGCCAACCTCCGGCACCCGTGTTTGGTCGGCAAAGCCCCGAGGTTGCTATGACGTCATCGCAGTGTTTGTCACGAGTGCCACGTGCAAAGGAAGCGGCGGGGCCAAGGAGGACAGAAGGGCGACGCCGCGCCACCTTTGCGCTTCGGCCGATGATGTCCCCTTGTTTTCTGGGGCATCGATATGTCCCTCAGCAGAGCTCGCTCGGACAAACAAACGGCTTTCAACCCGCCTGGCGGCTATTTCCCTCTCCAGCGCCGACCAAGTAGATTGCGGCAGAAGTGTCTGCTGTTAAGGAGATGGTAGGATGGACTTCCGGAGATTTTCTTCCCTCCCCCCAGTCCCCCCAGCGAAGGACAGATTCCCATTGCCGCTTCAAGTTCTCTGAAGACGACAGAAATGTTAAAAAAACACAAAAGCTGAAGCCTGGCTCTTCATATTTGTAGAAACGATTTTTTGTGATCGCTGGTTTGCTGGCTCTGCCTCAATCCTTCGAACTTTTTCCTCCCGCTAAAATTTGTGTTCCCTTGACACCTTTTTCTCTTTTAAAGATGATGCATTTTGGGTCGCTTTCTCAAACTCCTGAAAAGAAATAGTCCCCGGGGTATACAGCATTCTGCCCACTTTCTGATTGTCCATCACGCGGAAGATAACATGGCAAACAAATTTGTCATTCTTCCAAATTGTGTTTTAGGATTCTAATCCTTAGTCGCGGCCTTTCCTGAACACACAGCAGAATGACCTCTGTCGCCAATGATAAATTTGGGTAGGCCGATGAATTCTGTGATTTTGCATGAATCCAGAAATTATTTCGATAGAATGCTGTTTATGACACGATTTGGCGAGGACGCCCTGATAAACGGGTGTTTTCTCCATGGCACTTGCACAAATATATTGAGTAATTCGAACAGAATTATATCTGATGGACAACAGCATAAAATACGTACACGAGGTAAGAGACAGACAGACAGACAGACAGACAGACAGACAGACAGACAGACAAACAGACAAACAGACAGACACAGACAGACAGAAGCCGGTTTGCAACTAAAACTGAGGAAAAGATTGGAAATATTTGGAATATTATTGAGACTTCCGTTACTTTTGTACGTCTATCCAAAAAATGCACCTTGCAATCAATAAACTGAAATATCCTTTAAAACAAAACCTCCACAGACGTACGCACACACATGCAGGCACAGAAACACAAACAGCTTCAGGAACTTGCAGAGGTGATCGTCTGTGCGTGCCTGCCTTTTCCTTTTGTAAGTTTGGACTGCTGTCGGAACGCTGTCGGACATGATCATAGAAAGCCTAGACAAGCATGGAAAGAGAGAGAGAGACGGAGAAAGACGCAGTGAGCGAAAGCCCTAACCCTAACCCTAACCCATGCTTTGATCCCTTCATTCAAGGGCTCGAAATGAGACTTTCAAAACAAACCAAAACAAAAAACAAAGAAAAAATCTGGCTTCATCCTTCAACGATTCTAATGCATACGTGATGATGTACTACAATATAATGACGATGATGGTGGTGGCTAGTTAATTAACTAATTAGCTCTAACGAACGAAGTTACTAACTGGCAGGAGTGTGTTTAATGTACGATTTGTATGATAGTGACATGATATTTCTTTCAAAGTGAGATGATGGTGGATGATAATTTATTTTTAAAGTGAGATGATGGTGCATGATATTTATTTTCTTGGACGTTTGTCTTCCTGCGTCTTTACACATTTACTGGGATTCCTTGTGCTTTCTCATCTACTCTTCCCTACTCCCTTCCAAGAACTGGAATGGCTTCCCATTTATCACGGTCTCGTTCTGCGGAAGGTCTGGTCGGGCTTGAGAGAGGCTTCAAGAATCTCAGAAGAGGTCACAGTGACGTCATTGGTCTCGTGAGAGTTCTACCCGGGTGGGACCAGAGCCGAGTGTTGCAGAGGCAAGGCCCGCGAGCGACGCGAGGCGGTGACGTCAGAGCTCCTGAAGAACCGCAGGAGGTCTGACGTCACCGCCTCGCGTCGCTCGCGGGCCTCGCCTCTGCAAAGCTGACATCACTCCTACGCATGCGCAAATCCCAACACTGTCTCCCGTGTCCTGGTGCACATATCCTTTGCCTCAGACATCCTGCTTCCACTTTCTAGATCGATCGACTGTCGGTAAATCTCTCCCTCTGTGGGAACTTTACAGCAACTGCCTAGGCCTGCATACCTGAGATGCCAGCGTTACAACAGACAACCCCGGCAGCTAACGCGGTAAATATACCTATGCACCCGCCCTCACCCCCAGCGCTTCTTGGACTCTTGCCTCTGTTCTCCTTTAGTAGAACAAGGTTACAGGTAAAAACACACACACACACACACAACCGCAGTTTAAACGAGATGGTGAAGTCGATGCGTTAAAGGAATGTTAACTCAAAAACAGGATGCAAAGAAGTTAAGGGGGCAACGGTATTGTAATCATGAACAATAAATAAAAATAAATACATCCTGCCAGTAATGATCATCATAAACACGTAGTGAAGTGTTGTATTCAAATGAGTGCTTTTTTTCTACGCTGGGAACCGAAATGTGTTTTTCAATTTTGAAGGACACCGAATACAATTTTTTTTAATTCTAAAGAAATTAGAAATACTAATAAAGTCTACACTACGGGGATGCTGATCTAGTATAACTTTCTTCAAAATAAAACAGTTTTCAGCATTGTAGACATAAAAATCGGTGAGTAAATGTCTGTGGCTGAGCGCGCGTGTGCATGTGTGTGTGTGTGTGGAGGGGAGGGGAGGGTTTTGAATTCGCGCACCCTGTCTCTCATTTTCTCGAAGGGCTCCACAAGTTTGTGTCTGCTTCTTGACTTCCCCACCCCCCAACCCACAACTTTGACTTTTTTAATCTTGATTTTTTCCCCCTCTTACCTTTTTTTTATCTGCTCACCCAGAACCCTACTTCTGGTCCGAGTAACTTGACCGTTCGTTCGTTCTTTCTTTCCATACAAAAAAGACATCATAAATATCATAAGCGGGACACTCGGACACGGCTGTGCATTAAAGGGATAACTCGATGGATTGTATAAACCACAACTCACAACCTGGCTGCGCGTACATGTCCAAGCTTCCTCGCGCGTTTCAAGAAAACGGATCTTGGCTCTATACTAACGGACTTTTCCCTGAGGCAGAACAGAATTTATAACAGAAAAAAGACGTCTACACATTAGGAATGTGTCATGTCACCCTTTTCTAGGGCAAAGCACAAATGTGCAGCATTTAACTGCGTCACGAAGAGTCGTCTTCGAGGAATCTGTATTTTTAAAATCTCCATTTGAAGCCTCTTCGTTCACTGAATACGCTTTAGTGCCGCATTTTTTCAAATCAAAATAGCCGACTTGCCTAGAAACGTGACGAAAATTCCGTATAACGAGCGTGTTCATTGGCACAAACCTCACTGCCCGATAGCCTAATATGCGTTTGGGGCATTTTCGCACGCCTTTCCTCTTTAAGCAAACACATTTTCACCAAACACTTTATTCTTTTCCGACGGTGCTTTTATTTCAAGAACATGCCGGTAATACATGTTAGCAGCGGGGAGCAATGTTTGAGAATGACTCTTCTGTTCAGGAGATTGAGAATATGGTTTTCTTTCTTTTTTAAAAGTAAATTAAAAAACAGAATTTACTGATCTGTGTTAAACAAAATCCCACATTCGTGTACTATGGGTTAAATGAAACGATGAGTATGTAGACGAGATGGTTTCAGGAAACCGTCAAGAAACTGTGAAAAATCATGAATCGTGAAAATCATGGGCAAGAAACGGAAAGAAACAGAAGTCCTTATCTCTGGGACATGAAATAAACGAAGAAAATAAGAACCCAAGCCGTATCGATGCGAGACGAAAGTAACGTTGGGAAGAAATACGACAGTAAACTGAATGACAGATGGAGGCAAACCGAAGACAACTTGTCTGTACACACCTTTCAGAGTAAGACACTAGTTCCATGAGGCCTGTCATCAATGTTTCAGGGTGACCGTAGCAGCTCATTCGGTCATAACAGCGGTCGTAGGTCCGTTTACCTGTGTGTTTTACGTGCGCTCTACCGTGCGATATTTCTTTTAATTTATTCTATTCCCCTATAACCCCGGGGCGGGGGACCTTTTAGCTTTGACAAAACATACATAAATTTACAAAACATACATAAATTTACAAAACATACATATATTTACAAAACATACATATATTTACAAAACATACATATGTTTACAAAACATACATTTAAAAACGAGAACATCGAATAAATACAAAAAACTCTACAGCAATCTCAAAACGAAAGAGAAAACACAGAAGAAACATGGTATTTGAACAGGAAGGTAATAATAACAAAAAGTTTGCATAACTCCTAACAGTCTTTATTGATTTTGTATACATTATCTCATTTAGTCTAGAGGCATTTGGCTGGTATGTAAAATAATCAGGAAGGAGGTGTTTCCGGCGGTGTTATAAATCTGGGTGACTGCACAAAAAGAATTAATGATGGCATTCATCTCCGATTTCATTCAGGGGATACAAGTGGCATTTTTTCCTCTCTAGGAGTATCATTAAATTTCATTTGCTTTACTGGTAATTTATGAAAACTTATTCTAAATTTCAATAGACTAGATTTTAAAATGGAGACATTTTGATAAAGACTTTTCAAATCCAAAAGAAAACATTGTATACGTACTACATAAATTATTATTACAGACATCTGGATTCCACGTCTGTATAAAACTGATCTTTCATGCGCTGCATTACTATCATCTTAAATTCATTTAAGGAGTAAGTACAGCCATATTTCCATACGTAAGTTTGACCAGTTTATCAAGCGAAGAGTAAACAAACTGAAGCCATTTAACATAGGCTTACAATTATTATGCAGGGCAGTGCACAGCGGAAGCGCAAAGTCTGACAGTTTACAAGAATTCGGATTGCTTTCCATATAGTTTATATCAAAACTAAAGTAGCCTACATTTGGGAAAACAAGAAGCTGGAAATACAGACAGAAAATACAAACGGCCATGCAGAGAGGTCGGAGACATCTTTACAGACTTCGTTCCAAGATGCCGCTAGTCGTGTTAACTCTGACCTACTTGCCCTCGTTCAAAGTTGTCTGCGCGGATGCGTACTGCCACGAACGAGGACACGCTGAAATATTTAGCGATTAGAAAAAATACCTCCCCCCCCAAAAAAAAAAAAAGCTGCATGTGGGATTGAAAGAGAGTATGCCCGGACGTTGAATTACGAGTTAAAAAATCTGCATGTTCACTGTGTCTGAAATGAAGCTGCAGACAGTGTGCATCCGAGTGTATGACCTGTGTCTGCGCGCGTGCGTGCGCTACCTACATCAAGGAAAAGATATTCATAAAAGCTACGGTCTTTATCGAGTAGTGCATTAGGGTGCGTGCGTGACGAAGCATCTGCGAGACGGTGAGCTAGAACTCATGAAGAGGACAGCGAGCGAGGGAACAAAATATGTGTGCCCGCGAGCGCGTGTGGGTGCATGCGTGCTTTCGAGCGTGAGCGCGCGCGCGTTCGTGCATATGAAGTATACGGGTGGAGGGCAGAGGGAATTCAAAAACAGAGATGGCGTACAAGGACGACTGAGTGAGAGAGCGAATGAAGGCAGAAGGGACTGCGAAGGAAAGAAGAAAGAACGAGAGAAGGACGGCCAGCCAGAAGACCGGAGACAAATCTGCCCGCCAGAGTAGATCAATGGGCGCGCGAGCGATGCACGTGACATGTGTCGTCTCCGCGCCACGGATGGCAGTAATCAATGTCTTAACTCCCCTCCTCCCCGTCTGTCCTTCCTTTTGGCCCACCACCCGCTCCTCACGAGCATCTCCACGCCGCTCCCTCCTTCAGACTCCCAGCTCCTGCCCATGCCCCCTTCCCGCCCTCTTCCCCTACCCCGCTGCTACTTTCGCAGACCCCGTGGCTGTCTCTGGTCCTGTGGCATGCCGTCTTGCTTGTTCTTTCTCTCTCACATTCGATGCCGGACTGTCGCTAACGTTTCATGGCCGTCATTCGCCACGCGACCGCAGCAATCTGCTGGCGTTCCACCGCTGGTCTGAGGAGCCGCGCAGGGAACCCTACCTTCTCCATCTTACCTTTCTCAGGTAAGGCACTCACCATCTGTCTACATCCTGTGTTACGGAACGTTTGTGACAGATGCGCAACCAGTAGGGACTTAATTCTTGAAGAAAGCATAACGCCGTGACAAGAACTGGGTCTCGCTGAAAAAATGTAGCCAACGTTTCTTTTCCTGTTGCCTGTCCTGCAGGAGGTTGCAGACGCTTAAGACTCAGATGAAGATAACCCTGCTAGGAATGATGACCAGCTAACACACTTGTCATTAATAATTACTGCATCTTTGTTTAAATCATCTTTCTTTATATTAGCTGCGCTTCCTGGAGTGGAAATATAAGAAAAGAAAAAAAACCTGCGCTTATTACCGCGGCTAAATTTGAACGGCAATTTCGGGACATTTACTTGGAATCTGCACAGTCACTTTTATGCCAGGAGAAATTTGTTGGGGTTTTTTTGTTTGCCATTGGAATTTATTTAGAGCTTTGTTTTGCAGTGGTTCTGCTTGTGGGTCTGGCATGTTTACGCCGCAAACTAAACGTCATTGTTTACAGCTAAAGACCTTGAGACTCACTGAAAATCAAAAAGCTTGTAACAGCGGTTTGTCTTATTTTTGCGCTTGGCGTTTAACACTAGCCGCGAAACATCAGCTATTGCATCATACAAGAGGGGAAGGCCAGGTGGACTTGGAAAAATGATCCACGGAAAGGTTCAGTGACAGCATTCTTCCCCTAAATCGCTAACAGAACTGTCCGGCTTGAGGACAGGCCAAAGCCTGAGTCCTTCTGTGAGGTGTGTGAGGACAGGCCAAAGCCTGAGTCCTTCTGTGAGGTTTGTGAGAACAGGGCCCAGGCGTATGTCCTGTGAGGTGTGTGAGGACAGGACAAGGCATGGGTCCTGTTTGTGAGGCGTGTCAGGACAGGGCAAGGCGCGAGTCCTGTCCGTGAGGTGTGCATGAACAAGCCGTGAGTCCCGTCTGTGAGAAACACTGCTGTACATCGATATCTGAGCTGCATTTTCGATGGACGTGTCTGTCATATCTGTGTCCAGTTGGTTATTGCTGTTCATGTCGGCAACGTTGAAGAAAGCTACCTCATGGGGCGGGGGGGGGGGGGGG
>SMGT01002121.1:86428-130192 GCA_004794575.1 Lanistes nyassanus | reverse complement strand
GGTAGAGAAGGGTGGGGGTGGAGAGTGGGCGGGGGAGAGAGAAAGAGACAGAAAAAGCAGCGCGGGTAAGGGGGCGTCGGTGAGAGAGAGAGACAGTGGGAAGGAGGTGAGAGAAAAAGTTAGAGAGCGGAGGGGTGAGGGGGTTAAGGGAAAGGAGGGGGAGAGTCAGTGTTTTAGGTTGAGTCCAGTAGGTGCCATGGTACCGAAATGGGTAATGAAGTAGGACTCCATATTCTTACGGTCAATGGAGTCGCCCTTCATTTTCCAGATACCACAGACCCTCATGTTGTCGGCTGTGTGTGGGGGTGTACTCAAATGACGTGCAACTGGTGTGTTTCTGCAGTGTTTAGTGTCGGCTAGATGTTCTGTGAAGTGGGTGTTGAGAGTGCGTTCTGTCTCCCCGATGTAGAATAAAGTGGGACAGAGGTTTCATGTGATGGCGTAGACGATGTTGCTGTTGGTGCAGGTGAAGTTGCGTTTGATGACAAAGGTGGGATTGGGTGTGTGGAGTGCTGTGGCAGTGTTAAGGTAGGGGCAAGTGTGGCAACGAGGGACATTGCACGGGATGGAGCCGCAGGAAGGGGGGAGGGAGGTAGTCGGTTTTAGTTTAGAGTGTACTAGAAGGTCTCGCAGGTTCTTATCCCGCCGAGATGCTAGGAGGGGGAGTTTTTTGAAGAGGTCGGGTTCAGATTTGGACAACAGGTGCCAGTTGGAAAGGAGGATCCTACGTACTGAAAGGTTGTGGGGGTGGTGGGTCAGTACAGCGATCGGCCTTGGTTCTGTGTGTCTCTCACCTCCTTCCCACTGTCTCTCTCTCTCACCGACGCCCCCTTACCCGCGCTGCTTTTTCTGTCTCTTTCTCTCTCCCCCGCCCACTCTCCACCCCCACCCTTCTCTACCCTTTCCTACCCACCTTGCGATTGGCTGCCCCTCTTTTTAACCTTTCTTTCTCGCTGTCCCCTGGTCATTCTCCTACTTTGCAGCCTACGCGCCACTTCTACTGCAGATAAGTCCTTTTCCTTTTCGTATTTTCGTCGTTTGTGTGTCGTCCTGATGAATGGGTAGTGCCCCGAAACATGTAGATTGTCTTCGTCTTTGTCCCTTTCTAGCTTGGTACAGTTCCCTTGTTTTACATATAACCGAAAATATTTTAATTAATGGATAAAACTACTGATTTGTATTCTTGATCATACATTTAGAAACATTCAGTTTGTAGAAAATAGCATGACGTGTTTATTTTTCATCATTATTTGTTTCAGGGACATCGCAAAAGATCTTCCACATCGTTCACGTGCAGTAAAGAGGCTGTTTGTTTATTTCGACTCATTGGACCTGAAGCCAAGTGGACCCCACTGCAAAACGTTCAGTCCCCACCTTTCCAAATCCTTTTTCGGCAACGGTTGTGGACATCGGGACACGTGCTTCGTGGATTCAATAATGACATCCTGGACTGAGAATTATTTCAAGGCCTGTTTAAATGTGAACAATAATATGTCGAACTGTTAGCGACGCATTATCATAGGGGATTTATAGACAGACGATAAGCAAAAGTGAACGAATTGGATGGAGTTTGCGAAAATGTTTTGACACCTTTAGGACTTTACTGGACACGTATTAAATCCCCAGTTTTATCCATCCCTTTTAGTTTCAAGACATATAAAGCGGAAAGACTTGCTGGAGATAAAGATAACCTGCACTGAGATCGTTCGCGAATATATTTGTATTATCAGTCTTGGAGCTTCCACGGAAGCATTTGATAAGCTTCATCTAGCATTCATTGTGAGTTTTTCGATTTCACAAGGCTCATTGTTCGACCGATGTGAATTAAGTTTTCATGTGAGAAACCATACTGCTGCTGCTACAAAAAAAACGTTACCTTCATGTTAAGAAATATTCCAACTGCTCCTCACGTAATTCGTTTGCACATTTAGATCTGGCATAAAAATCATATCGTCTGCAACGTGAAGGAAACCTGGATTGGATTGTGGAACGGGAAGAGAGAAACATCTAAGAAACCACCGACCAACCGTTTTCGCGAATGCAGCTTAAGAACTATTTTTTCAATATATATATTATATGGATGGGGTCGATAAGTGGATAAGATATAGAGATACATTACTTGCTGGATATTGAAAACTCCTGCACAGCTCTGGATTAATGTCTGCGGCGTATGGGCATGAAGAACGGAGCGGCAGAAATTTACAGCACGACGAAGAAAGTGTTCCAAGCAAACAGGCGCACGTCGCGTAAACAATTATCGACCAGTGAATAACTTGCGCGAAGCGGCAGCAGAGAAAAGGCGGGGTCGCGCTACCAGACAGATTGATGAAAAAGACCCCCACAGCGCATGCGCCGGCTGAATCGTTTCATGTGTTTTCACTTTCGGTAGCTTTTACGGTACTTACCGTGACTGAGCGCCGCTCAGTGGACTGTTTTATCAATGAAGTCGGCTGTCCCCAGAATTGTATCAAAGTTATGCTTCGGCGGTAAATAGCTTTAGGAATTACAACAACTAAATACAAGGCTTTTTAACTTGGATTTTTTTGCTTAAAGAAATCTTACAAGAAGTTTTTTTTTTAAAGTCCAAGATTCTTTCGAAAGCAGTCGTGCACTGACACCTGAAAACGGAGGTGCTTTTACTGAAGCTCGTGGGACATACGTCACGTT
The DNA here is from genome assembly GCA_004794575.1 of Lanistes nyassanus. Lineage (NCBI taxonomy): Eukaryota > Metazoa > Mollusca > Gastropoda > Architaenioglossa > Ampullariidae > Lanistes > Lanistes nyassanus. The sequence goes on along the minus strand of SMGT01002121.1, from coordinate 127,525 downwards.
TAAACAGGCAAATTGGTTTAATCTACATGAAGATTTGAATAACTTCAAACCCAAACAGTTTTAGAAAAAACTGTAGTTCTAAAGAAAAAAACAGGTGACATTAGTTCTACTTTTGTAATTGCTTGCCAGATTTGTAGAGAAGCTATTCCTGGTCTCTATTTTCAAGTCGTTTTGTGATACTGCTAAGTCCTACGTATTTTTCTTCTTCAAAAGAAGAACGTAATAAGTCTTTGACCATCGAGGAGACGAGAATTTGTTTTAAAAAATCAGTTTTCCTCGAGACACAAAGCTTCAGCGGTTGACTTCTGAGTTGCGCAGGAAGCAGATGGTTGTCGCAGTTCTGAGTCATTCAACGTGCCCCAGGACCGAGGCGCTTCCCCAGTGACCCCATCAGGACAGCACGTGAAGCGCGCGAACCGGTGGCGCAGCCCTGGCTCACCCCCCGCGGCGAGAGATCGACTCGCCTGTCCTGTGAATGAAATTCCGCACTGACCCTGCAACGCTAGCCTTCCTAGCACACTCCGGACGTTCACGGCTTGCTTTACAGTGAGGTGGTCCTGGGCATGCGTCCCAAGGATTGCTAAGGAGCTGCCGCCCCCACCCCCACCCCCACCTCTTCACCTTACGTCAGCGTTTTACAACGAGGGGCTCCTGCACGTGCTACACACCCCCAGCTGCTGCTGCTGGGCGCCAAAAATAACTCCATGTGGGGACGGCGCACCTTTGCCGGAGTTGGACGGGCTGACGGACCTGGGGGCAAGTCACGGCAGTTTCAGATTCGACAGGTGGTGAGTAGTCCGCAGCCTTTACCAACCAATCACTACTTTCAAAACAGTGCGTTGTACAAATGTGGTGGATAAGAAGTACGACTTGTCAAGCAGGTCACCTTACAGCGTGTCAAAGCTGTCACCACACAACCCTGCACGCACTTTCATTTCCACATCCATCAGCAAAACAAAATAGATTTAAATTTTGTCGGTGGGGTAGTGAAGGTGAAAATGACACATCCCACCTTCAGTATTGCAGTCAAGACGTTACCGAAATGGTCCACCACCCCCGAAAATGTTAGTTACGTGAAATGTGTCGAAAGTGTTACAAAATACGTGGGTTTCCTATTTGCGTAATGCTCATTTTCGGCCAGTATTCTTTGTGTAGCTTGGGCTACGATGCACGAAAAACGCTGGATTCCACTTGTGCACTCTCCTGAGGCACTTGAAAAAAAAACCAAGTACTGGTCTGACGTCACTACGTCTTGCTGCGCGTCAGGCATCGCCTGAAAAGGACCTGCACTTTTCTTGGACATGTCGGACATGTTGTGAGTTTCTGATCAATCACGTCATCTGCTCATTGTGCAGTTGTCGTTATTGATTTCCTTCGAAGTTTTCTTTGAGTCTGCGTTGGGCTCTCGCGGCATTTTTCTCTTCAATCAGCCCCTCTTGCCGTCCTCTTACAAACCTTGTGATTGCTATCCAGTCCGTGCTAATTCTTCGTTCAGATCAAGAAAGAAAACACTTTGCATTGACTTTGCCCTGGGTCGAGTCATTACATCTTGACCTGCCATGCAGTCAGCAAAATCCGACCCACATTGCTTGCACACGAGAGTCGCGAGAAAAGCTAGAGCTGGACGTCATATTGGGAAAAAAAGGTACACGGTCTTTAACATCCTAATCTAGCTTTACTAGCGACTTTCGCTTCTAGAAAACGCGCGGGAACAATACATCCATTTGTGCCAAGCTTGTAGCTTGAGGACTGCGTGACCTGCTACGGTTGCTGCAATTAAAATTGCACAGCAAAACCGAACCCTGAATGGGGCAAAAATTGTTTCGTACTTGCTATTTAATGGTCTTCATTGTACCTCGCTGGCATTGGACTACTTCCAAGACTGCCAGGGGGTGGAAAGGAGGCTGTCAATAAGCAACGCAATCAAAGCTTCCGCCTTCACTAGAATGTTCTCCACACACTCGTTCTTTCTACCGGACCGAGAGGCAATCTTTGCCTGGAAATGGATTGGGCTTTATGAAATAAAGCTGCAACCGCAGAAATATAATTTAAAGGGAGATGCAGTTTTTTTTCTTTAAAACGCAAAGCTTCGTGAAATCTTGAAGATGCCTCGGGTCCACAAAGAAGAACGGGATCGATGTTTTAAAGTTTGTTCTTTGCACACAAGCGCTGGGCTGGCTTGCATGAGCGTTCGTAGCTGCTCTTCCGGTCATAAACGTGAGCGTGCTGCCCATTCGTCTTGGTTATTTTACGTTCACCTTTAAGTATGAAAAGGAGAAAAGAACGCTCATGCAAGCCTGCGCCAGCTAGTAGCTGAAGGTTGGCTGCGCTTGTCATCACTCAAACACTTAGCCAGCAAATCATCTCGCAGAGCTATAAATAGATCAAAACGGCTGTAGACAAAGGAGCGCAGCGATTGCAAGTAGACAATTTTGTGGTCAAACTCTTCAACCGACGAGTGCAGTCACAAATGTACAACTTTTTTTCTGTGTAAGTCACGACTGTACAGCTGTTGTCTTTGTAGCCCTCCTTAGACCAACAGAGACCCCCACGTGCTAGCAGATTTTAAGAAGGAATAAGACTGAGAACACATTCGAAAAAAATTGTCAGATCAGCGTTTTTGAGGCAGCAGCTACGACACCGCGACCTTTGATTTCGTCACGAAGGGTCATCTGCTTCGAAAATGTGTATCTGACTGTTCTGTTTGGACCAGTTTAACGGTTGGATAGACCACCCAGGACAACAGCGGCAACACGCTTATGTTTGCGAGTGTTGTTGGCCGTGTGGGAAACGGATGAAAGAAACGAAAGGAATGTGATGCTTGCGGCAAGATGGCCAGTTCTGGCAGGCAGGTTAAAGTTAAGAGGATGACAAATAATGAAGCCTATGAAAAGTTTGAACTCGAGGGTATGAACTTTGACTACTGCCGGGTTCGAACCGGTCACCCTCGACACTCGAGTCCAATGATTGAAACAACGACTGAGCTATCTAGATCCCCGCGTTCAGTTTTCGTTCCTCAGCCTCCATCGACTTCGCGCATGCGGGCAACGACGTTCAAGGCAAAGCGAGGTGCAGTGAACAGACCTCAGAGTGCAAGACAATGTCGGCCAGTAGACGGATAGCGGACGGACAGTTTAAGACAGTCGGGCGACATCGCTTTGCATGAGGGAATATCTTTAGCACGCCTCGGGAGAGTGTCACGTCATAGTTCAAAGACAAATGGCTGTTTTCCTCCTGTCACTCATGGCGTCTGATAAGTGGTAGCCCGTCTCTCATAGCTCTTTCGCTGCCCGGAAATGTGCGTTTACCCAAAAAGGAAGTGCGCGTGCATCGTGCGTCAGTGCCAAAAACGCCACAGACACACAGGCGTGTTTTCACTGTGCATTACCGCGCATTTTCCGGCAGGTCTGTGAAACGTTATCACATGTCCAAAGCAATCTTGGCTTGTCCTTTAGTCCACAGGATCTTCTGAGAAAGACTGAGGGGGCTTTCTGCAGCTAACGCCTACCCAATATTCTGTCTGGTCAGAAAAAAAGGTTCAGGCTTAGCTTAATTACAGACACCACACAACAACTTCCCTTATCAAAGTGGATAGCGACAACAAAACTCCTTGTCAGCCTTTGATGAACTTTAAAGACCAACCTATTCCCTTTTAATCTGAGCCAAACAAACGTGTGCGTTGTTATGTATGAAGCACAGGTGTCTTTAATTAGGGGGAATTTAACCGAGGTCTGGATCCGTGTGCATGAAACCCGAACAGCTTAATTATTCCTGTCATATGGCTGTCCCCGAATAGTGGGTATTCAGGTATAGATTTAGTACAGTTTTCATGCATACGGGGCCTGGTTAATAATCTGTCCATGACTGAAATGTAGCTAAACCTTATTTACTTCACCCGTAGGGCCTACTAAATTCTAAACACCGATTGCTCATCTAGTCAAACAGCATTATTCATGCACTCTCATGTTGAAAACATGTAAACACCATCTGTCAATAGAAGTTGAGAAATTTAGTCGAAATATTCTTTAATGAGAAAGGTTTCAAGATCTATTTTGACAAGGGCGTATCTGGGGTAAAATCAGGGGAAATAACTAAAAACGGGCCTAATCGGAGAAGACACTACCAGAACATTGAGACCATTTAGCCCGTGTTCAGTATTTCACTCTGTCGAGCTTTCGCACCGACTTACTTCTTTTCTGTATCATTATTCCTGAAACCATCTCAGCGCGTCTGTGGAAATTCTTACGTAAAACGTTTGTTGGAATTTGACCGCAACCATTGAGTCTGTTCGTAACAATCTGGTATGCAGCCCTCCCCCTCCCCCACCACCAACTGAATTTCTTCCCAAGAGGAAAGTACTCAGGATTTCTTCTTAAATCTGGAAACAAAAATGTTAATTGTTTCAAATATCGTGAACAATTAATTATAACTTGCCTACTTAGTCACAACACAGCAGCTCAAACTCAATAATGTTTACTTGCTGGAAGCATTTCGGGTTGGAAAGGTGCGAGGGACCCAGTGAAAAGCACACGCACCCATTTTCCACGCCCATTCGTCCGGTTAAGAAAGGCCCTTAAGTCTGGAGATGTGAGAGGAAGAAAACGTGGAAAGAAAAGGAGAGAGTAGGTAGATAGGTACACATAGAGGGACAGTGCTTCCACCTCACGCCAATTTCGGCTTTGGGGTTGAGTGGGGGAAGTGATGGCGTCGTATTAATTACGCTGTGCACTGAAACAATCGCCAGGCTGATAACTACAGCAATATGGTCAGTGCGGACAGGCAGTTTAATGTCCTGTGGAAGGACATATGGACTCTGCACAATATTTAACTCCAGGAAATATTCATGACCACATCTGGATTCGAACCAACAACAGCCACACGCTATATAGTCTGCAGCTATACCCGCAGAGCTATCCCGGCCCCCGAGAAAAGGGAGGGAAGAAGGGGGTAGACTTTATAAATGTCCAGCTGGCTGGCAACAGCTGGCTACATGCAAGTGACGTCGAAGAGGCAGCCAAAGGGTTTTGCTTGAAATATCGAACACAGATTTCATTATACGGTTCCGGGCTCGTGCACCCACAACCGCAAAATCCTGCTGATTTGCTTTGACGTAAAATTATTCTGCGTTAGCTGTCTTTTGCACGATGCTAAACAGAGAATTGTGAGATTCTGATTTAGGAAAAACAAAATTCAAAAGACACATTTTCATTATTTAAAAAAAACCTGAGGAAGTCCGTACACGAATTGATTGGTTAATTTAAGCTAAAACGATCCACCGAAGGTTTTCAATGAGTGACGCAGAAATATCACTTCATTTCTTAATTTATTAATTAATTTTCATGTCAAGAGCAAGCAAAAACAAAAATACCGAACAAAATTTTTAAAAAAAAGACAATTCTAGCTTATTAATACAGGGGGGAAGATAGGACAAAAATTGAACATAATCTGTTTCCTCAGCTGTTTATTTGCTACTCATAGACTATTGTTCATAATAAACTTACAGAACGTTATGTTCATAAATAAAGGAAATTTTCAAATTACTTCAAATTACTGATACAGTTCGAACATTGGTTTTACTCTTCCTCAATCTTGGACTTTTTTTTTTTTGGCTGCATTCTTAAGTGCACTGATCCAAAAATAGAACTCTTTTCGACAAGTCCTCCGTCCTTGACCTTTGATTTACCGAGGGGACTGGGACTGAGAGCAGATGATGTGTCTGGCTGTCGCCTCCCTGTTGGCCGTGTTTTCTCAGCTTAAAGCGGCCTGTGATAGATCTGTAGGTGGGGGACCACCCCACAACGTGTAATCAAACAGCAGGCATGGACGTTTAATTTACGGAGGACAGGCGCGCGTTTCGGCTTTCAGTGTCGACCTTTGCGCAGGTGCAGAAATGGTGTTTTGCTTTTCGTTCGACGTGAAGACGCGACTTCCGGCAGTAAGCAAAGGAAGGAGGAGAGAAAGGAGCGCGGGGGGAGGGGGAACCGGGGGAGTGCGGCTGCACAAGCGCCGCTAATCTACTGCTGTTCATTAATTATCTGCTGCACTCGCGCTCTGACAGACCAGTCAACACACAGGTCAACCCCAGGATCACCGCTGCAAACACTCTCTCGGGCTGCCGCAACCACGACCACCCGACGTCAGCCGTCCGTCGATAAAGCCATCAGCAGCTGCCCGCATAGCTGCGCCAATTTCCTGTCTGCGAGGACAGGCAGGAGTGGGCACACGGTCTCTTCTGTTTGCCGCGGCCTACTCCGAATTGACTATTACAACAGGAAGCTCAAGAGAGTCTGGGAGGGGGCACAGGAATGGTGAAGGATGGTCGTGATGCTGGGAGGGGGTGGAGGTAGGATGTCGGGGCTGGGGGAAAGTGAAGAAAAAAAATCATAGGAACTTCGAGGATACAGCAGAGGAAGATAGATTGAGCAGAAGTTGTGAATGAGAGCGTTTGTTTAATCGCGCAGAAACGTGCATTAATGGGTGGTTTTGTGGCAACCACTCACATGTCGTGCTTATGTGTCCCGAGTGACTGCAGAAAAAGTCCCGGATGCTAGCAGGCTAATGCCAGCGGAAGACAAGATTACGAGATCCTTACAGCTTCATCATCGTTCGTTCTTTCTTTCTTTCCTCCTTCCTTTTGTATTTTATGCCTCCCTTCGCCTTACGTTCCCTCAAGAACACACTACTTTGAGGAATCAAAGTTCGAGTGTTCATTGTTTAGCGTCAGGTCAGAAATGAACGCTGTAATTCTCGTAAAGGTAAAAAAAAGAGGGGAGATGGTGGTGAAAAGTACGGGGGACGAGGAAAACAGAAAGTGCATGTGCCGGACACAGGATCCGAATCCACTACCCTCAGTATCGGTAAGCAGGCAGGCAGGGATCGAGAATCGTGAAAGCCGAGAAAGAAGAATTTCCAGTCTCTCGTCCAAAAGTCAACGACAACGCTAATGAAGACGACAACGACGACACAGATTTTTCTGTGTCCCTGTGCAATCTTATTGTTTGATATTCAGTCGAAGATAATGTTTCAACGTAATCAATATTCACTTGAAAATCGGAATACGTTATGCCAGAAGCCTGAACGTTTGGCAGTTATGGGGCGTACTTCCCCTAAGACACGAATCTATCTTTTTTCCCCACGTTACACGAAATTTGCGGACAACAGTTTTTTGTTTTTGTTTTTGTTTTTTGTTTTTTGTTTTTTGTTTTTTGTTTGGCAGCATCGCGCATTTCTCACGCCAAGCCGCAGCGCCTGGGATCCGACCCTCCTCCTGCAAAAGATTAACAAGGTTTTGTAATGAGCTTTGTGTGCGCTGTTCGATATTGATGATTGATCGATTGGCACCCGGTTTTAAACAGTTTGCTTTTAATCACGCTTGCTGCGAATGCAGATCGACCTTGGGATGCAGGCAATAAACTCAGCGTTTGCCCGACAGGAAGACAACTGGAAACCAAAAACGCGATTAAGGGGTCGTAACTTATTGGAAAGTCGACGTCAGAGGAATTACTTGTTACCTCCCTTTATTACTCTGTGCCTTCTCAATTCAACAATGTCGTGGGGTTAGCTTAGTTTGTTTGTTTTTGTTTTTGTTTTTTAAAATTATTCTTGTGCGATTTATTTTTCAAATACAGAAGCTGTTAAATTTTGTAGCCCTTCACCGAAATGGAGTGATATGTGTACTTCTAGCTTACACTAGCACTGCGTCTGACACAGTCATTTGCACGTTTGGTAATAAAATATCCCTTCGGTGGTTTCAATGGCAGTCAGCCAGTTTGGAGCTCTAGCAGTCTACATAATATTATAGGTTTATTCTTTTCACTAAGAAGCATTCTCATCTAGTCCTATTCCAATGATATATGTAGTGTTTTAAGTCATGTTTATAATTTTAACGCGGAAAGCGCATTATTTAATTCATCTGCCTGGCTGCCTGGCTGTCTGTCTGTTTACCTATCTATAATTTATCTGCCTGCATTCCTGTGCGTGCATCCGGTGTGTGTGGAGTACTGCAGGGGCGGGGGGAAAAAAATTGACAAGACATAATACAATTTTGCTTTGTCTCCGTTTCCAGGCAACCGCAATTCAAAAGCGTTAAATTTCTCCAGGTTCTGACGTCAGCGGGAAGGCAGCTGCATTCGTAGTCGGCATTATCACTGGGTTGCACTCGGTGTGAGCAGTTCAAATGAATCCCCTTGTAGCAGAACAGGAAGTCTGCCTGTTTTGTTTCTCTGTCTGAGTCTCGGCTACATTTCTGTGTACCGTCCTGCTTGCCTATCTATCGCTGTCTGTCTGTCGTGTCTGTCTTGTCGCGTCTGTCTTGTCGCGTCTGTCTTGTCGCGTCTGTCTTGTCGTGTGTCTTGTCTGACTGTCGCGTCTGTCTGTTGTGCCTGTCTGTCTGTCTGCCTGTCTGCGTGTTTCTCTTTGATTATATGTCCGTCTGCCAGATGATTAGACATACCTATCTAATTCTCTATATACTCATCTGTCCACACCCTTGCTCCAGTCTATAAATTACTCATTGAGCAAGTGTCTGTCACTGCGTCTCCTTCATTTCCTTTCTCTCTGTCATCTTACGTTTATCTTTATGCGTCAAGGGTTTTAAAAGATGTCATTTAAAGAGTTTCGCGCATAATTTTTGTTTTTTGTTGTTGTTTTCAACTAAACAGTTTTCGAACTGGAAATTTCAAGCCATTTTCTCTGAGTACATTCCTGTGGGAGGGTGACAGCTGCATATACAAATGACATGCTTAACAACGCTTGCTTTACTGACAAGCCTGCCAAGTTTGTATAAATCCCAATCATTTTGTAGACATCGCTGTCCTTGCAGACAAAAAACATGTAAAGGCTATTCATTATGGACAAAGGTGCGTTCCAGTTCTTCAAACGTGGCCTTGTGTCCACAGGAAACAGTACGGTCTTGTCCGCGGCTGGGTGTCGTCCAATTATGAAAGGCCCCAAATGTAACTTTATGGTGAAGACAAGAACTCGCCAAAGTCGACAGTCTTCCGGTCAGTAGCATCCTAGATGTGCCAGAACCGTTGTCTTAAGTCTACCTTAACGCGCAGGTGCGATTGTTGTTTCTTTCTGACACTCTCACTAACACACAAACACGCACACGTACAAAACAACAACAACAACAACAACACGAACGCGCGGCACAGAAGGGGAGTGTATGGAGAAGAAGAGAAACAACAAATGACACAACAATAGACAGGGAGGAAGAGCGGGGGGGGGAGAGAGAGGGGGGGTAGAGAGGACCCTCTCTCAACATTAACGATTCCGCCATAATTACGTTCACCCTATGCAGCCCGGATCCAGCACGGGCAGAGCAAGCAGGGAATATATCGGCGCGGTGCCAGCAAAGTGTTATTCCGGCGAGAAACATCGGTGAGGGACGGGGCAAAACGGATGGGAGGAAGGAAAGGAGTGCTCGATGTTTCGCCTTTTTCTGACACCCGGCCCTCGCCACCCCCCGACAAGAGAGCTAGGGGTAATGGATATAATCGCTCCATAATGGACCCCGACGTGTCGCGTCAGACGCCCGCGCTGGTGGACTCGGCTACCAAACCCTTTGGACGTTTATGTGCATTTTTTTGCAAGGCGTTTGTCGGTTGAGGGAGAATGGCTTCAAATTCTCGTCCATTCTCGTGTATTCACGTGCACGTCGGAGGATCGGACACCGCCAGCAGAAACTCCCTGGACGCCTGTTGTGATCCTCGAACAGAACCGTTTTCCCTCCCTGAAGTGGGCAAGCGATGACCTAGGCACAGTGGCTGACGTTTAGCATGCAGCAATTTTCGCCCTCCGACTATAATAGCTGCAGCTGCTATTTCGAAAGCCTACAAGCGACGATAACCACACACTTAACGTGTGCCTGGCTTTTGTGGATTATTTCCCCTGGGGGGGAGAAGCTGGGGTGGGGGGGGGGAATTAATGATCGGGGAACGATTGCGACTGGTTTCAGCCCTCACGGGAGATAACTGTAACCACCTTGACTCTCGAAAATGAAAACAACAACTTTTCGATCGCGAAAAAGTCCCCCTTTTTTTGACGGTTGATTTCTAAAGGAAAAGCTCCCATATGTGAAAACGTCAAATTAATAAGCGGCAGTTAGTCAAGAGGACTAGAGGAACTGCACATGTCGCTGTTATACAGTTCTGTTGGGACAGGTTCTCAGCAATATTCTTTCCGACAGTTTCAAGGACTTTTGCAATGATAGCAATTTGCTGCTGAAAGCCTGCTCCCTGCTGTGGGCCACTTACAGTTTCGCCTACTCTTGAGCTGCAACATAGGTGTACGACAATCATGCTCAGTATATCAGGCAACGTGGAAAAAGGTCATGCGTACAGTGCAAACTCAGCTGAGAACGCTACATCTTTCCCAGCAAGATTGAACTCCAGTCTCTACCCCGTCCCCTCTCCCCTCCTACACCGTGTCACAGCATCACATTGTCCCATGTTCCTTTCCCCACCCCCCACCCCCGTCGTTCCCTTCGCCCTTCGACCTTTCGTCTGATGTCAGAAATAGTCCAGCTGTCGCAGACTGGGAGATGGTATAACATTAAATCACTCCACGATCGCAAACACACACGCACGCACACGCATACACAAACGTACGCACCCAACTATATATATATTTTAGACTGGGTGCGAAAGTCTCCTACTGCAGGTCAGAATTGTGCCGTCCTGGAATGCACACCAGCCATCTGTTGACGCCAACATCAATAAAGCTTGAAATCAAGCAAAAATAAAACGCATTGATCAAAATACCTACCAAGGCGAAATGAAATTTTAGGGCATAAGCTAACATGTCGATATCAGGTGCCTCGTCTCTGTACCTGATGTCCGGAATGCGGGTCATGGTGGCTTGTTGGACTTTTTGTTGGATTTGTTCTGGTTTTTGTTTTGGTTTTGTTTTATTTTTATGTGGTGTTTTTATGTTGTGTTGTGTTGGGTTTTGCTTTGTGTTTTGTTTTGTGGTTATTTTTGGGTTTGGGGTTTTGGGTTTTATATTTTGTGTTTTGTTTATGTTTTGTTTCTTGTTTATTTGGTTTTGGTTTTGTTTTTTGCTTGTTTTATGTTTGGGCTTTTTTTCGTTTTGCCTGCGTCCTCGACTGGACTAAAACATTTTCAGCTCTGGTCATAAAATACGATAGCAAGGCTTGTCCATTTAGTGCGGTGTACGAGCACCTTTAGGTGTGAAGAACAACCAATGTATTGTAAACCTGTCGAGCATCTGTGCCACAGTCTGTCCTAGTTCGGTGGGTAGCTTGCAAACCTACACCAGATCAGATTTTGTCAACCTGCTTACGTTGTACTGTACTGCATTAAGCCCTGTAGGAAAAGGTTATGACTGCATCTGCTACTGTAAGATTTTAACCAGTATATTATGGCGAGACGCGTTCAACTGTATTTCGCTCCGCAAGACGTCGAAAACCTCTTTGTTCATCTGTAATTCATTAATGGTTTTGGCTTTGATTTGTTGAATTCAAAAAGCAAATTTATTCCTTTCCGCGTTTAACTACGTCGTTAAATGGTGGAGTGTGTATCCGAGATACTCCATAATAAACCCGAGCTACTGCATTTCCTAATGATGTCATTGAAATCCAGAGCCTGTAAAGGCTGTACTGTAATTTCGCCTGCACGGTATATTGATTGCTCCCATGAGCACTGGACCAAATCTGAATCACGGACACAGACGGGCTCGCAGTGTCGTTGGTGCAGCTGTTGTCGCACCAAGAAACAATGTGGTTTTATATTTCTAACTCCCTACGACATCTGGGGCGCTCCCCAAAGCCACAATAGGCCAAGCAGACGACAAGCAACTAGAGTTCAAGCAGATGGTTAACGTGAAACGGCTAGCAAACTCAAGTATTCCTATGTTTTGGCAAATGGTTGACATGAAACGGCTAGCGAACTCAGGCATTCAGTTGACGTAATGTGGACAACTGACTCCAACGTTCATATACTTGCTCTAGCTGAAAAATATAATTGGTTAACGCCAAGCAGTCAGCTCAATCAAGCGTTTGAATTCTCCAGCTTGTGATTAATCCACGCATATAACGCTTGATTTCAGCTGACTCTGAACCATAAGCTATAAATCTCTAGGCTTGTCCTTCGCCGAGCCTCAGAACAGAAACGCCCGAACTGCCCAGAACCTCCAGTAATACTGCTGAGGACAAACCTGCCTGTTGCCGAGCAATTCCTAGCTACAAACACAGTGCAATGTTTGTCGTAGTAAAACGAGTTGCAGATCTACGGAATACTGGCCGACTCAGGTATCTGCCCTCACTCGCCAGACGAACAAGGGGTGGTCACGATGAGATTTCAATCGACTCCACACAACATGATAAGTATGAGACAAGAGAGTGGCAAGTTTTCTATACAAAAAGACCCTGCATTCTTTTATTTTATAACACTCTACTTGGCGCACTCTCACTCAGTCTCTCTCTCTCTCACACACACACACACCACTTCCTACTGTTCCTTATAGTCATATCCACGGAAACTTTCACATTCACCACACCTCGTGGATTACTATTCTATTATTATCTCTATGACTACCTCACTTTGCACAATTAACTCAGATACTGTTACTTCATTAAACGGTTCTTCATCACTTAATAGTCCACCGCATTTATCAGTGTTTCTCCATCATCAAGTCTTCATACCGTAAGTTAATTAGAACACAGTTCTTTCACCCATGTTCATCACTCTGGGGTGACGCATCGTGAAGTCTTAGGTGATATCTTCACATCTTTAGTCACATTGCTAATTAGCACTATACTTGGTGTCTTAGTGGCCAGCCACGCCAAAGATTCAGCAGACGGACAGCAGTTACCCACACAGAACAGGTTCCCGTTGCACACTTGAATCTGGGCAAGTGCACGTTGCTCTTGTTGCCGCAGATGTACATCAATCGCTACTACGTCGAGACGTAGACGTAGACAATCATCAGAAACTCAGCTACGCTTCTAGATTTTGTCGCTCCGGGGTCACGGTCTGAGTTTTCGCCATGAGGTCATTGCGCATGCCTAGTCGCGACCTCTCTGGCCACTCACTTCCAACAGCTGGAACACCTTAAAGTACAGGCTAGTGCAGTCTTTTGTAACTGAATAAGGGAAAGAGAATGTGTCAGAAGTGAATAGAACTGGCGGGAGAACATTATAAAGGTTACACGCGAAAACTGAGCTAGAGCGCTATCGAAAACGATGTTAACAATACAATGCTTGCCAATACACAAACAAAACACATGCAAAAAATTAGACCCAAAGATGTTTGGTTTAGACTGATATGAGAGAAATTCGTAAAGGTTGCCCGTCAAAACATACCTCGCCAGTCTCGCCTATACACCATCCCCGGAAACTCGGCGCGTGTGACGACTGGGCATGCGCAGTGACGTCATCGCGAAAACTCGAACTGTGACACCGGCTCAGGGTGCGATGGTAGACAATCTACATAGAACGGAATCCCTATACACGCATTAGTGCTATATCTTCAGTTATTACATACACGTAATCACAACAAATGACAATACACACACACACACAAATTTCGTTCCATACCTTCCGTCTGCGAGAAAGGGATTAACGCGGCCTCTGGTCCCGCGGTTACGATGCACAGACGACGGTTCACGCAGGCGAACATACGTGTGGCATCCCTTCCTCGGCTGCCGTAGGCTAACTGCCGAACTCGTCACCCGGGTCCATCGCCCGCTACCACTCCTCTTTCGTCGCTTATTCGTCATCCCCTACCCGCACCCCATCTCCACCCCCATCCCAGTAAAAATCTTCCCGTCGTTTCATACTCTCATTGGGTTGAATAACGCTCACGCCTTACGCAGTGGTTGCTGTCTTGCTGACTGTCGAATCATCGCTCACTCACCTTCGTCCAGATCAAGGTATCCTACTCTCGCAAGCAGCTACGGTGACGTTCCTACCTCAACAGTGAAACAAACCCACAGGCATAGCGTCACTACCACGTGACTGATCCGTGACTCCATCATAAATAGCTTTTCTTTTGAGAATAACACGTTGCTTTTGTTACCAACCGTAATATTCTCTTCACAGTTTTTTCGTTACTGATTTTGTCCTAATCATTCAATATAACCGCTGTCCTGACTAGTGACTAACCCCTGGGTGGTGCACTAAGACAGTCAAGAAGTCGTGAAGCAAACCTGTGCATATACGAAAAAAAGGACACTCGCGTCAGTCGTGCATGAAGCAATAACTTCGAAAGAACACAGAATGCAGAACACACGATGTACTGTAAGTACGCTTGTTCTCAGAATTAGAGAATTTTTGCTATTATTGCAGTAAATTTTCTAGAAGCCCACTTATACAAAATAATTCTGTCTTTAATCGAGCTATGTCGGACCGATGTTCTGAAACAGTCTGGGCTAGAGGTGTGGAGAATGTGAAGACAAAACAAAAACGCCAAGCCAAATAAAACAAAAACCACGCCACGTTATATTCGTCCCATGCAGAACTTTTTTCGTTGGCCGACTACAAGAATAGCTCATATGTTGTCCTAGGACCGATCGCAGTGACTAATCACATTTGTGCGTGCAGTCCTCTTCACAAGACCGACCAAACAGATGTACACTGACAGGTTATCTGTCATACCACAAAGCAGTTTAATCGAGCGGCAAACCCGTTTTCAATAAATGTAATGGTATAGGTGTACTTTGTGATCCAAAGAACAGCAGGTAGAAATTCGAAATTATTAATGTTTTCATACTACATCTGTGCCTCACAGTGTATGTGAGAGAGAGAGAGAGAGAGAGAATGTGTGTATGTGTGTGTGATGGGGGAATGGTGAGTGTGTCTGACGGGGCTGCCTACAACGAGTTCTTGCTACCGATACATACAGTTGTGGGTTCGCAGCCTATGTTCAGCGTATATAATTTTTTATGCAAGTGGTCCTGACCGTTGTCTCTCTCTCTCTCTCTCTCTTGCGTGCGTGCGTGTGTTTGTTTGTGTGTAAGGGTGTATGTGAGAAGGTATGCGTATGTAGTCGCGCTCATGTTTCATGTCATCGTCATTGTCATCATCATCGTCGTTGTCATCATCATCATCGTCGTCATCTTCATCAAAATCCCAGCTTTGAAACGACGGGTTACTGACAGCAAAAGAAACAATCTCAAGCAAAACTCTTTTCCTTTTTTATAAACACCGTGCTAAGCGGCCAAAATTGCCCGCGCACAATATCTCTGATCGCCCTGCAGTCCTGCGGCATTATCGAGTAGTTCTGCTCGACGCTTGGCGTCAACTAATCGAATAAAGTTAGCGCGTGCTTGTGGAGCGTGCGGGCGCACGCGCGCGCTCGCTCGTGCGCATGTGTTGGTATTGCGTGAACACGCCGTTCACGACCTGGTCGTGCGGGCACGAGCCCCCTCGTATGCTGGCTGTTGTTTGGACGGGGTTTCTTCCTGGGGAGATTTCGAGATATCTGCTGGGAGACAAGATGGGATGCCGGCTCGCGTAGATGGGGATGCAGCATCAGTACGAGCAGTGACAACAACAACGGTCATGTTGAGGTCGCACTGATGCGCAACACAAGAGTTACACGTCAGCAACAGGCACGCGTTAGCTTCAGCCAGGACTGGAAATTTACCTGAAACACATTAAGTCACACGTGTTTCTTTCGTGTTGACGCAGATGCCAGTCTACAGGTCAGAAAAAAGTGCATTTCAGTGACGCTGCTTACGTATATTGTAATCTGCAGCATATATACAAGCCAGACTGCGCACTTCAGAAAGCCACCAGCTTGTTCGCGAGGCGCAAAGCGAACTGTGTTTTAGCTGCTGTTTTCCCCTATAGCCTGTGGCGATATTCTTCATTCGCTGAAACACTGCTGAGAAAGTTTACGCCAACAAATTAACTCATCCAGACGAGAAACACCTTTAGATCAACCAGAACAGCAGGTGACGACCTTTCGTAAGCTGCAAATAGATAAGTCTGCTTGCCGCCAGATGACTCAAGTTTTAATATCTGAGCGAATGAAAGGTAAATCGCAGAAGCAGGACACAGGTACTAAACAGAAAACAGGGTGCTGCATACAAAGGTAAATACCGGTCCTCACTGTTTGACGTCATAGTGCACTGTCTTCAGGGAAATCTAGGTGAGTTTGTTTTAGCGTTCATCTTGAACACTAGACTCCAAGAATTTACACTTTCAACAAGGCAGGCAAAAAGGACAGGAGTAATTTATTACTCTTCAGGCCAACGTTTGTGTTTTATCGATGAAAGAAAAATGCGAAGAAAAGAATAAACACTGCGCTCACTTCAGAGTGCATTTCAGATGTGAGCACCTTGTCGTGAAACAAGTTTCTCTGTCAGCATCAGAACACGACAGTAAGAGTAATCTGTGGTTTTGTGAAACTATACCTGACCGTGTGAATATATGTCTCGCAGTTACTGTAGGCGTTCCCCCTATTTCCTGCAAAGAGAAAGCTGCTGATGTCAAATGCTGATGTAAAGGAGACCCTTTCTTTTTCAAGGCTTCAGCCTCATTACTCACTGGTATTACAGGAGGTTGTTTCCACTTTGCGGTGACTTTTCTTCCGACAAGATCCAAAGGTACGGGCAACGCTTTCAAAACTTCTTCCTGGATTCGACATTTCAAAATACTTCCCCGTAATCGTATTTACTGGTTATTTACCACCGTCAGTCAGAAAGGAGTTGCCGAGCAAGTCTGCTCAGCAAGGCGTGGATATTGTAGGAAGCCTGCAGTAGGAAGTCCCGACTCGCAGCTCTGCATTAGCGAGGAAGTCAGATGTCTCGGAAGTCCAGTTCAAGCGGAAGCGGAGGGAAGACCGGAGGTGTGTGTGGAGGAATCAGCAGTTCACTGTCTCGGATCAGGAGGCTGTCAGCACTAGACGTGCCGGACACGTGCAAGAGAGAAAAACCGGCAGCCATCACGCGCAGCCGGTCTTCAGATATCGGGTCAACGGGATCCGAGACGGAGACAGAGGTAGATTTGTTTTCCTTTCTGATACAGTCAGTCGTTTTTGCCTGCTTTACATTAGTCAGAGGCCAGCGCCTATCGTGTCCTCTCTCTTCTCGTCTCTTCTCTCTTCTCGTCTTTCCTCTTTTCTTTCTTTCTTAGATTAATGTACCCCGTCCCCTCACCTTCCCTAATCGGTTATGGGCTTGAGCCTACCCGAATAAACACTTTGTCATTGTCCTTCTTTCTTTCCTTCTTTTTTACTTTCTTTGCTTCTTTCTTTCTTCATTTTACGTTCCTTTCTTATTTCTTTATACGCTCCTTTTCTATCTCTTCCATTCTTTCTTTCTTGCTGCTGTTTTAAATTTTTCTTTCTCTTCTTTCTGTTAAAGATGGTTTAAGGAAAACAAAACACCAACAACAAAATACTAGTTGTGTATGCGGGAATGCGCAAGCTTTTTTAAAGTCACAGAAAAAACAGCCAGGCATATAGCCAAACACACACACACACACACCCTTCCTCCCTCCCACTCACCCCCACACATGCAGAGAGAGAGAGAGAGATGAGGAGGGGTGGGGTGGGAAGAGAGTTTTTCATAGTCTGATACTGTTTTGTTGTACACTGATGTGTTGTTGTCCTAAATACCGTGTGGTTTTCCTACGTACCATGCTGCTTTCCTACTTGTCGTGTTTACCTACATACCGTGTTGCTTACCTACATACGCGGTTGCTTTCCTACATACCGTGTTGCTTTCCTACATACCGTGTTGCTTACCTACACACCATGTTGCTTTCCTACATGCCGTGTTGCTTTCCTACATACCGTGTTGCTTTCCTACACACCATGTTGCTTTCCTACATACCGTGTTGCTTTCCTACATACCGTGTTGCTTTCCTACACACCATGTTGCTTTCCTACACACCATGTTGCTTTCCTACATACCGTGTTGCTTTCCTACATACCGTGTTGCTTACCTACACACCATGTTGCTTTCCTACATGCCGTGCTATTTTCCTACATACCGTGTTGTTTGCCTACATACCGTGTTGCTTTCCTACATACCGTGTTGCTTGCCTACATACCGTGTTGCTTTCCTACATACCGTGTTGCTTTGCTACATACCGTGTTGCTTTCCTAAATACCGTGTTGCTTTCCTACATACTATGTAAATGAGCAGCACCGGACTTACGACTGCACCAGCGACACGCACCTTTTTTGCAAGCCACCGCTGAACATTCAAGACAAATCAATTCATATGTATCCAGCTGACACAAATGTATGTTGCATCGATCGATCCCCTTCTGTAAAGCAAATACTCTACCTATAATGTAGTTTTATTTATTTCTTAATTCGTTTGCTTGACTATGCCGCATACTAGAGCTATGCTATGCTACGCTATGCTGGTCTAACTATGAAAACTCATACGACTAATGCAGATATTGTAATCATCGTAACTGCTGTTCACATGTAGACGTATGTCTTTCGTAGTTCTGAACGAACGTTGGTAATAAGGTGTGTCTGTCTACTAATGTTTGAGGAAGTGACAAATTTACTTTCTTGTCTGAGTCCGGCATTTGCAGATTAAGAACGAAGGATGAAAGGGATTAAAGGACGAAGAAGAGAGGAAAAAGGAAGGCATTGAGCGAATGAAGGATAATTTGAAAACAATTGTCAGAATTAAATATAAAACAAGGGAACTGGACCAAGCTAGAAAAGGACAAAGACGAAGACAATCTTCATCAGCTGATGAAGGGGTAGTGCCCCGAAACATGTAGATTGTCTTCCTCTTTGTCCTGTTCTAGCTTGGTACAGTTCCCTTGTTTTATATTTCATTTGGACTTTCCTCCAAGCGGCAGTCACTTGTTTTTCTTTAACAATTGTCAGTGTTACTAAAGAATATTTAAAGACAGAAAGGGACAAACAGTTAAGTGCCTTTTAAGAACTTCAATTCGTAACATGTTTACCGAATCTAGAAAAAATCTGTTAAAATAACTCCGCTTTGCGGCGATATTTAACCTCTGCTTTGAGACGTTCGAAAAGGCGCATTTTAAAAAAATAGTACTTAGGTAATGATTACCAGCCGTTCAAACCGTGGATAAGCCATGACTAAAAAACAAACCGGGGAGGCTGGGGGGAGGGTTGTCTTCTTTTCAATCCGCTTGTTAGATTGACTGAATATTACAATAGAGACTGGGTTATATATTTTCTGCACAAGATTTTTGTTAAAAATCATTGGTACAATACTGATCAAATTTTGAGCCACCACGGTTTATATTATCACAATCCTCTTGTAGAACCGATGTTTAGGAACATCTGCGCCAGTGTCAATAATTCTGAAAAGGGTAAATAAATTATTTTAATTTAAACCGTACTTTAATCAGAACTGTGCATGATTTCGAAATTCTTGTGGTCAAAGCGTACAATTCAGCGCAGGCACGCATTTGTTGAGTGAGCTTTTGATATATATTCTCCGTTTATTAAAACCAGTTTTCAAGGAATACCCAAATAAACAAAATCTTTATTGTGTCATGAAGCAATGACGCACAGAAACCATTTTCGTTTTTCGGTTAGGCCTTTACCTTTTCCTTACGTCTTCCTATTGGCAACGAATAAGGACAAACACTAGTGGTAAGTTGGGGAAACAAAGGAGAAACATTTGTTGCAGTTTGCTCGAAGCAACCAACTCGAAGCAGGAAAATGTTACAATAACCTAACTTACAATAGCTCAAAAAACGTAGTTCTAAAATTTTATAGCCATCTCAGGTTCGTACATATTCTCCTGCAAGCCATTACGTGGATGGATAACTTGTCTGTGTAATTCTATCCAGGATATACTTTATTAAAGAGCCAGAGTACCTCCATGTACACAAGTGATTGCATTTTATTTGATGCGTGTGAAATGTCCTGTAAATAGCCTACATTCAAGCACCGTCTCTCGCTCACTGAAATGTAAATTAAGGGGCAAAAATCAATTGCCTAATGGTGTGAGAGGCCCAGAAACGGCATCAGTAATTCATTTCAAGTGGACATACATAGCTCTTCTGATTCAATTTTTAGAGGGTTCGCTCGTAATAAACGACCAGACATCGCAGTGAATGAAGGACTGAAGGAGAAAGGAAAGCGAAACGACGGAAAATGAACTGAAAAAGAAAAAAAAACGAACGAAAAAGAAAGACAGAAACAAATGAAACAGGTTTCAGGGGCGGAGGAAGAAAGAAACTGAGGAAAGAAAAGGGCTGGAAAGAAGTAAAAGACAGACTGATGATTAAAGAAACTGTTTAAGAAGTTGACTAAACAAGCGTGGGATCCCTTAGAAATTCTTAATCTTCTTTGTCCATCCAGCCTTCAGCAGGTATTGGGAAGTGACGTCATGCGCCACACGATAGAACTGAAGCTTTCTGGTCTCCTTGATCCATCACAGCGACTCTCATGCAGACCTCATGCAAATCATTCAAACACCCAGCGGAAGTGAGAGAAGAATGAACTTCGCTGTGATCCTACTAGTGCTGAATGTTTCTTTGGTAAAGGGATGTTCCGAGTTACGCTGTATGATTGATGAGCGAACCATTTACATTGCACAGCTAGGACCGCAGTTTACATGATCGTTTCACGGACGGTTGACGGGACAGACTATCCGCCAGCACTGGAGCCTCATTACCTGCCAGCTGTTGCTTGTTTGAAAATTATTCGCTCTGCGCTCAGTCCGTGGATTTCCATTAGGCATATAAGCTGCTGCAGCGAGGTGATCAGTACAGAAGCAGCACGCGAAGGCTACGTGTAGGAACAGTACATTTGAAACCAGGATGTGGCCAGGTATGAGAGAAGGTGGTTAAAGTGAACACCTGTCCAACGGCCGGTATGTGAGCACTCTAGGCGAGTCTGGGTTGGAAGCGTTCCAGGAGACGCCACGCGGCAGCATTGCTTGCTGGTGCAATAAAGAAAAAAGGAAAGAGGAAAGAAATGAAGGAAGACAGAAAAATAGAAAGAAAGGAGGAAAGAACAAAAAGAAAGGATGGAAGAAAGAAAGAACATAATGTGGGGTTTTTTTTTTGGATTTGCCGACTTTAACAGTTCTTATGAGAAGACCTGGTGTGGAGCACCGTTACGCTGTGTTCCACAGTTAGACTGTAGCAGCAGCGAGTGACAGCAAAATGAAAATTAGCAGCAGAGTCTAAGACTATAGTCAGAAGGGGGGGGGGAATGAAAATTATCACAATAAGAAGACAGTAGCTGACAACAGGTGTGAGAAGATAAAGAGAAGGAGTAGGGGAAGTAAAGAAGGATAAGTTGCGGATGATGAGGAGGAGGAGGAGAAGGAATAGCAGCGTCGATGAGAGAGTAAAAAAGGTAAACGGTTGTAAATTATTGGTAATCTGTCTTATATTTAATAACAGGATAGGCACAACTGTCTTCATCTATATGACCATCTTACAGCTCTACCCTCATCAACCCCCCCCCCGCCCCCATCCGAACCCCAGGGATGTCACTGGTACACTTTCTGACTGTCCTACCCCAGGGGCAAAACATCTCGAAAGTTATGTCAGTGGACTGAGCACGTGCAATGAAAGGAGAAGAGTGTCACGTTAAAAAAAATAACCCGATAATGTCGAGGTCAGTGTTTTTTTTCACCAGGGTCAACAGGGAGAGAATCGATCAGTGAAAATTAGCTCGTGAATGAGCGATGCGGGAGAAATTGCTCTGGACATCACCGACGAGTCTGTTTCAGCTCACGTGCAAGGGACTTACAAGGCAGCACCACCAGAAGCGTGTGGGTTTATCCAAACAGCAAGCCCGCAATTACGCAAGATATAAGCCTACTTGCCATTCCTCTATGCGTAAACAGATATTTTCGGGGAATACAAACAGCGAGCGGGGTGCAGTATAGCTACACGAAGAACAATATTCATCGTGATACGTGTCTTTTATCTCGTCATACCATAGAGAGACCCGAACCCACGCCCCACAATTCCGAGCTCTCGATGGAGAGCAATTTTGCAGCCAGAACCCTCCTGAGTAAACTAAAGGGGACTATTCACAAAGAAGAAAATCGCAATGGAAATAAATGACCGAAAGAAAGAAAGAAAGAAAGAAAGAAAGAAAGAAAGAAAGAAAGAAGGAAGGAAGGAAGGAAGGAAGGAAGGAAGGAAGGAAGGAAGGAAGGAAGGAAGGAAGGAAGGAAGGAAGGAAGGAAGGAAGGAAGGAAGGAAGGAAGGAAGGAAAAGGACATAGGACTGAAAGAAAGTAAATCAAACGATTTAATTAGAACGGCCTAAGCAGCACGAAAGAATAGTCCTCAAGCTGCAGTCCAACAAATTATTTACGAGGCCCCGCCAAGTTCGGAATGCTTGGATACATATTGTCACCGACAAGAAAGGTGATCCGTGTATGTTGAACTCTGGGCAGACAATAAGAAGAACGACCACAAAGAAATTCGAAAACAGATGAACGTGATGCCTAGGCTGTTGGATTTTATGTGCCTCTAGAATATCGAAGTATGGTTCAAGCTCGTTAATTACAAAACATAAACATTCGGCTGTCCGCGTTAACCGACATTCTCCGATGACGCATTGTGTATGATCTCTAGGTAAAATGTGTGCACATCGCAAGCATAACCCCAGTGACGCAGCGGGGAATTTGCGTAAACACAAAGCCGATTACAGAACAAGAGCGTGTGGGCAGGAACCACTCCCTGCTAAGACGATGTAAAAAAAAAATTGTCAATCTATTAAAACATGCAACCTAGCCTACTTTATTGTAGACAGGAGGCAATAAACAATAAAGTATCCTTAAATCCACTAACAGCAGTGCTGTTATTCCGCTTTTGTCCTTCTCGTCTTCATTTCTCTCGGATTTCTTCCTCTTCGCTTCCATCCGGAGTATTTTGTACATCAGCGATAAAGAATTCATGTATGTTAATCAGTACGCGCTTCAGTAGCGCAGAAGATGAAGTTCAGAGTCTGTAAAGAGTAACGCGTGTGAATAAGTGTACGTGAATTGGATAACACGGTAATTGTCCGCAAACCTGCTATACCCCCCTCATGTGTACTGGATAACACTGTAATTGTCCACAAACCTGCTATACCCCCCTCATGTGCAGTGGATAACACTGTAATTGTCCGCAAACCTGCTGTATCCCCCTCATGTGCAGTGGATAACACTGTAATTGTCCGCAAACCTGCTATACCCCCCTCATGTGCAGTGGATAACACTGTAATTGTCCGCAAACCTGCTATACCCCCCTCATGTGCAGTGGATAACACTGTAATTGTCCGCAAACCTGCTATACCCCCCTCTTGTGCAGTGGATAACACTGCAATTGTCCGCAAACCTGCTATATCCCCCTCTTGTGCAGTGGATAACACTGCAATTGTCCGCAAACCTGCTATACCCCGCTCATGTGCAGTGGATAACACTGTAATTGTCCGCAAACCTGCTATGCCCCCCTCATGTCTACTGGATAACACCGTAATTGTCCGCAAACCTGCTATATTTCAGAGAAGCAAGAGCCGGCCTGTAAACGCGGGGTCGGATGTGCGAAATGAATGTTCCGAACTGCTGTTCATGTTAGTCAAACGCTCCATTCCAGTGTGACCGTGAGACTGTTGTCCTGACTGTTCGTTCATAATCCGCTGTGAAGTCGTTCTATTGCAGTAGGTGTGGGGCTTAGCCTTATAGAAGAACTGCAACCAAATGTTGGGGGTTTTTTTGAAACGTCATTATTTTCTCTCTTTTTCCTTTCTTTGTCCATCTGTCTTTGCTCTCCTCCCTCTGCCATCTCTCTCTCGATAGG
Source organism: Lanistes nyassanus (assembly GCA_004794575.1). NCBI lineage: Eukaryota > Metazoa > Mollusca > Gastropoda > Architaenioglossa > Ampullariidae > Lanistes > Lanistes nyassanus. The sequence continues at coordinate 103,795 of SMGT01002121.1, read as the reverse complement.
AAACAGGGTATTAATAACTTTTAATTGTTCTTTTAGTATCTTAACTGTTAACAGTATTTGAGTCCTGCCTTTTGTATTTTGTGTATTGTAATTATAATGCTCTGTATGCATCGCCCCTTGCGGTGGTAATTTTGTCGTCTTTGTTCGATGTCATCTTCACACCTAAAGTAATCTGTATGAGATTTCTACGCTAAATGAGTCGAGTGGAGCAGACGTGCGCTGCTCAACCTGAACATTTTCGCCAGCTAGTAAGAATAAATGAACGTGCACGACTAACATTGTTATTATACCAGTTTCAAGTGCACTTTTGGCAAAGTTCTACGAAATCGTTGTTGTAACCATAACTAACATGGAGTATCAAAGACTGTGCTAATAATTTTATGCCATTAATTAAAAACACTGTCGTCTACTGGCCCCAGCCAAAGCAAATACCCGGCTTCTCCGAAATATTTTGCCCAAAGAGCGTTTTCCGCTTGTATGCAACGCACGTCTATCTTCAATTGAAAACCTTCATCACCTTTGTGAGCGGGAAACCTTCCATGAAACTTAATTCGTCTAAAAAAAATGTAAATGTTTGTAAGAACTATTAACCTTTAACATTCAGAAAACAAAACGTTTGAAAAGCCATGTTTCTGCGATTTCCATTTTATTTCATATTTTCTGTAGAGCGTACAACCACTTTTAAAAAGACATTTTTCCACCATTTATTTGCATCGTGTTTTCTATAAAAAAAAATACTATGGCATTTAAAAAAAAGAGTTTTCAGCCATTTGCTACTTCATGTTTCTATTTCGTTATCATTTTGTTTCTATCTGATGTTTTCTATGGAAAGTACTATAAAGTTTACATCGACCTATTTCCGCCATTTTCTATTTCATGTTTTCTATTTCCATATCATGTTTTCTGTAGAAAGTACCATAACGTTTAAAAGACACGCAGTCGTGTTCCCTAGTTAAGTACACGTTTGTTCGGGAGTTTTGTTGTTTTCTTGTTGGTTTGTTTGTTTGTTTTCCTGGGGGCATTGTCTGTATGGACGGAGGGAAGAGATACGCCCAAGAACGGGTAGTTTTCGATGGATGGATGGACGGACGGACGGACGGACGGATGGATGGATGGGCGGATGGAAAAAAGGAGGGACCAGTATTCTTTTTCTAATTAAGAATAGTGGTCTATACATTCGTGAATATTATTTCACGCTTGTGCGCGTGTGCGTGCGTGTGTTTGTGTGTGTGTGTGCATGCGTTCGTGCATGGGTGGGCGCGTTTTTGCATCGTATGTGTGCGTGCATGCACACGCTAGAGTCCTAGTGTGTGTGTGTGTGTGTAGAAAGGTTTTTCTTTAATTTCTGTTTACGGATTTTTTTTTTTTTTACGAACCTTTCCCATCTTTTCTCATAATGTGTCCAGCAGGTCATGTCCTGCGCATGTCATTGTTCTGCCCTTGTTTCTGGTTCCATTAACGCCGCTACATAATCTAGCCTGGGCCAAAGCAAGAAAACATTATAAAAACGCACTCCAAACACACGCGGCTCTGTTAACAATAGCAAGCGATACAGGGATTTTTATTTCAAATTCCGGCAATCTCATTCGTGTTGAGCTTCTGATGCTATTGCAACGTAATCTTCTTTGAAGAACTAATCTACATCAGCTCTGGCGCTGTCTTTTCCATTGTCCTCTTCCACGTCTGCAAGAGGTGGTGGTGGTGGTGGCGGTGGCGGGGTGATGCAGCGTGCTGGAAACCTAAGATACTCGTGCAGAAGATTCTCAACAAATATTCAGTCACTGGGCAACCATCGTGCTGTATGGCCTTCGCAGCTTTGGCAGGCGAGCCAAGTCAAGCGGAGGCATTCATAAAAATTGCAAGATTCTCATTCATTTCAGGAGAGCAGCCTAATTCCTCAAACTTCTTTAACTTTCTTTTCTGTGTGTGTGCTTTTTTCCCCTGTGAATATAGTTTTTCTCCATGTTCCATTTTTAAAGGTTTTGGAGATGCCGCGTTTGAAACTGACAAGTGTGACATCGCGCTCTGGCTGCTATGGCAACAAAGATGACTAAGGCACGATGTCTCTTTGAACACCACAACAGCTACACGGTAGAAAGAAATTGTCTGAGTTCTAAAGGCGGAAGTGACTGCAAAGGGATTTTTTTTTTAATTTACTCCCCAAGCTGCTAGGCCGTTGAAAGCTTATGTTTCTACGGGGCTCTGTCGACACGCAAATTTTAGAACGGGAAAAAACTTGGTGACTTGACGCTGCACTTTCCGGTGTAAGATTTCAAATAGAAAGTCAAGGCACACATGAATGTGAGAAGGCATGAGCACCCATTCATGCTCGCTCGCGTCTGCGCATGCATACAGAGAACAAGGGGAGGGAGAGAGAGAGATTGCCTGATTGTTTTTTGCTTAATGTCCCTCTGCAAACGAGGTGCATATCAGGACAGTGTTGCTAAGACAAGTTTACGTGCTGCCACACGCGAGACTGCTGTCACAACACAGCCTTCAGTCCCATCCAGTCCGTTTCCACTGACACTGGGCCAATCAGTCCTAGTGCTGTTCCCTGTAGTGCCAGATTGCCAAGTTTAGGTATGACTCGGCCGGGACACGAACCTCCGACCCACTGTCTCTGAGGCGGTCTACAATTGGAAAAGGCTAGACAGCCCAACATATGTAAAAATGGAGAAAAAATTACAAATATCGAAGGGACCTTCAGAAAATTGCTTCCTTTATCTTGTGATCCATATGACATTCTGTGTGTGTGTGTGTGTCTCTCAATCAGGTTCGTTGTTTTCTATTTTCTTTCTCTCGTCGTTTTACCTTCAGCCCCATCGGAGGGTGGATATAAACAGGCACTGTGTGCTTATTCCATCTCTCTTTCTCGCTTTCTCTCTCTCTCTCTCTCTCTCGTCGAAATATGAAAAGAAGGTGGGCAGAGCGTCGCTGGGCGAGAATTCGCGAGAAAACTTGTCAGTCCGACATTTCGGCTAGCGCGATGCAATCGTGTGGCGCAGTACCACCGCCTAGCTACGGGTTCCCATGACAACCATCTGTTCCCAGACGGCAGATGCGAGATCGTCTTCCTTAATGACTCTGGTGCATTGTGAACGTGTTACAGGAGAGGCGTCAGGGCCCGCAACCGGGCGTAGACCGGGGGAAAGGCAGGGAGGGAGGTGAAATTTGTGTAAAGCGGACCCCCAGCAAAGAGGTGAGATAGAAATGTGCAAGGAATAGCAGAAGAGTCTCTCCTATGCCTTCCAACCTCACTTCCGGTCTCAGTGTCTAATGGCCTAATGTGATTACCTCTGACGTCAATCGTCAAGGACTCACGGGAATCTAGGTGACCAAAAAAAAGGACAGAGAGAGGAGAAATGAAGAATATAGAATGCAAAAGATCTTTTTCCACACATAAAATTGTCCGTAGTGCCTGTTCACTCGGTAAAATTTACTGGCGTTCTTATGTGCTGTGAAAAGATCTAAAGGTCTACGGAATGTATCTCTCGGCCGTGCTGCAGGTTGCAGGCTGCAGGTTCATACCTCCACTCCCCACCTAAAGGTGTAGTTAAATCATACTGAGTGAACTGGCCTTACGACCAGTTTTACAACCGAAAGAGCAGATACGAATGCTTATAAAACCCCTTAAACTCACGCAAGCCCTGAGCTTGGTTACATTGGGGGGGGGGGTCGTATATTTTGCCAAGTCGTAAAAAAATGCACCGCAAAGTAGAGTGTGGGTAAACGGGGATTATGACCGCTTTCACGCTGGGAAAAGCGGTTACGAATACCCATGCAGCATGCCCCTGGGAACCAGCAGCGTTTGCTTCCGTTCGTAAGTCTGTTCGTAAAAGACTTTTACCCTGTGTGGAGATGAGATACGAGTGCGCATGCAATTTATTTCAGGGCCAGGCTGCATGAACGTTCGTATTTTTCTTCCTTACGTAAACGTGCGCTTAAAACACACAGAGCGAATACACTGCGACTGCTCTGGGAATAGGAAACACGAATGCTCATGCAACGGGACTCGCAAGTCGTAAATCTTCGACGATATATCCACCACGCAAAGCAAAAACGTTAATAGAATATAACTGCTTAAATGACATTTTATTCTTACAGTTCTCCTTCATTGCACTTCACAGAAGACTTTCGACGTTATCAGGTAGATAAAGTAGAGAAAAGAGAGAGACGAGGAAAATAAAATGAACCACCGATGTAGATTTGCAGACCAGTAGACACACGCGGGACACATACCTCTGTGTGTGTGTGTGTGTGAGAGCGTGCGTGCGTGTTGGCATTTGTACCTGATCATATACCATCCGTCGGCTTGACTGAAGTCAGATTCAGCATTTAAAAACATGCCCGTTTAAACAAACAGCAAGCATGCGCGTGTCATGCACACTTGCCCAAATTTAACTGTCGATGACTGGCAGTGAGACCAGCTTCTAACATCTCACGAAATAATTTCAAGTTGACAGGGCACACACACCCAGAGTTCAAGACTTGTATCTCAATACAGATCGAATTTTTCCTCTTTCTTTTGAGAGGTCGAGGTGAGAGGGAATTCTTCCAGCTGTGTTTTGATGTCGGGTGAATCGGAATTAGCAGAATAAAGACCAGGCACTATAGTCTCGTGCTTTATTTCCGTGGAAAAGTTCTCGGTCCCCCGGACAACCTTAGTTTCATTTGCCGCTGCAGCCATGAAGATGGAGGGAAAAAAGAATATAATTATTTACTCTTTTCCTTCGCAAGGAGAGGTCGCTTAAAATGCTTATTGTGGGAATTAGCGGTCATTATCATTGTATGCTTCAGCTTTGTGACCTGTCAGTAATTATTTCGGCAATTTTCCTAACCGATGATTGTTTTCAAATGAGCTTATTCGTTGTTGGGGATTATTTCTGTATCGTTTGGCATTATGTACCTGATATGTTAGCGCGCTGTAGAACACATCACCTAGTTTCACTTCGCTGTGTTTCATGCGTATCTGTAGTGACTCTGCCTGTGCGAGAGTTATGGTTTGTGTTTCTTTTCGTTGACTGGACAACGAAAGTCTCGCGAACAGCAGCAGAGAAACACTTGCTTTCTCGCGGCACAGGGGTCCAGGTGTGTGCGGTAGGTCAGTGTCTAACCATTCACAATAGAGCTCCGGAGGAATCATTAACTATTGATTCTCAGCTGTCCTTTCCAAATCTCCACTGTTGCTCTTGGGGTGGGGTGGGGGACGAAGGGGGAGCGAATCAACGAAAAATTCAAAGAAATTAAATGTTGTCAAATTACCCTTTCCTCACTCGGATAAAATTCCGAGCAAGAAATTGCTATCTCTCTCCTCTTTCTCTCTCGATGTCTCTCCCCCTCTCTCTCCTCCCTCTCTAAAGCTAGATTAGTAAAAGCACAGCAGATAATTTTAATTTGTCCAGCTCTTGGGGTTGTCAAACCTTGCATACAGTTTTATGTCCGCTGGCTGCCTCCGACCAGCCCCCAAAGACTAGTCAGCTGTCTATGTCTTTTTACGAATTTTGACGAGGAGCCTCTAAAGGATTTTTTTCATTGGTAATCCGAGTCCAACACGAAAATTAAGCTCAGCATGGCTGACAGGTTGGTAAAACCCCCTCCTTCATTTAATTTTCTTAGGAGAAAAAACGTTGCCGAGATTTGTTTTGAAAAGCTACTTTGTTTCATCTGAAATCAAAAATGAACGTTTAAGATGGCGTCTGCAAACGTACAGGTCACCCTTGAAGGACGCCTCTTGCTGTTCGCTGAATGTGATTCCACGTTAACCCGTTTCCTACTAGCATTGCACGTGTGGAACGCTTCTATTCTCTAGAATATCTCCATGTAAGGCAAAGACATATTAGGTATTTTTGTTTTCTTGGTCTTTACTTTTTTATAGTTTGCTTCTGTATTTGCCTGGTTCTGCATTTTATTTATCAACGATCCCCGTTTTTCAAGCGAGAAGTTAAAAAAAGGCAGCTTCAAGCGTTCAAGCGCAAAGGTAATCTTGGAAATCATACACTGCAGTAACTTTATAACAAATGCTAAAATATTGTAATTCAGTCTATTTACTATCATCTGATCATAAAACAAGCTGCATATTCCGCTGTTATGGTTGGGAGAAAAGTGAAATGTGGTGTTTCAAACGTGGAACGCTAGTAGAAAGTGGCCCCGTGTTTTTTTTTCTGTTTACCGACATGATTCTCTTAGATCTGTTCATTCTGAACTTACTTATCAATCTTCATTTCTAATGCGATGAATTAATTTCTAGGTAATAGGAAGTTATGTAAGCATAACTATCACAAACAAACATGGTGGATAATAACTACTTATGTCGTATTTCAGAAAAGTTTCGCTGAACGAGGTGAATGACGTCTAAACATGCGCTTCTGGCAATACTTTACTATGACTCGGGAGCTGCCCCTTGATAAATCGATGATGCTCTACTTTGGCAAGTATCCCGCAAAGCGGTGTATTCGAGGGAACCCGGTCAAGTTCGGAGATAAGCAGTGGGTGATGGCAACACCCCATAGGTAAACTGTGTGCTTGAGTCCATACGGGGAAGGAGGGGTGGTCCTCAACCAAACATGACTGGAGCCTTGGACAGTTTCTTTTGACCTGAGCAGACAAAATGGGCTGATGGTCTATTCAATAAAGTGTTGGTTCGTCCGTTGACCTGACCACACAAAATGGGCTGATGGTCTATTCAATAAAGTGTTAGTTCGTCCGTTGACCTGACCACACCAGTACCTAAAACCCCGCCTTTTCAAGTTTCTTCGACAACTTCTTCAACTTCTACCACTGCTGGAAGCCCTTGCGTCAAGAGGTTTGGGGGGGGGGTCACAGGGACCATCCAATTAAACCGATTTTAGAAAAGCCCAGAGAAGATTTAGGAACTTTCAAAAAGAAAAAAAAAACGTTTCTTTGACTACAAGATTGAGACGAATTCCAATGTCCGCATTTGTTCCTGGAACGACAACTCATTCGTTACGATGGCATTGACCATACATCCTCAGAGTGTTCCTTGTATCCAAGGTCTCCAGACGGTCTGCAGAAGATTTCAGAAAGATCCAGCTGGATCAGCCGGCCTGATCATAAGGTACAAGAGGCCAGGCAGAGCGGACCGCGGGGATTCACGTGGCGTGATCAAAACATTCTTAAAGGACAGGCAGCCAGACAGCAAGGATCAAAACGTCGGAACAGAGGATCACAATAAGGACACACAAACAGTAGTGACCACCTTCCGTTTTTGCTGCGGGTGTTGTGGTACGGAACCCATGGCTACTGTACAAATGTAACCAGCGAGGCAACGGATTCCCATCGATTGTCTTTGCTTCAGGCGGCACATAATGAAATATTGCATCAAGTTCTTGGGTCCGTCCAGCAAGTGGACATGCCGCTGTAAAGGGGCCCTTCATCAATGGACAAGATGGTTCCAGCAGATATCATCCAGCGTGATGGTCATGGCCACTATTTCACCAATGGGTCAAAATAACACCGCTGTGCACACTGGGGCAAGAAAAGAAAACTGCTCTGCTCAAAGTGTATTGTTCCTTGGCACATCGACTGCTGTGCAGACTCCAATCTAGCCTAACTGCGAAATGAAATATGACTGTGTGTTCAGGGAATGTCCTATTTTCCTTACGTGATGATTTCTTTCTTCTAGTTCATGCTACATTGACATTTATGAGTTGCTTTGTGTTCAGAAAGCATTTCCCAAGTTTCGTGACTTCATCAATATGTGAAATGTACACGTACCCATTCGCTGCTAGCGTTACACATGTGGAGCGCAGAGAACAATTGCATTAAATACTTACAGGTTTTAACGAAAACAGTCTTAACTGTTTGAGTGATTTTAGCATGTTATCCATCACATATCTTAAATTTGCTAAAAACAAAAACTTTTTATAAAATATGTTTGTAAGCATCCAGAAATGACTGCATGGACTTCGGTTTTCCCCAGAGGATTTTTAAACGGATTTTCTCCGTTTTGCCATATACCTACTATGCTGGTCTGTCTGTCCAAGAAAACATATTTATTCAAAGCGTTGCTTAGATGATACATTACCTATTCTGGTGTGCCTGTCCAATAAAAAGATAAATATTCGAAGGATTGTTTGGATGATGCATTACCCGTGCTGGTCTGTCTGTCCACGAAAACATATTTATTTAAAGCATTATTTAAATGATGCATGGGTTCAATAATTTATGGATAAAACAAATATTCAAAAGAAATATAACTGACAGCTAGAAAATGGTCAGAAAGAATCAGGGGAATAAAGTGAGTTTGGAAAAATTAAGTTCTTTTTTATTGCTCGTAGAATTTACGACAGTGCTGAAATCTCTAAACCCACATATCTCCCCGTTAAGCAATCAAAAATATAAATTAGTTCGTAAAATGTTTCTCAAAACAGGTTTTAAAACCATTTTATGAAATGTTTCTAAAAATGTATCTTTACTCCGTTACCAAACAATGCAAAGAAATTTACTATCAGTTCCTGATTCTTGCTGGTGAAATCATCTGTCTTACATCAGCTTGTAGCCGTCTGAAAAGGGTATCCATATCAGGTAGATGAAGATGGAGACGAGCAGATTCCAGGGGCGCGTTTTTCAGCAGCAGAATTTCTTTGACATTTTGATGTTCGGCCAGTCTGTGCTGACAAATCGGTCTCCGCCATCGGTTAAGATAACCCGCGATGCCTGTCGAGTGCTTTCTCAGTGTCTGCTTCTATTATTCTAATATTACCCACATGAAACGTATAGTCTGACCTGAATGTTTGGGGATTCCAGCATCGAGCCTATATACTCTAGTCTGCTTGTTACGGCATAACCCATAGGAAAAACTATAATCAGACTTAGATATGAAACCTGTTACCCTAGACATGTAAACACTTCGGGGGTCCTGGATGGGTTGCATGAGTGTATCTCCTGTTCATACGTAAAGTGAAAATAAAATACGCAATGAGAACGAGCACTACGGCTATTCTTATAGCCGAAAGAGCAGCTACGATCGCTCATGCAAGCCACCCCAGGGTGTAAGAAAATTGTCCACATGCACAGTATAGCATGACTGCCGTTAGAACACATATTTCGTCTAACGTGTTGTCTCGAATAGATGTTAGGCATTATTTTCATGTGACGCATGCTGTGGTCTGGCTGTTAGGACATTAGTTGTATTGGAAACGTCGTCTCGTCTGCATGTTAAAGACATTCATCACTCTTAAATGTGTCTTTTGCCCGAAGTGGTTTGCCTCAACGTTCGAATCTGCTTTTTTGCACATAAAACGCACCCAAAATCCAAAGTTGTAGCTGATCTCTTGGGTGGTTTTAAAAGTGAAAGACAGATCTAAACGCCCATGAAAAATAGCTTTCAGAACGTAGCTCTCACTATATTCAAATACAGGGTAAGCGACGGGTCTTGGCACAAACAAAGGTTACACAGCTACATTTTCTTAACAAAAGGTTGGTATGAGATGTTCCGAATGTGTTACGTGTCTTTTTTTCCTTTTGAAATTCCACCAAACACATGGAATCTCTTTCTCTCACGAAGGAATAAATTGCAGTTCGATAAACGACTACTTTGGCTGGTGGGGGGAGGGGGGAGGGTTATGACCTGCATCCAACATATCTGGTATCCTGAACGCCAGGACAGCATCCATCGGTAAAACAGAATATTTTGTGGAGGAAATTGTCTCCCTTTTTTAGATCGGTCTGCTTATAGAGCATCTGTTCTTATTTTTTGACCAGCATAGCACGGACAAACTGTGAGACCTATATGTTAGGACATGCACCGTACCGTGTGTTAGATATTAGGACATAACTAATTCGTAGATTTTGAACTGGCCTTTATGATCTCATTTGTATGGTCATTGCGGAACTTAGGAATTTCTTAGATCTTAACCTTATTACTGAGGGATGACAGGCAGACAATCTTTTTTATTGTTGCCCTAACAAGGACAGAGTGACAAGCACACAGACTAATAAACATACGACTAACAAACACACAGACTGAAAAGCACACAGACTGACAAGCACACAGACTGATAACCACACTAACAGAAAAGAAACAGAACTAGCTGTACCAGTTGCATCCGGTTCCCGTTTCATCTGTAACTAATCAATATTTAAGATAACGAGTATTTTCTTCCAGCCAAGGACCTTAATCGATATATAGAAAAATGTCCACAGTGGCCACCAGATTTAAGACTGCAGACTTCCTGGTTAAATGGCTTGCTGAAAGGTTTTCCCTCGACCACCCACGTGTACTCTAGATCATAGAACAAAACTGTTTATGGCTTCTTTTGGAGCTGCGCAGCAAGATCTAAAGGAATGACCAAGTATTAGTATCAAAAAGAGTGGGTGAGCGAGTGGGCGAACGAACGAACGAACCAACCAACCAACGAACGAACAAACCAACGAACCAACGAACGAAGTGAAAGCCGCCCCGCCCGACAGGTGTAGAATGTCATTTACCCGAGTTGGATTTGTTGTGCAGTAAGATCGAGAGATAAACACAGCGGTGTCTGTGAGTGACAAGTCAATCCCTAAGATTAATGTCTTTCTTACGCTTGGTCATTTGCTGGATGGCTGCCTTGTTTCTCATACGCAAATCTGTCGTGTTCTGTTTCTAACCCTCGAATACGTCTCGTTTCGCTGGTCGTCTGCATTGTCGTTGACCAATGAAACTTCGCAGATCTTTTGCAGTATTTTTTCTACGCACTTACGAAGTTTCTCGAGGGCGCTTTTAAAATCTTTCGTAGAATGTTGCACTTCAAGCGTCTTGCTGTCAACCCAGTTGCCAAAGACAGTTCAAGGTGGTGATTTTTTTTTCATTCTTTTAATACAGTTTGCGGCGATTTTATTTTTAGGGCAGCGCAGCTGCGAGTTTACGTGAATACAGAGCCTTTTTAATTTAATCATAGTGAAACTCATTTTTAATGTGCCAGTTTCTGATTTCACTCGGATAAGAAATTCTAGACATCGACATAGATTTTGTTGCTGTTGTAGTGGATTTACTTAGTATAATACCGAATTCGGCCTTACGCCATCTGATGTCATTCCTGCATCCTTTCAAACTGACTGAAACGAAACACAAATATCACTGTGGCTGCAGTTTTAGTGTTCAGTTGTTATGTACTTTTGCGCACGTTTTCGACTAGCTGTAGGGATTAAGATTCTGTCTCGCACAAATTAATATACCATAACTTGTTGTTGCTGTTGTTGTTGTTGTTGTTGTTGTTGTTGTTGACTCTCTAAAGGGCATTTGGTCTTACGTTGAAGGATCTGTTTGTGCATGGATGAATAATAGGGCAGCAGTTTCAGCGCTGCGTCTGTAATAACAAACGCAGAGCCTGCAGTCTGACAGTCCGACAGTCCGACATTATCCTATTAACCTGACTTATAAATCGCCTCGACAAGCAATCTAAAACATGGCAATTGCATGCTTATTCAGCACAGGGGAGTAGGTGATTAGCATTCTATTATCTGCCGCCCGTGCTATGTTATTGTGTTGCTCATTCTCTTTATGAATGGGGCTGTGAGTGCGTGAATAGCTGATGCGTTCTTGTCAACTGAACGGGTGCAGCTTGCAGAGGTTATTTTACTTCTAATTTTTTTGTTGTCTATAAGGTGTGGCGCTTGGATACCGTGCCTCTCAAAGTTATTCGTTTATTCTTAATAGCTTGTATTAAGGGGACACGTGTCGGTTCTACCTCACCAAATGTAAGACTAAGCATTGGTACTTTCGGCGAAAAAGCCTGCACCATTTTTCGGTTAAGAAAGTCCTAAAGCCTAAAACATATGTTTTGATTTCTGGTCTTTTTCAAACCGTATATGATGCTTATACTATTTTTCTCACCACAAAGACGTTTGAAGATGGCCAGAAGACGAAAAGTAGGATAGAAATCTAAATGTGAATGGCGCAGCGCTGCCTACAGGGAGTACTGAATGACGTAAACCCTGGGAAAGAATGTATAAACCTAGGGAGAAGAGGTTCGTCTCGTACATACTGATCAATAGAGAAAGCAGACAACTATTATAATGGCTCACCGACAGCCTCCATTGTCTTGTGTCCTTCTTTGCGAAACCAGGAAAGCTTACTTTCTGTTCAACTGTTTTCTTTTTTTCTCTCTCTCTCTTCTTTCGCGTCTCCCATTCGCTCGTCACAAAACTAACACATCTTGATATTCAGCAGAAAGTATACAGCTTGACATTAATGCAGCATTAAATTATGATGTGAGCTGCCACTTCCGAAAAGAATGAAACTTTTAAAGGTAAATATAATCACTTTTTGTGGTGGTTGTCTCCCCATAATGAAGTATTCCACTTTAGTTTTTGATAGAAACGTTCACCTACTAATGAATGCAGTCTGCGCGTGTTTATCCAAGAACCCAGTACACCGTAGACTTGAAGAATAGGCCCACACTATATAGATGAAAGGCCATCTATATAGTGTAGCCATCTATACTATTGTAGTTGTGCCTGTTCAGAAGTCACACTGACATCTTTGTCATTATGTTAAGAAAATGGATGAACCTCTTAATCGAAGTTTGGCGTATGATGATAAACAATTTAATAAGTACACGTTCTCTTTTGTTGTGTGTGTGTGTGTGTGTGTGTGTGTGTGTGTGTGTGTGTGTGTGTGTATGTGTGAATCTTGGACCGTATTCCACCATTTTCACTTTCTCTCAGAAGACGACCTAGGGTCTTTAGTTTCCTTACCATGTTTTTTGAAAGCGCACATGTGAACGCTCTGTGAGATAATCTACTGCTTTAAAGAAACTGAAGTGGATGGCAAAAACTTTTATTTCCGCCCCATTAAGGTGGTAAAGGCAGACGATATTTATCTCCCTCCGCCCACGCACTGTCTGTCCTCTTCCTTGTTGGCAATCACAAATGCAAACTCTTTCCTCTTAATTGTTCTGTCCCCGTTTTTTTTTCGCGTTCTTTCTCTCTCTCTCTCACACACACACACACACAACACACCACTGTATGCCCATGCAGATAGACACGCACACACGAAGGCACACTTACCCATATACACAAACCCAAGCACACACCCACGCATGCACGCATCTACCCTTGCCTGTTTGTTTGACTTTTTGAGGAAAGAAGTTTCTCTTTATTCTTACTTTGTATTACAGATAAATTATATCTCGAGAGAACGAGAGACAATAGATAGATTAATTTTATCGTTAAAATTATTATTCGGTTATGAGCATGAAAACGCGCAGAATAACTGGAGCCAATCAAAATACAGTATCACGTAAAATATGCTAATCTCATAGGGTCACCCCTGAAAACCTTGCAGTTTTCTGGAAGATCTTTACTGCCTATACCCCACCCCACCCCTCCCCCAACCCCCACCTATCCCCTACTCCTAGCCCCCACCCAAACCCCACCCCTTCCCCTTCCCCTAAATCCCCCTCCTCTCGGAACATCCCCCTCTCCCTCCCTTCCCCCCGCCCCTTGAAAGACCTTCGAAATATAGCTCGCCATTTGATTGGCTCCGCTTGTTACACATCGTAAATAGAGCTCGTCATTTGATTGGTTCCAGTTGTTCTGCGCGTTTACATGGTGTATATCTAAGCACGAGCGTCCCTTGAAATTAAGTGTTCGGGATACCATGCAGACGATACATATTATTTATGAACTTCGTGAGAACAGAGTGAGAGTCAGCTAACCATTTTAAAGTGCGAGTTTTTATTTTTAAAGAGAAAACTTAAACAGAATAAATCAATATCTATGTTTACGAAGCGTGGCTAAAACATTTTAACTGGTTAGGTTACAGATTTTTAAAATGAGTAGGAGCAGACATACGGGAGGCCTGGTAGACAAATAGACATAAAAGCATACAGGCATACAGGTATACAGGTATACAGGTATACAGGTAAGCAGTCATGACGGCATACAGGCATGAAGGGCTTACATATACTTATCCTGACCGAATGATCTGTAGAAAGAGAACTTGGCCAAGAGAGATTTAGACAGGAAGTCGATGTTTCGAGGCATGGCCCTTTCTTCAGGAAACAAACAGAAAACAAATAACAAATAAAAAACAGCTGACAAGGACAAGGAAGCTGGTCATGCAGGGTCGATGGACAGGAGTACCCCAAGCCACGGTCACCTGTTTCTTTTCTCTTTAGCAATACAAATCACGACAAACGAGGTGTTTAATTATACGTTTTGGGATTAAGTCGTGGCCTGTGTCAGCTGAACTCTTGTTTCTGAAAGTGTGGCACTTCTCCTTTCAAAAAGAAAACATTTCTTCACAAACAACAAAGCAATTTCGTTTCTATTTTAAGAGCTGTGAGTCAGTCTCCTAGCGCACTTGGTAATTTCAGAAAGAGAACCGAAGATATTGCTACACTCCTTCGGGCTGCTCAGAAATTTGATACAAAAGGGGTTTTTGTACTTTCATTCTCCTCAACGACGCAGTTGCAGAGCTGTTGGTGCGCGTGCGTGCGTTGTGTTTACATGCTTGCTAGTTTGCTTCTCTAACTTTGCGCAGGTGAACGACCGTCTGCGAATGCATGTGCGTATGTGTGCGTGTATGGGAGTGTGCGCTTTTCATGGCGGAGAGAATGCAGATGTGGAATACATTTCTTTCTCTGGGGATCACAGGAGGTATGTGTGGCTGAATAAGACGATTCTGACATGAAATCAATAGAGCTGATTTAATAACAATTATACGTGGCCATGAACACTTTAACATCACACCTTCTCCAGCAAAAGTGTATAGTTATATTTCTTTGATCGAGATTTTTGGGCAGTCCTTTCAAGACATGCTTGGGATCTTTCTTTTTCTTTCTGTCTGTCTTTCTGTCTGACTGTCTTTCTTTCTTTTCTTTCTTTCTTTTCTTTCTTTCTTTTAAATTGTATTTTCTTCGTTTTCAGCCTCCTCAGCACGAAACGGCCATCATACTAACAGAAGAGCAGAGAGCCGGTAAGTATAATTCCATACGTGCGTTCTATTCCGTCTGTCAGCAAGCCTGAAAACATTAAATTCCTTTTCTTCACTGTCCACAGGTTAGCGACTTATGAGTTACTGAATTTCTCTCTTTTTGAACGCTGTGTGCGACATTGTGCACGCTTGTGGCGAATTCACTCGGTTCTGGTTGTACTTTTCCTGACCTTATGGTCAGTGCATACGGATGTATTATGCCGTATCACAAGCAACATAAAACACAACAAATGAGGTTGTTAATACAATTGTAACTCAATCATGGCCTGGTGCGCTCTTTGATGCCCTTTAGGCAGACATTATTACAATTATTCTGAACCCAGTGATCATCGAATACATTGCGTTGTGTGCAGATTTAACATTTCTGCCTTCTCTGTAGATTTGTGAACTTTTATTCAAGTAAACAAATTCTAGGTTTCAGTAACGCGTATATGTCTAAGCGTTTTATGGACCCTGTTGCAGAACTGAAGCAGGCGTTTTCCATGTTCGAGAAGGCAGGCAAAGGGAAAATACAGGTGAGAGACCTGGGCGAGCTGTTGCGGTGCCTGGGCTGGAATCCCTCCGAGCAAGATCTAGAGGAAGCAAGGCATGAGCTGGAGGTCACAGGTAAGTGAAGGTTAGAGGTCAGATTTGTGATAGATCCTTGCGCGCCAGCCTGGCTTCTCGTGTGCTTATGGAGTTGATTTTTGGTTAAATTACATGTTTTTCGGCATGGACTTTGGTACGCTAATAAACTTCTACGGTCTAGTCTGTTGTGTAATTGAATATCAGATGGGTCTGTCTGTACTGTCTACGTGCAAATGGGGGAAAAAGTGAGCATGAAACAAAAAGGACCCTTCAGTTAACTAGATAACTGAATTTGTTTTAAATGTCATTGTTTTAAGGTTATAATAATGACCTTGTGTGTTGTGCATCATTAACTTATCTTCTAAAAATAGAAAACTAAATTCTGTGATGTTTTAGAGGATTGGCATGTAAGATTCAAGTAAATTCCGACCACAGCCTTCTCTACAGAAGAAAAGGCTGTGGTCCGACTGATCCCAAATATATGCATGTAACCAGATCTAGGCAAATATTTCTTCATCATCATTACTAGCTCACAGCCTGCAGTTATTGTTCAAGCATCCAATGACAAAATTGTAGAAAAAGGGATATATCATAGTTTGTGTGGTCAGTTCAAAGGCGGCATTTCAGTCATTAAAAATTATCGGTAAAGGTCACAAAGGTATCCTACACGACCCCCACTAAATAAATAAACGGCTGCTGTTCGCCTGTTTCAGCCTGATTGGCGTCACCGAAACGGAATGATGCCAGACCACTTCAGGCGAAGCCTCAAGGGCTTTTTGAGGGGGGGGGGGAATATAGGATACGCTTCACTTGCAATGGCCTGTTCGTCACAGTTCATGTGTTTTTAACTCTTCCGAACGCTAACACCACAAGGACTGGTCGGGCATGCTTACCTCCTGGTCCCTCCCTCATCTTTGCGACTGACGCAGATCAGATAAAACTAATGGCTGGAACCCCGCTGCTGGCGACATGTTTCCTCTGTATCTGTGACGTCAGTAACGCTGTGTACACAAGCAGGGCAGATAGCCCATTAGGGCACGGGCTCCTGTCACAGCAGATATCAGGGCAGTTCTGCAAGCCCTCTCGCTGACAGAGAGATAGATCCACGCCCGTTTGTGACACAAACAGTGAAGTTTTGTTCCCGTACTCTGTCAATATTCGCTTAACCCTGCGCATGCTCCGACACGGTAACGCTGAGAGCTTTGCGAGTAGGGGAGGGAACTAATGAATGAATCAGTTTCCTGCATGTGTATTCACGACATGGTGTAAGATCTATCTCATTCATGTCCGCGCAGTTTTAGTCTGCGTCACTGGATCTGTTCGATCGCGACCAGGTCAGCCTGTGCGCCGACAGTGCGCGCAAACCAAAACTCACAGCTAGCAATGCGAGTCATTTCTGTTATGATAAACCAGGCCTCAAGAGAAAGCAACTCTGATTTATTTCAAGATCTAAGACCTCCCGATATGAAATACTCGCCGTCGATGGTATGTGCGCTAGAAAGATTATTTCCTAAAATGAAAACAAAAGCCTGGAAACATAAAACAAAACACGAACAAAAACAGGCGAATGTTTAACAGTTCTCGCAAACTTGATAGCCTTCAATAAGGGCAATGCCTAACACGTTTGAATCATAAACTTGTAACTTCATTTTGAGAAGATCTGTACTGCCAGTGCTATATTTTCAAGCTGCCACACGAACATTACCGTATTCCAATCCTGTATACCAAATAACGTTTTAGATATTACATTTTACTCTTTAATTACCTGTACACGTGCGCAGCAACAGCAATCTGTGATTTGTTAAAAGTCCAACAGCATTTTCTATCTAACATGTCTTAGTAACATATTTTTGTGCGTCATG
>SMGT01002121.1:65875-86063 GCA_004794575.1 Lanistes nyassanus | reverse complement strand
CCCCCCCCCCCCCCCCGATATGAAATACTCGACGTCGATGGTATGTGCGCTAAAAGATTATTTCCTAAAATGAAAACAAAAGCCTAGAAACATAAAACAAAACACGAACAAAAACAGGCGAATGTTTAACAGTTGCGCAGTTCTCGCAAACTTAATAGCCTTCAATAAGGGCAATGCCTAACACGTTTGAATCTTAAACTTGTAACTTCATTTTGAGAAGGTCTGTACTGCCAGTGCTATATTTTCAAGCTGCCACATGAACATTACCGTATTCCAATCCTGTATACCAAATAACGTTTTAGATATTACATTTTACTCTTTAATTACCTGTACAAGTGCGCAGCAACAGCAATCTGTGATTTGTTAACAGTCAAACAGCATTTTCTATCTAACATGTCTTAGTAACAAATATTTGTGCGTCATGTAAGCACCAAATTAGGGGGCTACAGAAAGGTGTTTGAAATAGAATGCCCCTGAAATGACCAATGGGGAAGAGGTTTGATCCAAAACAAGGATTATAGCACTTTAATATTTCAGCCTGCGATATGCATGCTTTCCTGTCAGTCTCCAGTTCCAGTATATGTTTTCAGCTAGAGGAACTGTTTCGTTCGCGGACGTGGAGGCCTACATTGCGCGAAGAGGCGGCATCTACTATGGCAACAATGCGGAAGAAGACATTCTCGTGGCTTTTCAGGTGTTGGACAAGTGAGTAAGCCAGCTTTCGCACGTGCTTAGATTGAACTATCGATCCTCTTTGCGTCTGACTCTCCTTTCCAGTCAGATCACGCTGTCTTCTCCTGGCCCTCCTCACTTCTTCTGCAGTATCGTCGTCAATAGGACTATTTTAAGAAATGGTTTTGTCTTCTTTTTATCTCATCATGTGCGCGGAAGACGGGGTTTCTGAGTGCAATTCCGGTTTTTGAGATTTCCGAAGTATGTAACCCAGTTATATAGACCGATGGGTTTTTTTTTTTTAAAAAAGGTTGAACTGTCAGAAAATGTGCGGTTACACACAGAGAATACATGTTTGATAACTGCCATTTAAACAAGCCAAATGTTTTTTTTTTCTTTGCGTAAACGCACATTTTCGGCCAGTGCTGTTTCATCGACAGGGACCAGCCAACCGACTCGATTGCTCGACCGCTTTCTTGTCAGGCATTTTATGCCGTGTCAGCAGCTAAACCTATAATACAGTAAAGAGCCGATCGTGCACACAACAGTTGCTATATGAGAATTACTGTCTCGGCGCGGTTACCTCAGATATTCCAAGTCTGTTGTTTATAATATTTCTTAATCCGCAGACTCTTCTTTATGATATAGTTTCTTGTCAGTACCTCAGGGTTTCTTCTGTAGCCGACGAGTAAAATAACATTTTCGGCTGCAAAGACGGATTTTGTGGTGACTTTTGTGTGTATACGGTTTGTGGGAGGGGTTCGGCTTTTACAAAGTCAGGTACACGTGTCGCGCTGTCAAACAAAAACGCGTTTCTTCTGCACTTTAAAGCAACGTTTTCGGGCAAAATCACTTCTGTCCCAATCGGTTGCGTCCATGTCATGTGGTGCAACTCTTCTATCAGACTCTATCAAGTCCGTGTGATACGCTGCAATACTTCTATCACAATCTATCAAGACTGTGTGATATGTTGCAATACTTCTATCAAAATCTATCAAGTCTGTAATATGCTGCAATACTTCTATCAAAATCTATCAAGTCTGTGTGATATGTTGCAATTCTTCTATCAAAATCTATCAAGTCTGGTGATATGTTGCAATTCTTCTATCAAAATCTATCAAGTCTGTGTGATATGTTGCAATACTTCTATCAAAATCTATCAAGTCTGTGTCATATGCTGAAATACTTCTATCAAAATCTATCAATTATGTGTGATATGTTGCAATACTTCTTTCAAAATCTATCAAGTCTGTGTGATATGTTGCAATACTTCTATCAAAATCTATCAAGTCTGTGTCATATGCTGAAATACTTCTATCAAAATCTATCATAATGTGTGATATGTTGCAATTCTTCTATCAAAATCTATCAAGTCTGGTGATATGTTGCAATTCTTCTTTCAAAATCTATCAAGTCTGTATGATATGCTGCAATACTTCTATCAAAATCTATCAAGTCTGTGTCATATGCTGAAATACTTCTATCAAAATCTATCAATTATGTGTGATATGTTGCAATACTTCTATCAAAATCTATCAAGTCTGTATGATATGTTGCAATACTTTTCTCTCAAAATCTATCAAGTCTGTGTGATATTCTGCAATACTTTTCTCTCAAAATCTATCAAGTCTGTGTGATATGCTGCAATACTTCTATCAAAATCTATCAAGTCTGTATGATATGTTGCAATACTTTTCTCTCAAAATCTATCAAGACTGTGTGATATGTTGCAATTCTTCTATCAAAATCTATCAAGTCTGGTGATATGTTGCAATTCTTCTATCAAAATCTATCAAGTCTGTGTGATATGTTGCAATACTTCTATCAAAATCTATCAAGTCTGTGTCATACGCTGAAATACTTCTATCAAAATCTATCAATTATGTGTGATATGTTGCAATACTTCTATCAAAATCTATCAAGTCTGTGATATGCTGCAATACTTCTATCAAAATCTATCAAGTCTGTGTGATATGTTGCAATTCTTCTATCAAAATCTATCAAGTCTGGTGATATGTTGCAATTCTTCTATCAAAATCTATCAAGTCTGTGTGATATGTTGCAATACTTCTACCAAAACTATCAAGTCTGTGTCATATGCTGCAATACTTCTATCAAAATCTATCAAGTCTGTGTGATATGTTGCAATACTTCTTTCAAAATCTATCAAGTCTGTATGATATGTTGCAATACTTCTATCAGACTCTATCAAGTCTGTGTCATATGCTGAAATACTTCTATCAAAATCTATCAATTATGTGTGATATGTTGCAATACTTCTATCAAAATCTATCAAGTCTGTATGATATGTTGCAATACTTCTATCAAAATCTATCAAGTCTGTGTGATATGCTGCAATACTTCTATCAAAATCTATCAAGTCTGTGTGATATGCTGCAATACTTCTATCAAAATCTATCAAGTCTGTATGATATGTTGCAATACTTTTCTCTCAAAATCTATCAAGTCTGTATGATATGTTGCAATACTTTTCTCTCAAAATCTATCAAGTCTGTGTGATATGCTGCAATACTTCTATCAAAATCTATCAAGTCTGTATGATATGTTGCAATACTTTTCTCTCAAAATCTATCAAGTCTGTGTGATATGTTGCAATACTTCTATCAAAATCTATCAGGTCTGTGTGATATGTTGCAATACTTCTATCAAAATCTATCAAGTCTGTGTGATATGTTGCAATACTTCTATCAAAATCACGTCCGTGTCACGTGGTGCTGTGCAGAAGCGGCAACGGCAAGATTGAGGTGGAGGAGTTCCGCCATTTTATGACGACCATGGGCGAGCGGATGACCAACGAAGAAGTAGAGGACTTGCTGCGGTCGGCCAGACGTGACGGAGAAGAGTTCATCGAATACAAAGGTCACTGGACACGGCTGACAAGCTCACTGCTCTTCCTTTGCCCCCTGTGGGATGTTAAGACACTTCCAAAACACACAGCTTACAAACAATTCACCAAAATTTACAAGTTTCGCTGCTTGCGATCACAGCATGCGCGTAGCAATCCCCGAGAGGTTTTCTCGTAAGCTACCCTACGTATGTCACAACTAGTCACGTAATAACGAACTCACGTGACGCATTTAAGGGAGTAATTAGTGACTGAACTATTTCCTTGTAACCAAAGGCAGCCTTGTAGTTTAGGCACAAAGTATGTGTTTGAAGTGTTAATTAATGGGGTTTTAATGTTGTATATTTTCATTATATTTTTCGTTTTTTAAATTGTAACTTTCACAACAATTATTGCCGATACTTCGTAAGAGAATGATTACTTCTTTAGCAAAAGCACATTGCCCTCGCATCTGATCAGCATTCGCGACTAGTTATCTTCATATAACTTTGCTGGGGGTGGGGCAGTTTCTTCTGCGTGACAAAATTCTTCAAATAATTCATCCTCCCCTTGCAGATCTTATGCGCGCCATGCAGCAACACCCCACGTGACCAGACGTCGCAGCGTCATTGGCATAATCCCAAGCCCACCGTCGGCCGATAAAGCGTCGATGCGTTGTGATCTTGCGCAACTGCAGGAGCCTCGATTTCGAGTTGCGAGCCTCGCAGATTTGCCCCCCGACGCGTGCCAGCACGTCACGTGATCTCGCCTCTGCACCAATGGCAGCACACAGCACTACATTCCTATTTTGCCACCCTGGCTGGATCCCAAGTCTTTTTTCATTGTCACTGTCATTAGACCAGCTATGAGACTGCACTGAAAATACTCACAAACCGGATCTACATTTAATCTCAGATATTTCATCTTTCCTCCCTATTTTTATAATCCGCACGTTGAACTGTAGACGAAAGTACAATGTTACGAAGAGGTCACTGAAAACTGCTTACTATTTTCACGCGCTCACAGATACTAGCATTTTACACCGTTCACTGATTGGGTGATTTTTAAAACGTCTTACTTCCCTATTATTCGGAGAACTTTTGTCTGTTTCTCTTAAATATTGATTATTCCTTACACATTCTAGATGTGCACTTACGGGCTATCATTTGACTGTATAGATTTTCATAATTCGATATTTTATTCACTTACGTCATTCCTTTTTCACGACTTGAACGGGTATATGTCTTATGAAATTAAATTTCTTCCTTTTTTAAATTTTTTTTCGGCTAATGTAATCAGCCTCGGTCGTAATCAGTCTAATAAGATAGAGATTGGCAACGTAATATATAAATATATAATGGTAATATACACGAACTCGCATGATCCTTCGAATTTAAGGTAACAATTATCTCTTTTTAACTTGCCTCACACACATTTTGTACCTTTGGTTATGAGGGACCTGCAAGTACCGTTTCCTTTGAGCTTTGCTACGTAAATGCTACATTAATAGAATTCAGACGTTACTGAACTTGTCTACATTATTACTTATCTGGGTATGTCAACGCGAAGGTATAATTTAGCAAACTTTTGCAATCCCAATTATACTGGAGCGAAAGATTATAGACTCTAAACTCTCTACAGGTTTATTTCAAAGGGGACGGTTGAAATTAGTACGCTTGCTTTTATCTAGGTCTCTTAAATATTCAGAAAAGCATTTTTCTTGCACTGACAATCGACCCCCGAACAAAAGACAATCCCCCCCCCCCCCAAGTCTTCGACACCCTTCTGTCAAATGGAAATAACTGCTTTAACGCTCTGAACCTAGTTAACTCCCTGTAAAAACAAAATTTGTCGACCTTTCCCCTAACACTTGAAGTAACGTTTTGCAAGTACCGTTTAAAGATCTTTCGGGTCATTCGTGTCATCAGTGTTTTAATCATTGTTGACTTGAGACTTCAAGATTGTTTTCATGCATTCTAATTAACTGCGGTTTGACGAGTGCAGGTCTTGACAATCGCTGGTGCACTCCAGAAAGAGTTCTTTGTTACAAGCATATAGTTATACTCGCTGACAGAACTTAGTGTGAGAAGTCAGAGCTTTCCAGGCATAAGCTCTTAACCATTGAACTTACTGTAATGATCACCTTGTTAACCAGAAGCGCTTTCGTTAGCAAATAAACCAAATAAAAATATACCTTCATAGAATCGTACTGTGCTAAGGTCTTCAAGATTAACGGAAACCATAACGACAGATTTGGCTAAAATCGGTTGACGACTTTACGAAAGGCCAGTAAACTCAAAACAGAAACAACGACAGCTTTGACCTCACACTTAACGACAGGACATCTCGTTACGCATTTCTTGTACCAAACAGACTCGAACACAAATCTCTTCATGTATAAGTTATATTTCAAGTCTTAGAGCGAATCTTTCTTATACTGTTTGAATGTTCTCATAATGAGCGAGTGTGCATGTCAACATACACACACACACACACACACATACACACATACACTCAACCGCGTAGTAACTCGTCCTCGTGTGTATTCAAACACATACGCATGGATGTGTGCTTCTGCATCTACGAGCTTAAAGAGCGGCTTTCATATGCGTGTTGCTGATTATTGTAATTCTACGTGCTGCACACGTTACACAGTTTCTTGCAGCACTTGTTCAGGGATAAACACTGCTTGGTCCCGCTGATCTGTTTGGCTGCAACGAATTTTGACCTTTTGCCCCTCGCCGTCAACTCTCGGCTTTCTGACCTTTTCAAGTTCACGTTCACGTTCACGTTCACGTTCACATACTTCTTTAAGGTGTCTTCTCCGTTTCCACAGCAGCAAGAAGGCATTCTCACAGCAGCACAAAATGTGAGGGAAACAAATGTGATTATAACCATATCTGTTAAACTGTTCTTAACATATTTTTATGTCTGTCAGTGTTACTGGACACACGGGAATAGCCTTCATCAAGTAGCAATTTCTCTCCACCGGTCAGGGCTTTAACCGGAAAAATGCGTGTCTTTTTTTTAATACCAAGCCAAGCCTCTTCACTCCCCTGAACGCACGAAAGGACGCACATAATTATACGCACGCGGCTATTTTATGGGAAATACGGAAAGGGCTTTAATAATGGCTTTAAGTCCTAATGTTTAAGATCTCTGTTACCCACCAGGCTGAGAATTAATACTGTGCAGTAAGATTAGTTAAGGCTGACGGGTTTTAAACATTAGTACACTAGTACACTTAAATCATTTCCTGACATGAAGACAGCAGCTGCAGTAGTCCTGTCAGTTATCACACGAGGTTGAAAACCTGAGAACAGTTTCAAGGGGTGATCTGTAGATTACATGGCACTTTCTCTGCTATACCACTGCTGGAATCTGTGCGTTTGCAATAAAAAGGATATACGCGTGTTTATAAAAACTGAAACGATCATGTCCATAAAAGTTAAATGGATGCATTCAATGCTGTACTTGCAGTGTTTATTTCAACAGCCGTGTGAACCGTATGCTGTTAAACGGACTAAGGGAAATCATTTCCTTTAAAAAATCCTTGCACAAGATCAGGAAGATCTGTATTTATGGCTGCTGAGCTCAACTCACCATGGTGTAGAAACTTTGTGGCAAATATTATCGCATGCTGCCTACAAACGAGAAAATGTAATACCTGACAGAGGAGAGGTAATTAAAGCGTGTTTTAATATTGACATTAAATCAGTTTCAAGTTAACTGTCGGCTAAATACAATTAAATAACGGTTGTAAACGTAACAAACCTGAGTGAACAAATACGTTAAGACGAAAAGTATGAACTCGACTGTAGGAGCATGGTACACGACGCAAGGCCCGGTTTCGTGATAGCTACAGGTGATTGAAGAGCGACAAGGGATGTTACAAAGAAGCACGAAAATTTTGCTTTGTTCGTGACTGCTATGTGGCCTTGAGATATCCATCACAGCGCCTCGAAACCGCTGTGAGCCGCACTGCCTGTAGCTCTCTTAAACTCGCGCCATGTCTCACCGAGAGTAACGTCACGTAAGAAGGTGTGTTGGTTTATCGCCTGCTGACCTCGCCACACAGCGCAAGCTAGCCTGACGCAGGGAACATGTATATAATGTTACCGAATTTTGTTGCTGCAGTTCCGTATTTAAAAAAAAATAAAGCTTACTGAGCTGTCTCCTGCACTGCGCGATTAAATAAGTTCCTTTGAGCATTTATTTCAGTATTCCTTTCATCAACACAACCCATGTGACACAATTTGCTCTGCCACGCAACCCCCTCCCCTCCCCCGCAAAAAACCTGTCTTTCAGACGATCACGGCATTTTCTGAATCAAAGAATGTATATTTGTATGAAAAAGGAAATACCAATGCACTCTATTCTATTTAAGGTTCGCACGTGTTTTTACAGTCTTAAACGGTAATGCATGAAATTAATTCTCGCCTATTCAGTATTTTTCTTATCCAGCTTCTAAAGCATACGGTTTGTATTTTTTCTCTTTATTTTCATTCCTGTTCCTTTTTTAAAACAAAATCTTTTTCGTTCACTTTTTAAAACAAAAGTTCGGTTATTGGGGCGTGAAGAAAATGTCTATTATTAAATATTACTTTCTCCCTTATACTTATTTCTTAATTGTTGTATTTGCTGGTACCACCAAAATACTGTTACTACAGCATTTGATTTTGTTAGTATTTCTAAATTCCGTTTGCCTGACATTCAAATGTGATAATAACCCGACGCTGAATGCTTTCCTCTATTAATCTCTTTAAATAAATTTTACAGAATATAAAGTCTTTCCTTCTTGATGAACGGATGTATGGACGGGCAGACAGACAAGACAGGGATCGCGATGCACGATCAGGGATGGAATTTTGAATGCGCCATTGGTGGCGGTGCATTCGCGCTGTGTATATATTCACATCGATTGCTACACAAGAATAAACCACGTTTTCTTTTTAAAAATCTACATGTACCCAACTCACTCTGGTCCGTTCGCAGGATATGCTAGACTAGCGAGTTTAACAACTCTGCGTACCCTTAAAATAAGCTTTAGGGGATCTACCGTGATAAAAGTGAGGTGTGCTCAGTGGGTGATGCACTAGCAGATTATTAGGTTTAACCTGCACCGACGAAATAGAAGATTACAAAAAGCAAAACCGCCAAGTTGGGTCCCGTGCCTGTCTGTTTGTTTGACATTTTACTCCGGGTTAGCAAACAGCAGACATTTACTGTAAACAGGGGAGACCCCGGTGATATTCTGAGGTCATATCGTCTGCTAAAGATGGTCGTAAGTCCCCCCCCCCCAGTTGTCTTACACACCTTTTGTCCTACAGACCTATCGTAAATCAGAGGAGAAACATTACTTATTTAGCTTCTGTCTGCCCCATCTCCGTCCATCCAGCTGGTTTTATCGACTTTTGTGTGGCGAAGTGCTTGGAGAACAACCCGTAGTGTGGTGAAGGCATGCCTCCTGTCTGCTTCATTGCCTTCCTGGGCCGGTGCACGACAAGGCGATAGGGCACTAACGGACGGTTAGGCAAAGGCCAGGAGAGCGCTAGAGTTATTGTGACGTGACGGGCCGTACCTTAACTTATTGGACTCGACTTCTCAGAATTACTGAACAAACTTTTATGGTGATCTCGTAAAATGTAGATTTAATTGAGCAATCGTCACCAAAACCTTTACTGCAACAGGTCAATGGTTTCTACACCAGAGGGTGACCACGCTATGAAATAATGTGAATAACTAGAGAAATCTACCGAGGGAAAAGATTCTCATACTCTGACACGTTCGCTCAGTCTCCACAGGCAAAACACTTCTAGCTCAAGAGCCCCCACCCTTGAAAAAGACACAACTGCAGCGAACCGTTATTCAACATATATTTCAAACACTAACTGAACCGACAACATCAAATATATCTACAGATTATTTACAGAGAATCACCGTGCTCGTGTCTAGGGTAAGACACTGCCTGATTACGTCATACCACGCGGTATCAGACAAAGAAGATAAACTAAAGCAAGAGGGAAATCAAACTGCAAAACGGCCTATGATCCTGCTCAATACACAAATACAGTAAGTGACCAACAACAGAGGTCCTACTCTCGTCACTACTAAACCAACGGCTTTATTGCAATACACAGCTCTAAAGCTATCAATGAGTGACCAACAACAGAGCACCTACTCTTGTCACTACAGAAACCACTGCTTTACTGCAATACACAGCTCTAAAGCTATTCAACGACCAACTATGAAGCTAAGACACTTCCACGAACCGCACTTCACTCTATACCTCCTCTTGGCTTACGCCCGGCCTCTAGCTTAACGTCTCCTGTCTCTGGCAGGATAAAACCATCTATCTTATCAACCCGAGTCCCAGACTCTAAGATAATCTATAGCAAGAGCAATCCTTTACTTAAAAGGCACATCCAGTAGTCAACTTACACGTCATTACGTCGGCCTGTCAGCGAAATACACCCTGTGTCTGGCAAAACTGGAGTTCTTCACTCTTTCCACGTCTTTGGCTAAGATGGCGAGGGGTCGGGGTCCGTGGGTCTACACGTGTCTGCTTTCACTAGGTCTCCCTACATTAACTCTCTCTCCATGCCCTGTCTCTCTCCGTCTGTGTCCGTCCTTGTAATCGCGTTTTTGCCTCCGTAGGCGTTCTGACGCATTAACCTCGAGTAAACCGGTTCTGGTCAGACTAGGTGGAGCAGGGCAGCTGCCATGACCAATGGCGTATCACTCACCTACCTAGGTGTGAAGAGAAGGGGAGGAGCTAGCAGGCTAAACTAAGAGTGACAGGTGATAACCTAGGAGTGACATGTGACAGTTATGAAATGAAGGAGGAGGAAGTCGGACTACGGAGGCATATCACTCAGGGGTCAGCCTTGTAAACAGGTGGCACATCGAGAGAGACAATGCATCTGCCAGACACAGGGTCCGTATTCACGATCCTCAGATGTCTGGAAGACAAGCGGCCGCTACTGCAGCACTACGCCTCTCATCTCATCTCCAGTCCCCAATCGCCGGTCGGGAGGATCACGCATTGTGCCGTGTCCAGCAACAGCTGTGTGCCTCAGTCTCCATGTCTCATCAGTGGAAAAGTTGCTCTACCGTGGGAAGAACGAGGTTCGTAGAGCGATCTACTGCCGGCAAGAATTTCTGAAAGCAGGTGAATTGTCAGACGGGTAGGCCGATATGAGTGAAAAGCTGGATTTGTCTGGACGCTCTAGCACACAGACCGTGCCATAGTGCAAGCGGAGCAAGAACCATTTTATTTCGTTTAGCTGTTTGCGTCAGTGTCCTTTCTAGTCCTATTACAAGGGAAATAATAACCTCGACACACCATGCTTCCGTTGGTTACTTCCCATTACACGACAGGAGGCAGGATGTAGTTTTTTTTTCTTAGGTCGCGAGGTGAGCAACATTACAGTTTTACATTCAGTGGTTTTCTGCAAATGCGATACTACCAATTAATCACCCAAGCAGCAAACAAACAAAAACTGTACAAATGTTAGTTTTATGAAGAGGACAGTAGTAAAACAATTCGCATTGCGATCTCGTTACTAACAATACAGCGTTTTATTTGTCTTGAGAAGTAAAATCCTCGTTAGCAGAAACTGATGTCAGCTTAGTGTAAAAGAAGCCTGTGAGACTTACCTTCACTTATTTAGTAGATACGTGATCGATTTTGAGAGTAACAGTGCATCGCAAAAGGAGAGAGAGAGAAAAAAAAGTCGATCTTTTCTAGCTGCAGATTAGTTGAAAACCCGACTCAGGTTCCCATACAAAATGTACTGAGATATTACGAAAAGATGTTACCCTACTAAAATATGCATTCTCGCATAATTCTTTCTGGTGATAGTAAAATTGGAGTGTTCTATCGAATCCAGAGGATTTGAGAAACAACGTTGTGTCTGAAACTATTTTGACAACAGCATTCCGAAAACAATACCAAACGATGATACTGTTTCAAATAAGAATGTCTGAGTTTGCATACATGCTAGCTTGTCTAACACTTGTCAGTGTATACCCTCTTATTATTTTATAAATTACATTTAACTCCAAATGATAATTAAGGCTAAGTTCACAGCTGCTGTCCAGTTAAGAGTCCGTGCTCGCGACATCACCCCAATCGTGTCAGCCACTTCTGAAGCCAAGCCAGCGGGCGCTAAGGTCGAAAGTAGAGCGAGCCAGCGCGAGTTTTCTTGACCTTCTCTATTGCTGTATCGTCTTCGGATAGAGTGGCCTGGGGAGCAACTGTCACGAGAAAGATTCGCTGGCCGACTATACATTGTAAGCCGAAGTACGAAGGACGAAGAACGAAGGACGAAGGACGTTGGTGCTCGGGGTGTGACAAGACACAAGAGAACAAAGACAACAAGAAACAAAAAATAGGGACTGCTTCATGTACTTGCACGATAACAGGCGACTGCAGGAAAGTTATTTTGTAGGTTTCGTTCTTAACGTCGAGGAATCAGCTTTACATCAGAAAACAACGTACCGAGTAAACAATTATGTAGAAATCCAAGTAAATCAGCTCACAGTTCTGTTTACTTACAGTTCTCACTGTCTGCTTACATTTCTCATTGTCTACTAACAGTTGTCGTTGTTTACTCACATTTCTCACCGTCTGCTACTCGCAGTTCTCGCCGTCTGCTCACAGTTCTCACCGTCTGATCACATTTCTCACTGTCTACACACAGTTCTCACTGTTTACTCACAGTGCTTACATTTCTCACTGTCTACTCACATTTCTCACTGCTCACAGTTCTCACCGTCTGATCACGTTTCTCACCGTCTGATCACATTTCTCACTGTCTACACACAGTTCTCACCGTTTATTCACAGTGCTCACATTTCTCACTGCCTGCTCACAGTTCTCATCGTCTGTTCACATTTCTCATTGTCTACTCACAGTTCTCACCGTCTTGGTGACAAAAGATAACCGTTGCGCCACCTTAGCCTCTGGAAGAATTAATAGGAGATGAATCTTGATGATCTGCCATGAACGCAAAGGGGTTTCGGAGTCGGACTGAGTCGTAACGCCTGCACATTCAGAACACTGGACGGAATTTCAGTTTCAGGCAGACTGCCGAGTACAGGAGAGGAATAGATGTGGGAACAGTTCCAGCGTTGACTATGATTGTTTGTGCCAAGTGCAGTTCCTGCGGCCATGCTGCACCATCCCAGACATTTCCGCTGGTCAGACAGTGTGAACCTGAGTTTATTCTTACGTTCTTGCATTCTTACGTTACAGTCTTACATTCAGACCACAGTCTGCTTTAGAGAACATGAAACATAGCCGCATACGATATTGTTTTGATCCCAAGATGCCCTGAGCGACAGCAATAACCCTTGCTTGCCTAAACTACGATCAGTTTCGTGTCAGAACCAGGTTAAGAATGGCTTGGTTCAACGCCCGATACACTTCCAATGACTACCTCATACCGCCAGTTCTTTTGTACCAAAACCTCACACGCCATCGCGCATAGAAGCCGGCTGCTGAATATTTTGTTACCGCTACGCACAGCTCTCGTGGTGTCGTGAAGCTTAAGTTCATGTCAACGCTCTGACATAAAAGGATATTTTTAACTTCTTCTCTCGGAGCTGTCACTTACTTTCAAACCAGTCTTCTAGCCCCCAGCTGACCCGGCCTCTTTGAAGGAAACTACCAGAAAATTAATCCCACCTTAATCAGATTCTTCTGAAGTCTTAATTTCAGCTAAAGCTGCAGATATTGCATTGTGAGCAAGCTCATTTCGCCTCAAGGGGAGGGACAGAAACCCTACAATTACAGAACAAAAATTAGGATGTACATTAATTCTCCTCTATATTCTTTCATCCATTAATCTTCTCCCACCCAGCCACCCATGTTTGCACGTGTGTGCGTGCGTGCGCGTGAGAGAGAGAGAGAGCGCTCGTGAGAAGGAGAACAATGACAATGATAACGACTATTTGTTTATTGGGGTAGGCTCTAGCCCGTCACCGATGGAAAAGCGAGGTGACGGGTTATATGAACACAACAAAACAATTCATAGTTATAAGTACATACATGATAAGAGATAAGAACGCCCATACAACCCGACACTGACCTTTTTTCGGGAGGGGGTGGGTTGGGGATGGTGTTACAAAATTCAGTTACAGTTTGTTGCGGACAGTTGTAAGTCTTTAGCAAATATTTCCTTTAGCTTAGTTGACCCTTCTGAGGTCAGCTGAAGAAAGAGGTCCCGTTGGCGACGATCCTCTTTGGTAACCATACGAATATCGGGGTTTGCTAGCGGTGTGTGGTTACCACAAGGTGTTTGGTAATTAGTGGATCAATACACACAGGTATACACATAGTGAGTCACGGCCTCGGACACGGTATGTGCTTACAGCTGGCCACCTGCACGAAACCCTATCCCCTTCTGCCAGCCGGTTTTCAACTCTTAAAAAAAGGTCCTCCCGCATTTGTTACTTGAGTTCTACAGCATAGCTAGTATGTCTGCTATATACAACGACAGGTTCTACTGTAAATTCTGTAAATACTGACGCTTTGATGTTTTCGTGGGTCAGTTTCCTTTCCGTTGTCATTTTGGTAGACGGCAATTAGCTGTACACTTCTATGAGACATAGATTATGTTACCTCAAAGCAAGACTCTGCCTTGATCAACCTGATTACTTCTATTTTCCCTTTCCGTGATCTCACGACCCCCTCGATGGTTTAGTGCTTAGGGCATCTGCTTCTGAGGCGGCAGGTCGGTGGTTCGCGCCCCAGCCGAGTCATGCCTAAGACTTAAAAAATTGGAAATCTGTTAGCTGCCTCGGGGAACAGTACTAGGACTGGTTGGCCCGGTGTCAATATAATGTGACTGGGTGGGACTGAAGCCTGAGTTGCGACAGCAGTCCCACGTGTGGCAGCACGTAAACTTTGTCTACGCAAAACCGTCCTGATATGCACCTCGTTTGCGGAGGGATATGAACCCCCACCCCCATGATCCTACGCCACAACCTCTCATAATGTTCTCAGCCCTGAATGTTGGTTTATTAAAAGACCTTGCATGCAATCTTGATTCAAATACTCCTATTGAACTCGAGGAAAAGGAATCTTACTGGAATTCAAGGGTAATCCAAGAAATTTACTTTTCAAGAGAAAAGGTCCTTTTGAGAAGGGTTTGGTGGTAGATGAGATGCGTCTTATGCTAGCGTGCCTGCGAATGTCTTGATATGTTTGATATACTTGTCATTGCCAGCTCGTACATTATGCGAATGTCTTGATATGTAAGACGTACTTGTCATTGGCATCTCGTACATTATGAGAATGTCTTGATATGTAAGACGTACTTGTCATTGGCATCTCGTACATTATGCGAATGTCTGTTTGACATTCCAGTGAGTACTGATATTACGTTGCTTTCTTTTGAAGTAAACCCCACAAGATGGCCTGGTTTCATAAAGCACTGCGCGTATTTCTTTGTCGGTTTTTTTTTTTTTGCGTCGAACATTTGTGCGTTCCTATTTTTCGCGCACGTCGTTAACCAGCTCTCCTCCTCGACACACACACGCACACACACAGAGAGTAACACAAATGTCATCCAGTCTATTCAAGGCAATGGTCATCCCCTAGAAGATTCCAGCGTGTTTATAAAGGAACGATCTGTCTACAAATCATTTCCATCTGCTGTTATCTGTTGCGGCATGCTACCGCATTTTGTGTCCACCCATAGCGAAGGGAAGAAGGTCGATCGCTTCAGGACAGTTGGATTTGAATGACGAACCAGCGTAAACACAGCTCAGACTAAGCAGAGTTGCGCACAGCATGGAGAAATGACCAGCTTGAAATGCTTCTAGTGGAAGTGGTAAGTAAAACAGACACACTCAGCAAATTTGTCAACTCAGGGTAGTAATAATAATAGTAAAAAAAAAAAGGGGGGGCAATTTTGTTTAAAGCCATGAGTGAGTTTCATGAGCCTTGGATCTACCTTTTGTACATACACAAAAAAGAGGCGGAGGAGAAGCCTTTGAATTTCACCTGACCTCAAAGAGAGGCTGCAAAATCTGTCGATCTATTTTGGTGTAGACAGTTGACTTAAACGAACCATATGAGATCGTCATAAGTTATATATCAACAGGATTGGGTAATACAGCACAAGTATATGTGCATCAGTAGGTCAGTCGCATCTTTTCTGCGTTCATCTAAAATATGCAAGCCGTTTGAAATACAGCCTGCTATACTCAAGACTCAAGAGTGCCATCTTTCATGCAGATACGGGTCACGTTTGACTCAACAGTTTTCGACAAACGCTGTCAAAACTGCGAGTGAAGCTGTCTGTAGTCACGGCTTGTAGCCATGTATTGAGCGTGTAAACCTGACAGCGAGGCTAGCCTCGCTTTGGTTAATTGTTCAGAAACAAACAAGACCTTCACCTATTACGTCAGTTTTGTTTCTGGACATGGGCTTGCCATGCTCCCAAAGGCCATCCCAAGAAAAAAGCACCAAAAGAAAAAAATCTCAAAGTGGAAGGGGGCAGGAGGGATGCTTGAGTTATAATCAGTCTCGCATACGCCAGAGAAAACAATCCACTTTTTTCCACCAGCAGACAGTTCGAACATTAATATCAAGTTCTGGCACAAACATTTTCTTCATGCCTTCATGCTTCCTCGGTGGAGATCACGTGAGACTCCCATAGGACAGATTTGTCTCCCCATTGCTTGTCAGGGCTTCCTGTGACAGATGGCCTTCACAGCACCCCAGCAGGAGCAAGGTCGCAACACAAGTATGAAAATTCCAGACGCTTGTGTGACACTCCCGAAAGATTAAACCAGTACATATGTCTTCTTAGCAGGAAATAATTTATGCAGAAAATGTTTAATTGAGAACAGGTTGTGGTGGCGGCTCTGTCACCAAGTTTTTATTGGCTTTCCAGTCACGTGCCTGATAATGAGCTTTTCCGTTGTTTTAATCTGGTAGTCTTTACTAGCATTTTTCGAAGAGCGGTATTCACAGACCCTTCACACCTCTTCGGTTCCGGAAAATAAAGACAAAACGTACAGAATCAAGGTGGCTTCTGGTTTCCAGATTTGTTAACACTTTTCCATAAGGAAGAAGATGAAACACAAACGTCTCTCTTGCTTCTCTCCTTATCGCTGCAACCTTCATTCATTCAGCGATGTGAGATTAACGCAAGAACATATACGTCATGTGAGTTGTAAATATGCATCTTCTTACCTCATTTATAACCTCGTTCTTTCTCCCTCCTCTATAACACATGCACACGCGCACGCACCCGCACACACACACACATGTACGAACGTGCGTATGCACTGTCATTGGGAGACAAAGAAAAACGAAAGGGTTTTTTTTTAAGATGTATGATTGATAAGTATATGTTCGTTTGACACAACACGTTTAAGTAAATACACGATAAGGTGATGGCAAAAGCATGGCAACCTCGTTTTGCGCAAGTCGATGACGTCATGCATGTTAATATGGCTGAAAGGAATGCCAAGTTTATTGTTTGCTCTCGATAAGAGCGGGTCAGTCCTAAGAACGCAGGTTGCTGAGGAAGGTTGAAAGAGGTAGAGTAAGAAGTGACTCTGTTCTAGTCGCAATGAAGTTCTCATTCAAGGATGCCACCAAAAAAAAAAAAAAGAAGAATAACTTGCGATTGCCCTAGACTTAAATGCATTAAGTGAATTTTAAAAGACCGCCAAGTGTATTTTAATGACAGGAAGCGTCGAGACTAATTAGGGAGAGGTGTGCAGGAGTATGCAGCCAGAGTGTCACCAAAGACTTTTACACGTGAAACAGTACTCTGATCTTTGTCCTAGACTACACAGAAAGGAACAAGGTCATATTACAAGGGCGTTTGTATCTCCTGTTCGTAAAGCTGACCATAAATTCCACCGGGCGAACGAGCCTTACGATCGTCCTTATAAGTGGAAGTGCAAACGAAGCTAGGTCTATCCTCAAAACGGGTTTTATTTGTTGTTATATTAACGTATGCCATACAAGGGGCCAAAAGTCAAATAACCTTTGGACGGATGGACAGTCGGAAAGACAGACAGACAGACACGGAAAGAAAGAAGAAAATGATTGACTGGCAGACAGATTGAACGAGGAGAACATGGTGGAAAGTAGCGTACACTACAGTCAGAAAGCGCCGGTCGAAGACACTTGTAGTAAAAATGTGTGTTCTTGGTCGTGTGTTCAGCGTCAGTGGGCTTGTTCGTTCGGTTCTCGCCCCAATCGACTAAGGTGATCAAATCTTCTCTACAGACAAAGACATTTCCCTTGTCTGTGTGTTGGAGGGGGGGAGGGATATCTCGATCGGAACTGGGAAGAAACCTGTTTCTCAGATGGCTGATCCAGTTCTGCGCAATTGTTCATTGGACTTATCGCACACAGCGAGGCCCCGCGTGAGGCAGTAGGTGTCACTGATGGCGCGTCTACATTTGTGAAGTTAGCTTCAGTCCTATAAATCAGCGTGCCGTGCGACGAAAACAGCTTCAACCTGAGAGGTTCTCATAGGTTTCACAGAAGCACGCAGGCAAGGACGCACATGTGCACGCTTCCTGCCCCAACCCCCACTCATTCACCAGCTTACACACCTTACACACTAACCCCCCTCCCCCCACACACACATGCATACACTCCTACCTCACGCCACCCCCACCCCATACACATACTTACCCTCATACATGCACGCGTGGCGCAGTCACACTGACTGAGGCGCGACTGTCGTAGACAGTGTGGTGCGAAGACAGCCAGTCAGTAAAAACGAAAAAACAGGTGCAGTCCTTGGGCAACCCTCATGTCAACCACACGACAGTAGGCTGCCAAAACCGATGTCACTAAAGACGTAGACAGCCTACCCTCGGGGATGACAACTCCAACCAACGGACGCCTCCACCTGTATTGTTTCCGGGCCGAAGCGGCATCTGACAGCTCGCTGGAAAGCTGAACTCAAGCTGCAAAGTCCAGTACGTGATTTTTTTCTGTGCTGTCTACAGATAAAAATATATCCTAATTATCGCTGGGCGCTCTACCTGCTGTTTCATCATGCTTGTGAAAATTTATTTTCATTATGTCATAGGGTTCACACGAAACCAGATGAGTTGGTTTAAAAACCAATCTCAAGGTACCACTACTGCATTAAACTTAAGACTAGAAAAATTATTCTTGGAATCAGAAATATATTGTTAAATCCTTTCGAAATTAAATAATTAATTAATTAACCAATCAATTAATTAACACATTTATGTATCCATTTATTCGTGTATTTATTAACAGTTTTATCCTTACTGCAAGCTCGACGCTAAATGTCCCCTCTGTAGCTATTACTATAGCCGTATATGCGTTGTATACGTTATTACTGATTTTGGGGAGGTACAGGGGTGGAACCAGCTAGCGTGATATCAGAAATTGAGTCTGGGCCTGTGACTGTAACAAACTTCTGGCACTAGTAATCATCTGGCCTTTTAGCAATCCCAGCCCCACACGATCACAAAAAGGCAGTTCAGTCGACGTGTCTCAATCCAATGCTTCATCCGGTAGTCACACCGACGTCTGTCTGAATTCGTTGATCCACCCGTTAGTTATGTCGACGTCTGTCTAAATTTATTACCTGACTTGGTAATTATGTCTGTCTTTCTTAATCCACTGCCTCACTTGGTAATTATGTCTGTCTTTCTGAATCCACTGCCTCACCTGGTAATTATGTCTGTCTTTCTGAATCCACTGCCTCACTTGGTAATTATGTCTGTCTTTCTGAATCCACTGCCTCACTTGGTAATTATGTCTGTCTTTCTGAATCCACTGCCTCATCCTGTAATGTCTGTCGGTCTTGCTGAATCCATTGCCCCGCCCGATAATTATTTCTGTCTGTTTTCTGAATCCATTGCTCCACCCGATAATTATGTCTGTCTTTCTGAATCCATTGCCTCACCCAGTAATTATGTCTGTCCTTTTCAATCCATTGCCTCATCAAGTAATGTCTTTCGGTATCCATTCCCTCACCCTATAATTAGGTCTGTCTTTCTGAATCCATATCCTCATCAGGTAATGTCAGTATCTACTGCCTCACCCTATAATTAAGTCTGTCTTTCTGAATCCATTGCCCCACCCAGTAATTATGTCTGTGTGTCTGAATTCATGTCCTCAACTGGTACCTGGTGTAGGGATAGCATCAGATTTAACTCTAAACGAACAGAACACGAAGGTTTATGTTAACACAGCAAGCAGTGATTTCTATCGTTATGCCTCTGGAACTGTTGGCCACACAGTCACTAGCCAATTTAGAAAACAATCTTTAGTATAAACTTTCAGTCAGCTTACACTGAGCATGTTTCCCTCAGCCAACAGTATTGGAACAGAGTCTTTCTCGAGCGTGTCAGCAACAAAAGGAGAGAGAGAGATGGGGGTAGCGTGGTGGAGAGGGGGGGGGGGAGACACTGCGGCATTACGGTGACGTCTGCAAGAGCAAAGCTCCCAAAGATCTCGCGAAGTCTGCCGACTTCAGGCACACAATGCTGTGCTGTTTGCGGTCCTTGCTTCTCGCACCTGGCAGTGTCTACAGGAAACCGAGAGACAGCGGGAAAGGGGCTGGGAAGGGGTACGGCCACCTTTCAAGAGCCACAAAGAAGACAGAAGGGTGCACCGGCACAAACACCGTACCCCCCCCCCCCCCC
>SMGT01002121.1:42029-63320 GCA_004794575.1 Lanistes nyassanus | reverse complement strand
AGAGAGAGAGAGAGAAGAAGGAAACTATCCATATTGCCCTCCGTGTGTCATCGCGATAACGACGTGCGACACCTGGGAAAGGACAATCAAGGTGAACGGCTGTATATTACACCTGTACATCCCGCAACCCACTTACGTAGGGTCAAGGGCCAGATGATCACTTGCGTGCCTCACTTCCCACAACAGGGAAAGCTAAATCCAGTCAGAATTAAAACAGACCACATTAACGTGCTGTTTCCATCAGGACAACAGAGCAGATTATGTTAATGACATAGCAGAAAGTATACAATGTTGTAGAATGGTGATAGCACAAGACGACGATGAGGAGGAGGAAAATGTGAAAGCGAAAAGGCATTGACGATTGCCTGATCTCTAGGCCGTCTGTAGTGACTTTTTTTGGGGGGTGGGGGGGTAGAGAGGTGGATGGGTAAACCATGATGCTTCAGCATCTGCAGTGGACGTCAGCAGTAAGCAAAAGTCGTGAGCGGAGGTGGTTGGGTCGGGGGGGAGAATTAAAAAAAATGAGAACTCGTTCTATTTTCGAGACGTATACTTGACAAAGACTCGCACGACAATCTGAAAGGAAAAACAAAAAATTCGGTAGAAAACAAAACTGCGTTCGTGGCACTCATCCGACGGGAGACCAGAAAAATAGGTGAAGAAGGGGAGTGGGGACATACGGGGAGGAGGTGGAGACTATAAATAGCTGACCTCAAAGTTTCTGTGTCACTGCTTGATGACGGAATGCATTTCCGCGATTGTTTTATGTGACAGTCTGAGAGGCGCAGGGGAAAGAGGAAAGTTGACGAGAAAATGTAGACAGAACCTCCTGCTCATGTCACAATGATGAATGTACATGTAGTCGGCAACTTTCTTTCTTTCTTTTTTCCTGAAACGTCTTTCGGCAGCAATGGCATGTTGATGTCAAAGGGGAGAAATACAGCCTCAAAATAAACAATGATGTCACCCTATCCGTTATAAAACAGGATGGGTACCCGAAAATGTTTTCCGTTTGAGGTCGCCCTCAGATGTGTGCTACTCACAGTTTATGTCAGGATTTGTAAAAAGAATCAAGACCACATACGCTCTTTGCTGGATGGCGTTCTCACTGCGTAGCACTCTTCTGATTTATCATCTTAGTGATACAGTCGTCTGTCAAACCAGTCAAGATAACTCAAAACGGGGCCATTACAATCAACACCTTCCAAGCAGAGTACGGGACTAGCATGGCGTTGCTTACAGTCAAGTTCTCAGAGAAAGCTGATATGGCGTGTTCCTAGTGTGCACCTGTCCTCCCCCACCACCTCTCTCTCTCTCAAATTCTATAGCCATATGGGATCTATTTTCCCTTGCAGATGGGTCTGTTGCAGCTCGATATACAACTGAAGAGTGAAGGGAATCTAGTTAGCATTTTAATAGTATGTTTATAATCGATGTATTATGGCACAACAATTCTTACGCCATGGCTCAAGACTGTTAAGTCGCCGATTGTCAATAAATGTCCGCTTATAAATAGTAGAAACACTACGAGGACGACTGCCTCCAAAACAGACAAAACTCTGGCAGGTTGCCGAAGATAAGTACTTTGTGAGAAATAAATGTTTCAAATAAATTATCAAGACAACAATGTAGGCACAGCTTCAAAAAATACTTTGCATAGCTGCACTTCCTTATCCTCTAAACTTAAGTATCTGCATGTGCGGGAGCTTTAGTCTACGAACGAAGACGACTGTTGTGGTCCTCAAAGTTCATTGTCATCAACATAAGAATACACTCCCGAGTGGGTACTGTAAATTGTGCTCTTAACCAGGCAAGTTTTCAGGGACAGACTTAGGGGATGTCAGCCGATTAGGGCCCTTACCTGTTTTTGACACGGCGACGGCACCCATTTTATATACACCTTATACACCTTATGTTAGGTGGCCATACTAAGCTGGAGCCATAAAGTGCCTGGTCCAAGAAAGATCACACAACGTGTTGTGGAAACTAGTACGTTCTTCGACAATCCTTGCACTCGATTAACTGCATCAAGACTGTACAGCTCTCTTCCAACGAGACTGTACAGCTCTCTTCCAACGAGACTGTACACCTCTCTTCCAACGAGACTGTACACCTGTCTTCCAACGAGACTGTACACCTGTCTTCCAACGAGACTGTACACCTGTCTTCCAACGAGACTGTACACCTCTCTTCCAACGAGACTGTACACCTCTCTTCCAACGAGACTGTACACCTCTCTTCCAACAAGACTGTACACCTCTCTTCCAACGAGACTGTACACCTCTCTTCCAACAAGACTGTACACCTCTCTTCCAACAAGACTGTACACCTCTCTTCCAACGAGACTGTACACCTCTCTTCCAACGAGACTGTACACCTCTCTTCCAACAAGACTGTACACCTCTCTTCCAACGAGACTGTACACCTCTCTTCCAACAAGACTGTACACCTCTCTTCCAACGAGACTGTACAGCTCTCTTCCAACAAGACTGTACACCTCTCTTCTAATAATTTTGAAAGGTAGCCAACACAATATGAGTTGGTTTAGATTTTGTAAAGTAACAGACTGCAGTATTTTGTGTTTGGAACTTAAATTCGCCGATCTACTGACCATCGTAGTAAATTTTGACACTGCTTAACAAAGGCGGGGATTATACGTTTTGGGGAACCCAGGGATGGAATCTCTTAAAGTTTGCTCCTAAAAGATCACTCAGTTAACAGCAGCCTTTACCGACACACACTCCAAATGTCCTGCCTTGCTGAGGAAACCTATGATGACAGAAGTCACTTCACAGACTATAATAAAATGACAGAAGTCACTTCACAGACTATAATTAAATGGTGTCTGCAACTCAGGAATGTGATGCAATGTCCTTCGAAAGGCAAAAAAATCTTTAATTCATATGTAAGTTTTCGTTTTTGTTGAGGAAATGTTGCTGACGAGCTATCTCTTGACAGAAATCAGATGAAACCTTCGTTGCAAGCTACTGCGCTAATTCTTTACAAAGTGTGCTTCACACAGATCCACTTTGTCAAATTAAAACAGTGGTAAATGCAACTATCTGCAGATAGAAATATAATCCAGTATCGTTCAGTATGGATCAGATCTTGTTTGCAAACAGTATTTTCGATAGAATTGGAATAAAAAGATCCACCAGGTTGCCTGAGGCTGGACTGGGTGTGAAGGGAGATCACTCGATCAGCTCGAAGTTTCCTGAAATTTTTGTTAAGGGGGTGGGGGGTGTTGAGGAAATCTCTCGACTAAATTTCGCCGAAATCCGTTTTCCGGATGGGTAACTGTATGGAGTTACATATCACCACTTTCATTTGCTTAGGTTTCGACTGAACTATCTAGAGCTGGGTTTCATGGTGGTTTGTATCTCGTATTCATACGGAAAGATGAACGTTTAAATGCACAGGAGAAGAGGCTTTAGGACTGGTCTTATGATCGGAAGTACAGATACGAGAGTCCATGGAACCCAAACCTGCTGTACGGGTTAAAAAAAAGTCGAGTGAGAGTGTGGAAAGTAACTTAAATGTGATGCTACTTCCGGTGCTATATATATAACCGTTGTCCCTATGTACTTGTCCATACAGGGCAGAATGAGCTCCCACCTCGCCCCTCCATCCGGGTATGCTCAGGGCACCAGCCCACGTTATACCCCCCACGCCAATTCCAGCCACAACCGCAGCTTCTACAGCACCACCAGCGCTGGCACCAGCAGCTACAATACAGTCGACGACACCCGGGACGATAACTACACGGAGCGGGAAGACACCTTGACGGAACACGACGCGACCAGAACGTCACACAAGGACGTCTCGTTCTCGCAGCGTGACGTCACATTCTCGCGGGCCAGCGAGGAGCCCAGCGCCGACTCCCTGGACTACGGGCGTTCCGGCAGCTACTACCCGGAGTACGAGAAAAACGAATGGAGCTGCGGCGGCACTGGGGGCTGGCAGAAGCTCTCCGTCCTCTTGCTGGCGATGGGCTTCTTGGGTCACGTGATCGCCGTGACCACGCCCTACTGGACGGCCGGTTACATCAACGAACAAATGGTGCTGCACGAGGGTGTGTGGATGTGTTGCTACCAGGAGACCAGCGTGGGCCGTTGGATCTGTGCTACCTATAACGTCGTCAGGAGAGTCAATAATCTCCCCTGTGAGTTGCATTTCCTCCGCCAGGGTTGGGTTGCATGACTGTTCATATCTGCACTTGCAATCATGGATGCGGTCGCAGGAGCCCTTCGCCTTGTGTAATTTATGTGTAATTGTTCCAATGAACAGAAGATACGAACGGCCATGAACCCAGCCCAGTACCTTGTCTTGGTTGATGCGAATACTACTCCAAGACTTTTTTAAAAATCGTGATTGTTAGATTCTCTTTATTGAAGAAATTAATTATAAAAGTTTATTTATTTATAACTTAAATAACTATTATAATTTAAGTATTATAAATTTATTTAAGTATTATAATTTATTTAAGTATTATGATTTCGTTGTTGTAGCAGGAGCAGTGGTAGTGAATATGTCTCCCCCTCACACTGTGTAACTGTCTGCCCTTCACACTGTGTAATTGTCTGCCCTTCACACTGGGTAACTCTCTGCCTTTCACGCTGGGAAATTGTCTGCCTCTCACACTGTGAAACTCTTCCCCTCTCACTTGTACGTTATCTGCCCCTCACACCGTGTAATTGTCTGCCCCTTGTCCTCCAGTCTGGTACCAGGCGGCCCAGATCTTGGCTGTGCTGGGTTTGCTTCTGTTGCTGCCGACGCTGGTGGTGGTCACGCCCTACACCTGCATCCCCAACCTCCGACGCCGCTCTCAGGCCTCCTGGGTCATCATTGTCATCACGACGTCATCAGGTCAGCGAGCATGCGCAGTGTCGTCCCCGAGTGCCGGCTTTCTGCATGCAATATCTCTCTCATCTTTCCTCCCTCGGCTGGACTGCTGTTGACGTAAACAGCAGAGGGTTGTCACAACCGGAGGGTGGGGGGAAGTTGTGTACGGGGGTGGGAGGTGGGGTTGGGGTGGAGGCATGGGAGGAAAGAAAGGGGGAGTAAGATTTGCTCTCCCCAATGATGTTGCGACGAGTATACAGAATAGAATAGAAAGAATAGAAAGAATCATTGGCTTATTAGAATTTGTGGTAGATATATTTTTCATCTTATATTCGCGTAATCAAGGATTATCTAGCCAAAAAAAACCCTGCAAGTTTCTATAGCGTTTTTGCTAAATGGGCAATATCTACTAAAGGGTCTGCACAACACCACAGTTTGCGACATTTCAATTTCGTAACTCCAAGTCTGAATTTATCCTCGTTCCAATGTAACACTGGACAGATGCATAGAATGAGAGGCTGATTTTGACACGATAGTAGGATGGGTGAATGGATGGATAGATGGAATGCTGTAATTATATTTATGTATTTCTATTCAATGATGCCACCCTGTCTTTGCTGCAGTGATCTGCTCCTTTCTGAGTATCGTGGTGTTCGGGGCGGGGTACCCCAATAAGCAGGACTTTCCCCCTGGAGAAATCACCTTTCACTTCTCCTACGCCCTGCAGATCATCGCCTTCATTCTCACCCTCGCCTCCCTCTTGGCGCACGTGCGCGACTCCTACCCGGGTCTCAAGGTCTGGGGCAACATGTCGTGTCAAAGTTCACGGAGCATGCGCACGCCCGCCTCAAGCCGCGCGCCCAGCATGGCTTCCTTCGCGTCCGGCAGCAAGCCCGCGGTCCGACAAGCTCCGACCGCTACTCTGCAGCCTCAGCCATCCAAGACGCTGCCAGGATTCGCCTTGCTAAAGATCCCGTCAGCGCTGTCCAGATTCAGCGTGTCTAGGTTCAGTCGATCCAAACCCAGCAACGCCCCGCCAGGAAAGGCAGAAGTTCCTACTGTAGCCAGCAGTGCCAACGAACAGTTCGACCTTTTCCCACGCGGGGGAAGGGAGGCAAGCGTAGACAAGCCTCCCCTGGAGACGCTTCACGTCCCCAAGAGTGACTTCCCTTCTCGGCGCTTGGCCAACCCTAAAACTAATGCATCGTATGCAAGCGATGCAAGCACTGACAAAGACTCTCTCGTGTGACCACTAAGTGCCTCACGCGAGGAGATAACTTTTCTCCTGTTG
This sequence comes from Lanistes nyassanus, assembly GCA_004794575.1. Lineage (NCBI taxonomy): Eukaryota > Metazoa > Mollusca > Gastropoda > Architaenioglossa > Ampullariidae > Lanistes > Lanistes nyassanus. Next base: position 57,187 of record SMGT01002121.1, on the reverse strand, counting down.
CGTGACATTAAATTCGTGTCATCCTTCGCAAGGGTCTGGTGTATAAGCTTCTGGGCCGAATGTGTACGTCACAGATTGACGAAGAATTTGCTTAAACAAATGCTTGAAACAAAAAAGGCCTAAAGAAAAAAATAAGACAAGAAAAAAAGGCATGGGATATTTTGAACACGCAACTCTGAACTACTTTATTCTAGACTGTACGCCTTTCAGCTACCACAGATATCTGTGAAGTACATGTCTTAATATGCCTATTGTGATGTCCGTTTTGTTACCATGAGGCGTGTATTGTGCCCTCTGCCTAACATTTAAAGCTTTCACGTTTTGTTATACGCTTAAAAGCACTCATACACGAATATATGGCAGCAGACATCTGCTTCACTGGTCTCTATAGCGAACAAACTGGTGGAAAAATATAGGTTAATAACCTATAACACACACACACACACACACGAATATTTTTTTAACTGTTTAAATTTCTTTGACCAGCGATTTTTAAAAGTGGAAATTACAGGTAAAAATGCATAGAACTTTTTTTTTGAAGCGGACTAGAATGCTGCACGTGCTGTTTATCTATCGTTACAACATATCGGTCGTTATGGTAAATATACCCATTTTTTTAGTTTTAGACGTTTTAAATTTTGTAGGTCATATATATATCCCTTAAATTATTTATAATTGTTTTAATAACTAATGCATTTAAAGACCCTGCTTATAGCGTTATGGATTTAATTTTACTTAAAATTCTATTTTAAAAATAAATGTATCAATCGTCCCCTTTAAACTATATAATACAGTTTTAAGGTTTACAACACAGATCAATATGTTGAAATTAATTTAAATGTTTAAGTCTTGTAAGAATTGATCTATTAGTGACAAAATACTCGACTATGAAAATAGTGTCTGTATAGAGTTTCAAGTATGCCATACGCGCACTGAAGAGTTCATGACAAGTACATGCTGGAATCCGATAGGGTGCTTCAAACAGGTGTCAAGAACTCTTGGATGGACATTTGGCCAAGTGTTCATTATTAAGAAACACTTTTAAAGCTGGAGCTATAAAGAGTTAGCAGCAGCAAGAAATTTCTTATAAACAGCTACATCACCCATGAATTTCTTATCTCCTATCTCAAACGAAACTTTATTCCAAATCACCACGGTAAGAATTTAACACGACCCTTTGCTGCTAGAAGATATACGGTGTATCAATAGCATAAAACGATTTATATTAATATCATATTATTAATATTGTATACACTTCAGTGGCCTTTGGGCAACTGTAGAAATGTTTAGCAATAAAAAAGATGGAGCACTAGAAAGATTGTACTTCTCATCTCGTGGAACAAAACGCTTTTCTTTTAATGTGTGGCGTGTCATATATGCCTCACTGCCGCCGCAGTTCAGGAATATATATGGGGTTATATCGCTGCCCAGTAATGATCAAGATCTGGTAGGGAGTACAATTATAGACATACTATAGTGCTTGATGTTAACTGCTGCTCCTTCAGCTGCATGAGATCTCGAGTTGTTTCCCCTCCTTTACACTCACTCCTTCTTTGCTTGCGCTCCCCACCTTCTCGCACATTCCCTCCCTTTCTTGCTTTCTTTTGTTGTTCGACAGCGTCAGGGTCCAGCCTGCACAGCAGTTTCTACCGGGGTGCATGTACTTCATATTTTAAAAGCAGAATTTCTGTCGTTATTGTGGATTGACAGCCCTTTTGTAGCCGCTGTGCGCGATAGCTACAAACAATATTCTCTCGTCAAACATGTCAGTACATCACCTTCACCTTTTGACGCAGCAGATTATAAAGTAAGTATTTGAGAAGCTATAAAATGTAACCTACAGAAGATGTTGTCGCAACATCATTGGGGAGAGCAAATCTTACTCCCCCTTTCTTTCCTCCCATGCCTCCACCCCAACCCCACATCCAGTATTAGCTCTGGCGTGAGATGCATAGGCATTCGCATAATTATCCCGTTGACACGTAAAGATGTACGTAAAAAAAGGGCGAACGGGCTTTTGGCTCCACTAACGACCGAAAGTACAGATCTAATATGAATGCTCATGCAACCCAACCTTGGATAGCTCTGTAGCAGAACTTCAGACTTTCGGAAGGTAGCTGGTTCGAATCCAGGATCGGGAAGTCAACTCTATGGCCATTCCCTTCACATTTAACTGCCTCTCCACCGCAGCGACCATTGTGCTGCAGCTGTTAATCTGATGGTCGTTTCAATAGAAAACAATAAGACCCGTTGCCCCAAATAGTGCAAACTCACTTCGAGCTGGAAGCACTTCTCTTTAAAATAACCAACCAATACTTAGGAATATTTGCTTTTCGCATCCAGTTCCATGGTGACTTGCAAAGAATGCTTGGGTACCCTCAAAGTGATTTTTCTTATTACAAAATCTGCCTCGAGCGAAAAACTCTGGGAGTTCCAGAATTCACGTCAGCTATCGCCGTCCGATGTCGCGAGGTCGTGCTTAAAGAAAGACTTTTTAACCGAGCATGCACATTCCTCCCTCTGTACATTCACTCATGCCCTGTCTCGTGCTGTCAGCTACGAACAGTTTGAATTTTAAAAAGGGGGGTGGCGACAGGTTTGGGGCAAGGAGAGGGGGCTGCAGTGGCTAGTTTACGGAATAAGGTTGTGCAAAGTATAGATAGAGCACGTCTGCTCAACGAGTGGGTACATGGTAGGGTGAGCTCCGCCCATCACACCTCATGCAGTGACTAGCCCACCTTACCACCCTACCATTCATACCTCATGCGCATGTGCACTCCACTTTCTTTTATGCAGATGCATAACACTAAACCCAGACCCCCCCCCCCCGTTCACTGACATTTTGTTATTAAATAGTTTTAAGCCCATTAAAGAATTATCTGCAAAAGGCTGTAAACTGCAGTCCTAAACATAACACTACCTGGCAAACAGAGCGATAAAAATGTTCCGAGACTAAACAAAAAGGCTATATTCTCGACTAGCACAGGACAACACCTAACCTTACTAGTCTTCTACAACAGAATTTTTTTCGGGAAAAGCATTAATTTTTCGTTTGTAGGTAACACACACTTTTCCACACCCGCAAACCTCACATACTCTGCTTGTTAGCCTTCACATGGTTCGGATACGTGCTTAGTTACGTTGGCATTTGATTTATGGCATCACTGGGAGGCGTTGCGTAGACACGGAAACAGTTTGCGTAGAATGCGACGAGCATCCTCTTATGATATAGGAAGGGCAGATAGGACTGTCTGTAATGCAAAGCACCATCATTTTATGATTTTTCAATGTCATTGAGAGTTCACATTGGATCTTCATCTGTAGTATTAAAACTGTGTCGATTGTCATACAAAAGAAGTGGACAAGTGGAAATTTTAGTTGGGCTAGTGGATGTCAAAATTTACGGGTGCCTGGTGCTAGTGAAAACTCCAGCCTCCCATCCCCTGTGCTCTAAGTATTCTTTATGCTGCTGCGATGCATTTTTTTCTACGAACCGTTGAAGTCCCGTGTCCCTCATAGCATCTCAGCGGACTATAGGATTTACGGCACCGAACTTTTCTGCGAGCATATGAAGGCTGAGGTAATCGGACAAACCCCCGCGGGATTTCATATAGAGAATGAGAAGATCTGCCACGTTCCTTACTTTCGACTCTCTCTTTGCTACGTGTTTGGGTACGGTAGGCTCCCTTGATTGCACACGTCAGCATACGGTTGTGTCTAGCGCTGCCAGTACTTTGTTGGGGTTGTCGTTTGACGATTTTATAGCGCTCTGTCCTCATTTGTTCTTGTTTGATTTCATTATCATATACATAATGCAGTGGCCATTGGCCAAGAATGCGATTTCCGCGACACGTCTTGCGATCTTTCTAGGGCCACTTTGTTTACTAGCTTACCACAGCCATGTAGCACGAAGTGCATGGGAAACACGTGCCGTTGCCGGTTGCCATGAAGGGGGGAAAAACAAGTTTAAACATCCACTGGGACGTTCAGGTAACGCCGTGCTGAAGCTGTATCAAACTGCCGAAGTTGGTCTCTCGAAAGATAGACCAGTTCTGATCACGCTTCCTTCTGCTTGTCAAACCTTTTTGATCGCCTGAACTTCCAGTTCGCTAACCTCAGCTCTGTATTCTATAACGTGTGCCCACTTAGTAAGCCAGTTTATGTACATAGGTGGCTAGCAGAACCCAGAACTTCCAAAAACAAAACCCTCCTCCGAGTGATCTTGAAAACTAAGGCGATTTCACACTGTCGTGGATTTTAACTTTCAGATCAGTTCCTTCTGCTGTCAACCTTTGTAGCGCCTGAACTTTCTGTTAACGGTTAGCTGTCACCTGTAAGCCCTAAAGATTTAACTCCAGGGATGGGTTGCATGGCATTCATCAGCCTACTTGTCGAAACTCCCAGTCGCCCTCTGTAATTTTGTGTGAATCTTTACGTATGGACATGAGACAACCATGCAAGCTACCCCAGGACTAGGAACAAGTTACATTCTAAGATAGATTTTGATGTGCATGTGTAACATTAGCATAAACGGGGACATTCTGCCAAAGAGACTTCCTGTTTGTACAAGTCTAAGCCACCTTTTTTGTTCACGATTAGGTGCTATAAAAGTTAATGACAACACTGCTCACCTTAAATGACACTAGAAGCATACAGCACCACTTACTGATGCATACCCATAAACAGTAGTTGCATGGACAAGTCCATCCAAATAAAATTACGCAAACCTCAGTAAGCCCTTCATGCATCCACATTCTTTAAAATATTGTAAATACCAGTCGTTCAAATTAAAGTCAAATTTCAAATGGTTTTGCAAAAGACTTGCTTTTTATTTGTTTTGCTACTGATTAATGCAATGTAATAATGTTGGACCACGAAAAAAAACCTGCATTATGTACATAGAGACATGATAAAATGTGAGGAAATGCTGCATTCATTTTAAGCTTGGAGCTAAGTAAAATCAAAGCAAACACAGAAGATAATTATGAAGCTCTATTTCACTCGTGCAATTTTATAGGCAAACAAGAATAGCTTTCATGTTTTCACATTTTGGACAGAAAAATATTCACTTTAAACCATAAAAAAATCTAGTTTAAAGAACAGGTGAAAGGAAATCTCTTCATTATTAGAACATGTAACAGAAAAACTGACGGTATCTGCACAATACTAGAGACTGCAATGACAGACATCCAAAAATCAACGTTTAACATCTGTAAGAATACCAATCTGCAGCTAAAATCTATTAAAACATATCTGCCAAAACGAATTACATAAAATTTACTTGTTACACAGGAAGACAAAACAGACAACACACCCAGACATTTTACATGATGAGTTCGCAACTGGGTTTTCTTCCTCTGTCCTCCTGTCCCATTTAACAAGCGACCAAAATATTTTTAAAAAATCGCCATCGTGGCATTTCATCAGATGCTGCAGTGCAGGTGTTAATGAAAGAGTTATGTACAGCCTAGAAGAAAGAAGTGTGCAACTGGCACAGGAGCGTAAGAAGATATGAGAGATGATACTACATTCGTCAAGGTGGTACAAATGCCACAGGACAGGCAAAGTTATTAAACATGATACAGTGACTTGAATACAAGAACTTAGCACTGCATGTGCTCAAAATAACAATTTACAAAGAAATATGCCCTCCCCAATATATCAAACATACAAGCAAAATACATGTATACAGAGAGACTTGTGTCATTTTCTATCACGTTTCTCAGATTATGAAAGAGAGCATATATGCACACACATTTTTCATACTTGTATGCCCACTGCAACCTGACTGAAACAGATCAAAAGTATGTACCATTTTCAAAAGTCCTGCCTTTACTAGAAATACAGGGGGTATTTTCTAAAAAAATAATGTTCATCATTTGATGCTTCATCCAAGATCGTCTGATCACTTGATTTCATGCCGTCCCTTGTGCTTTATCTTTTAGACTTTCTTCAGACGTTTTTCAGAACGATGGCTTTGACAAGTGAGGAAACAAGAATCTGGCCAAATTCAATGCAAAAAGCACGAATTGTTCACACAAGCAGTCAGTTTCAGAAAACCATTCTCTCCTAAAACGGTCAGCAAAATGACGACAGCAATGTAGGGCACACACATGCAATCGCATGTGCTGGCTGATTACATAGCTGGTATAAATACGGGAACATTTCCCATCTGTCAAGAAAAACCCATGGAAGCGTAACTTTAAAGCTTACAAAACTGAACAGATCATATCCACATATGCAGTGCCTGTCACACGCAGTGCAGCAGACCAGCTTGCAATTAAAACCATATGTTTTCATAACTTATTTGTGGAAATAGGGCAGGCAACAATGCTTGTGTGAGCTCTGGCCAACAAACTTATTTTTTCTACATGCTTTTGATTTACAAATTACATGGATTCTTCCTCCTGAAGAAAAAAGGAGAAAATCAAAATGTTTCAGGTTGTTCTATATTTTAAAATACTTTCTTTACAAACTCTGCTGCTTTTTTGTTTGTTTTTCATGTGCCAGATCCATGTAATCTTAATAAATACATCACATATCTTATAACTACATGGCATCATTCCTCACACAACTATTTTGCAGTACATACAGAACAAAACCGATACATAACATCTGCCACATGGTGAAAGTGGAGAAATTTTGTTTTTAAATTCTAATTTTACACAGGTATCTCCAAAGCACAATTTTTCCCCCAAGGGGAAATGGGGCTTTTCTTCCCTCACTGTCTTAATGCTTGGTTCACGATACAGCAGAGATTTGAATAGATTTTGTATTTTAAAGTACATTCTGAACTAATGGGGGAGGGGGGACCTGCAAAGGAGACTAAATACAGAGTGAATGCCTCTATTCAGATATATTCAAGGCACTGAATTTTAAATGCTGCACAGATATTGCATGAGGAGTTAAACAGTGCCCCAGAAGCATATGCTTTTACAAAGTAAAAACAGATTAGCCTGATTTGAAAAAAAATCTTTTGTCTGCATTTTCTTAAAATTCTGGAGGGGAGGAGGGATGAGGAGCAACCAAGAACCACATGTTAGCACCTTCAGTAGAAAAGGTTTTTAGAATTCTTACAGAAGAATGCTTATAATATCACTAAGTGTAGGCCTTGTTTCATGATGAGGGTGAAATAAGTTTCTATTAACCAAAAATAAACTACTGGTTTATAGCTGCTGGTGATATAAAATAGTACAGACGCAGATTCCAGAACTTCTATCAGATTGTACATGAATGCACCTGCCTCTCTCTCTCTCACACACACACACACAGATTCCTACCTACACACTATTTCCCAAAGTAATGTATGTCACCGATTCACCGATGTGCCAACACCACTCTCTATTACTATCCGTGACACTTGCCCATGTTTTTGCATGACAGGAAAAGATCTCATGTACTGCCTTCAGTTTACTTGCAAAGTCAGTGATATAATGGCATGCATCTGCTGGAATAGTGGTGTGGCAAAACTGGAAGCAAGCTTTTGCAGGACACCACTCAAACTCAGCCTGCACGAGTGATGTGCGATTACACCAACTAACCAACAGAACTGATAGTGAAATTTATACCACAAAGTCAATTATCCCTTTTTTGTGGCGGGGGGGGGGGGGGGGGGNNNGGGGAGAGAATGCTTCAATATGCATCTTTAGTACACATAATGAAACAATCACTAGGTACATTTTTCTCAGTAAACTTACAAGCTTTAAAAATGTCCAAATATACAGTAAACCTTGCTAACTGCTGCATTGTGCAGCCCAGGCATGGAATTCCGACAATAACTACCCATCTGCTGGGCTTGTTTTATCCTGCCCGCAGAGAGTGCCCCATCCTCCTTTCTTCTGTCCTGTCCTGTTCCTTAAATAACAAGGCTTTCAGTCAAGCAGCCATGATAAACGGATAGCTAGCACGGACACTGCTTCAGATGTCCAGTCAACACCGACACTCACAAACTGACAGAAAATTATAATCAAGGACTCTATCGTCTGCCAACACCCTCTTGCCATCAGTCTGTTCCAAATATCACAACCCTAGCTCTAACAAGCACGTTTTTTTTATGGGTTATATGACAATTTTTTGACAACCTGCATTTAAGACTGCTAATGGTCATCAAGAATGGTTACATTCATGCAAAGCACATGCTTAACTACTTACCCAGAACAGAGCTGTGCTATATCAGAACCATGAGTAAACAAGAAGTGACCTTCTACACACCTGTGGTCCGGCTTTCATTAATATGGTATTGTTAGAAAATATTGCCATTTAGGGGTCAAGCAGGCATGTCACATCAAAGCAGCTGTCCGAACACCCCGTCCAAAGTGGCCACAGACTGCCAGCCTGGTCGAGTGATCCAGCACAAAAGCAAAGTGCCTACCTTTGACCACCCCCTCCAATAAATGAACATGGTACTTGCCCTGTGGCCAACTAAAACCTTTACAGAAGTAGCCAAACCAAAACGCGTCCAGCATTTTCATACTGCACCATGTAAGGGAGAGCTCTGACCATGTATGTGATGCTTTTAACGGGTTCTGGTCACGCTCAGATTTTAGAATGGCCGCTTCCCACCAAAAAGCTGATCTGCAAACTTTGCACTTGCCTTGGATTTCTCTTTCAGACTGAACCCTGGTGGCCTGCAATCCACACTTATTTCTCAATCACCATATTTCCAGAATCATGCAACTGGATAATCACAGGTAAATTTTCACCCCAATATTAAATATCTGTGAACTTTTACAAGAATTCACTGCATTCAGCTTACCAGCAATTATCACAAGCAAGAAAATCTTCTGGGCCCTGAACATCACTAAAAACCTCTTGTAAACTCAAAGATGAACTCACTGACTACCCCTCCCACCAACACCCCAAGAAAAAAATCTCCACAAAAGATCCTATTTGGCAACATACATTGAACTAGCTATCAGCGCTGATATTATATCCAACACAAAACAGTCAAATAAAACGTGGTACATTTGGTATATGTTGCATGATATACGTGCAAAATCTTGCAACAGATGACTTGTGTTTCCCAACAAGCTTCACCAGCTAAACAAAGAGTTTAAAAAAACACAAAAAGTCATCTGCTAAAACCTTTAAAATATCCGTATACAAGGGTTGAAAAAGAATAATTTTGTGAAGGACATCCAAGAAGAATCCAAATTATTAAACAATCTAAGTATACACAATATGCTCTCAAGCGAAGACATACATGTGCAGGTGTGTGGCAACATATGCTATGTTTACATGCCCTTTTCTTTCTCTACACACATCACTGTACCAATGTACAGACGTCTCCTCATGCTGAATGTTACACACTACTTATGTACACAACCACATCAAGGTTTAACCAGTCAGTATTATGACAAAATCAAAGAGGCAGTACAGACAAACTATAGTTTACGACCTAAGGCAGCATCTGGTCTAGGGACAAATTGTGGAAAATGCTATTTAAACTGTCTTGGTGTTTTCAGCCCCCCCCCCTCCCGTACCCATCTCCCACAGCAAACATCAAGATCTCTCCTCAGCACCACCGTTAAAACTTGCTTTCGTCTCCTGCTGCACTCTTCAATAAATCAAACCCTACGATGTGGATGGCAACCCAAATGCAGCCTTACTCTGTCCTGAGACTCGTGGTATGTACAAAATAAAGTGATGGGCCACGACAGCATAATGAGGTATTACTGCACACGATGCAACACACAGAACATACAACATCTGCAGCTCTCTCTAGCCCGCTCTGGGCTGCCAACGTCCTATTCTTTCTATGCGCAAAGCAACACTGCCCATCATTTTCCGAACATTAATGAACAAGGATGGGACACGCAGGAAATGGCAAACATGTAAATGTTAGCTGTAGTTGTGTATAGCACTGAAGTGAAACAGCCAAAAATATGATGCAATTCTGAAATTCTCGATTCATATTTTAATAGAACATTTATGTGTAGTGAAACAGTCACACAGATGTAACAATGCACCTGAACCCATGAGACTCACTAGACAACAGATTTTTAACAATTATGTTGTTATATACAGGTCATCAATATTCTAGTCAAAACAAAAAGCTGGCAACAGACAAGAAAATGTCTTCTTTTTTGAGCTAAAGGCTTAAAATGTTACTTTCCAAACAAAATCATTCTTCTGTGGTCAATCAAAACACCATTTCACTGGGGGAAGGGGAAACAAATTTTAAGAAAACTAACTAGACCGATAGCATAACCACTGCAGACTAACAAGAATCTAACAGAACGAAAAACTTAGCAAGGCAAAGAAGCATACCATACTTCCTGCCCCCTGTGTGACAACGTGATCCTCAGACTTAAAAATGACACAACAGCTATCTGAGGCAAGTACAAATGGTCTTCAGCAATGCCATTATGTGAAGGTAAGAATAATGTTGCATTTTTTTTTTCAAATTCCCATTCCTCTTTCCCCCTCAAAATGTCATCTAAAAATTGGAACAAAGACGTCTGCAACGGGTAAAAAATAAAGAAATTACGGAGGAGGGCCGTTGAATGGCAACAAAGAGACTTCAGACCACAACACACAGTGAAACAAAATGGACATAAATTAACGAACTGGGGCCAGACGGCAAAGCTAGAGGGTGAGGTGGGTGAGGGGGACGAAAAGCACAAGTATGCATACAAAATCAAAAGGAAAAAAATACAGCATTATCTATATTACATGTCTTCCTCAGGATCAACTGAGAACTCATGTCACCGAGTAATCTATGTAAGCAGCATGCGAAACTTGGGTTACTGCAAACAGAAACAGCTCTAAGAACAACCTTACATATCCTGTCGATCGGATTAAAATTCAGTATGGTGGCCTCAAAGCACCAGAAGGAACAAAGAAAAATCTGAAGTGAGCCACTCAATTTCATGGCTATTCTGAACAGACAACAAGACCCCGAACATAGAAATCAGAGGCAGTTATACGAGTAGATGATAACGCAACCTTCCCGTCCGGACAAGACCGAAGCTGCTTTTAGTATTTTCTCCCAGGGTTAAACCATCCAAAACCATGCAAGCTACTCTGCCTGCTAAAATATATAAAGAACTATATTCCTTAAGGCAGCACATCTCCTGCCCTGTCAGGAACAAGAAAATCAGGCTGCTGCCGAACCTGGTATCTAGGTAGATGGCTGTGGGCTGTAGATTCTGCGATCGCCAGCGCTTGGCCCTCCACGCTGACCATTGCGATCCGAGCCAACACTGACAGGGACCCATGCATCTCCACCTAGGGAAGGCGAGCGGTGGAGCCCAGCTGCCATTCGCATTTCCATAGCCTTTTGGGCGGAATACATGGCTGCCCCACTGACCTGGTTCAGGTCAGCCATGTTTACAGTTCCATACGTGGTCAGCGCAGGAACACTTTGCAAGCTGCCATCAGGCAAGAGGGACAACCTTGGTGGCCAGTTGAGAGCTGGAGGCCAGGCCTGGTGTGGAGCTGCTGCCCCTTGCGTCCCGACTACAGACTTGAAGTGGACAGGCTGTTCCATCACCCCAACACCCATTCCCACCCCAGCTTGCTGCAGCTGTCGCCCTGCAATGGCTGCTGCAGCAGACGTGTACTTCGGCTGCTGGATCTCCACCATTTTCGAAGCAGAGGAAAAGTGGGAGGTTGGCACGACGAGGGGCTGTGAGCTTTTTCCTCCATTACCTCCGCCGCCGCCACCAGCCTCCTGCTGTTGTGAGGAAGGGTCGACTTTGATGTCCGTGCGCTGCCCTGCCATCATCTGCTGCAACTGAGCTGCGCTCAGGCAGTTCATTGCTGCACCCATCGCAAAGTGCTGCTGCTGTTGCTGCTGCTGCATGTCTAATCCCTGGAGACAACATAAAGTATAATGCTAAGTATGAATCCAACATGACTACAGCAGCCTATCTGACCCATCAGTTGGCTATCCCTAGCTGGCTTTGAACAGATGAACTTATTTTTTTTCACACTACATGGAATTTTGCTGGCACATGGGATTGCAAAAATGCCCAAATACAACAGAAGTGAGATTCTTTAGTGTTTGTGTGCAGCCAGGAGTGATGTATCGGATACACAGCAGTATGTCCCTGCCATACAGATGCAGCATTCCCACAGATTACCTCATGTAAGGAGTTCTGGCGCCTCATCAGAATTTCCAATTTACTCAGATAAACTCTACCTGACCTAAAGACTGGAGTATGCCTACCTGGTTTCCACTGCCCAGGTGGTGAGGCGTCTGCATGCCTCCGTCAGTTGAGGATGCTCCCTGCGGATTCATTCCACCGTTGTTGCCCCCATTGTTGCCGCTATTCCCACCTGTGTTGTCCCTCATGGCCATGGCACTTACTGCCTCGTTGCGTGGAAAGACTATGTCGTTCCGCATGCCACCATAGTCAAAGGTGGATCTCTGGTTGGCCAGAGCCGAGTTCTGCCCATTGGCATCTCCAGTGTTGGTACTTGCAGTTGTGTTGGAAGCAGTGTCAGTCTTGGAACTTCGGCTCTTTTTCTCCCCCAGGGCCAAACGCACAGGGGAGTGAGTCTTGCGCTTGCGGCATCCCTCTAACTTGGTAACCTGATCGTGAGAAATATAATGCACATACAAGTGAACACATCCATACACACAAAGGAATTTATGTTCAATCACTTAGCATGAAGGTGGAAACCAAATACATGAAGTCTTGCCGTCAAGAATCTATGCAGGTGTTATGTGGACCACTGTACCTAGCAGTTTGCAGACAAAAGAACTGCAAATGACAGATGTTTCAATTTTCTGACAAAACTGTAACTGCTGACGAAAGTGGAACAGACTTGAAAAGTTGTAAACTTACACAGTGGGATAGAAGATTTACATACAATAAGACGTGGAAAACAATGCATATCACGACAAGAATGTGCTAAATTATATGGAGAACTACCGTCATCCTTGTTGGAAAAATTCATCAAATCTTATTACTTTTGTCTGCCCTTACAACTCATGTCACTCTCTGACCCTGCCACATTCTATGAAAACTTTATTTTAAAATGAAATTGTGCCGATACAATAAATTTAAAAAAAAACGCTTTCCATGTCCTAGCAGTACAGGTATGACAAATACTTCTGTTCCTGGCATTTAAAAAAAAACTTTGGGAATATGTTGTTACCTGTGAGTTCTGCTTGTCAGGTGTGGGCTGCTTCTCATCATCCGAGTCTGAGGAGTCACTGGTACCACTGTGTGGGGAAGTGGCGCTCAGGGCTTCAACAGCGCCAGGCTTTGTCAAATCAATATTCAGAGGCAGGAAGTTCAGGTTGGTTCGATCTGTCACGACAATCATATCAGTCTGGTACAACGGTTAACACAATGACCATATCAGTCTGGTACAGCAGTTAATACAAAAATCATGATTAGGTAAATCCCACTCCATGACTGCATTTCATTGCGCAAAAAATGCACCAATGAAAGCAAAATTTTAAAAATTAAATATTATTTAAAAAATTAAGAGCTTTAAAATCTACAGCTATTTAATAAAAAACGAAAATCCATGGAACTTGTCAGCATTCTCAGCAAAATGGTTGTCAAGCAATATTCTAATTTCTTCTTGCTGCTGTGTAGATGTTCAAATGACCTAATCAGTGTAATGAAGATATTTTGCACAAAATACTGTGCATTGTATAAGACATAAATATATGGTGTATAAGATATATCTCTTCCAGAACGCTATAAAATTCTGCTGATCGATCAAAACATCTAAATGCAGCACAAAAGAAAAAGCACCAGGTGATTAAATTCTGTTGACATTATGAAAGTTTGCAATAATATTCAGTCTGCCGTATGCCAGTTCTACAATGCTTTGTGGCAACTTGAAGAGACCTTCTCAGCTATGCAACTGCACAGCTTAGAAGAAAATACAGATGCCAACAAAACTTAAGGGCACCAACGAAGACTAATAAACACAAGCAACAATTTCTGCTAAGCCAAGTGGAAAAGTGTACATATATATCAACAGGGCTGGGGTAGTTACTTTTAAAAACTACTTAAGTAAAAGTAAAAGTATTTTAGTACAAAACTACTTTAAGTAAAAGTAAAAGTACTGTCATAAAAAGTTACTTAAGTAAAAGTAAAAAAGTACTCATGTCAAAAGTACTTTTTTAGTTACAAAGTAAAAGTATTTTGACTTATGGCAAACATTTTTATGTGCGTGCAACACACACGCACACACAGCTAGTCTCTTCCAGCAAACGGTATGAATAATTATAACTTTGTTTTACACTACTCAAAATATTTTTTTCTTTTGGTATACATGGTATAATTTTCATACTTTTAGTAGTTTTAGACAGTTTTAGGAAAATAAAAAAATAGACATTTATTTTAAAGTCCACTTACTGTCATTGCTGATTGAGATGCTTCGGGATTTGTGAACAAGTTTTAATGATAGTAGGTTTGGGAGCATATCTGCAGTTGATACTGGAATTAGGAATACGTAATAAAGAACAAATGAGAAACGAGCGCTTAAATTATGAAATGGGTACGGTAAGCACCCTTGGTCACAGGCGTCTGCATACGGTATTGTTGTTGAGCGCTTCAAGTATTTCCTGCTGGAGTGATAATTAGGAATACGTTTAGATTCCTTGTTGGCATTTGGGGTATAAAGGGCCATAGCTGGGTTTCAGGCAGATTTTAAAAAAAAATTATATCACAAATTAAATACCCACTAGTGTAAAACGAAGAGTGCTCTATATCATATTTGATGAATCATCGGACACATCGCCTATATTACATTATTACTATCAACATTAAAATTTATCTCTACGTGATTTCTCAGATTTGAAGGCGAGTGCGCACTTCTTTATGCTTTGGTGCACAAAGCAAGCACAGGAATTTGCACGTCTTTTCATTTACTTTCAAACAACGAATCGTGGAATCTAAAATGCGGTGATTCGGCCATTTCACGCGTCTTCCTTACGCGCGTTGCCGAAGGGCGAGACCCTTGGAAGATTTCGCCTGCGAGATCTCTAGCGAGCGAGCGTCTGTAAGAAACATCCAAGAGTCTCGCGCACGAAGCGGAAGTTTTTCGAGCCAACATGCGGTCACACGAAACCTCGAGCAGCCACGAAATGTCATTGTTTTAGGTCTAAATAAAAGGTTTTAAAGGTATATTTAACATCAGAATGCACTTTCTGAATTATTTTTTGGATAAAATGCCAACAATCGACA
>SMGT01002121.1:0-41809 GCA_004794575.1 Lanistes nyassanus | reverse complement strand
CCTAAAGGCTCCTCGCGAGTCCTTGCAAGGTTCTTCCTGCGAGAGGTGCTGGGAAACACTTAACTTAAGCTCTCCTCGCGAGGTTTCGCGAAACCTCGCCTTAGGCAACGCGCGTCTTATGCAGCTGGTCACACGCGACTGTATGGCAGGCGGTCTTCCAAAGATGGTGGACGGAAATGAGTCAAATGACAGCACGTGCATGATATTTTGTTTTCCAAATTTATCCACAAAGTACTTTTTACTTTTTGCATAGTTTTCAGAAACCACTTCGTTACAAAGTAAAAATTTTTACGAAAAAAGGAACGAAAGTCAAAGTAAAAGTACAGACTTGCAAAAGTACTTCGTTACTTTACAAAGTACTCAAATTTGTAACGAAGTATTGTAACGAAGTACAAGTACTTCGTTACACCCCAGCCCTGTATATCAATAAACGACAACAACTCATGGACACAAGGTGCTGATAGTTGATATTACAAAAAATGCCCGTGCCACGCTTCGTTGCGACTACATCAGTGATAAGCTGATTGGTGCACGGACCTCCCCTGGACTCTTGCAGTGAAGGCAACAAAGCAGCTTTTTTTTTTTTGTTCTTCACATCTAAAGGATAATTTTAAATACCACTGAGCTGCAGTAATTCCCCTTAAGGGATTAATAAAGTGTACTATTTTGTATTGGAAGCAATCTGTAAAGAAAATATGGCCCTATTTCAAGACACTTACTTTTAGTTTCAATGGCAGCAATACCGTGTGACTTCAGGTGCTTATCACGGTGGTGGCTGCGGAAGAACATTTTCTCACAGACGTGGCACTTGTACGTACGCTCCAGCTCCCCTGTGTGCATCTTAACGTGGCGGTCCAGATGCTGTTTCCGCGTGAACGCCTTCTCACAAAGGTGGCATGCAAAGGGCTTCTCACCTGCAACCACCACGAAAGGCATGCGTGTTCACCGCCTTGCAAATGATTAAAAAAATTATTTTACAGCTGTTTCCAGGTCTTGGTGAACCTTGATGCATCTTGCTTCTCTGAAAATGTTTCATCTCACAGTCAGCCTCATAGTTATATCCATAAAATAATGAAGCAGCTGATAAAAATTGCAACTGTTATATATTGTTAATGTACTATAGGCCATTTTTAGTCTGTTAATTTAAGCCTCACTGAAGAGATCCTCATGATATTACACTACAGTTTTTTAAATTTTGAAATTCATTGACAATATAAATATGCCATATTCTGGAAATGTATGCATGTGAATGACATGAGAGAAATCATCATAGTTTTGGCCAAAACGATCAGCATGCATTCTGTTAGCCTGTCATATGTTATTTATTGCAGTAAGATGACAGCAAGTGCATGCATGTGTCCATGTGCATGCGTATGCATGTGAGCATGCATAAGCACAACAAGCAAATGATCCCATCCCCTGGCTTCCCATTTGACACACCCCTCTACACTAAGCCTTTTGCACCAATCTTTGAAGCAGGAATTCTTCGGGGATTGATTTTTCATCAGAAGGTAACCAGCATGCTGTTCCAAAGTATATTTACTTGCATCCAGACTGTGCGTATGAGGCACATATATTCATACTGTGAACCCACAAGCTGAGGCTTTAATTAACAAAGGAATTATTGCCCACTGACACAAGAATAATTTAATTAAAAATTAAAACCAAGAAAATAAACAGGAACTACACAGAGTCATATTTTCAGAGCAACCATTCAACAGCAGCTGCTTATATACAGCAATTGCCGGAACGAAAATAAATAACATCATGTGTTACTGCAGCCAATTGCAGGAACGACAACTGCGAGAATTCAGTGCCATGAGAAGGACAATTGAAAATCTCATATAATATTCTTCTGAGGGACAGACCTTGCAAGCTCCTGTACCTAGTGTTAACAGTCTTCTGATCCTTTACTAAAATGTTATTTTTACTCTTTTTATAAGCATAGAATGTACAAGTAACAACAGACAACAAAATCCTGATATACCTTAACTTGGTGTGATGCTCTTTTCCTACTCATCTCGCAAATAATGATGGGTCTAATCCTGCGACTCATTCCCGCAAGTGTCGTTCTTTAAAAGAAGACTTTAAAACATATTTTCCTTTTTTGGGGGGTGAGGGGGTGAGTTTTAGAAAAAATTACAATAATTTTTAAAAAGAGCAGATGCCACCAAACAGGTTGCATTAATGAAAGGAGGTATACAGACTTTCAACTGCGCAAAGTACATACACACAACTCAGTGGGTACATTTATTTCTTAGAGGAGGGCAGGCAGAGGGACAGAGAATAATTTCAAAATTCTGAATGCCTGCTGGGGAACTAGATCAACGGAAAGGATTCCAGGAAAGGTGTTCAAAAGGATTTGTCGTTCCTGCAATTGCTCTACAAAGGCAGCCGCTCACCAGAATGGCTTGTCAGGTGGCGATCGAGGTGCTGTTTCTGCTTGAAGGCCTTGTCACAAAGATGACAGCCAAATGGCTTCACATCTGCACACAGATCATATAGCCACTAAAAAAAAAAAAAAAAAAAAAAAAAAAATGCAACACAACAGCTAAATCAAAACATTGTATGGATCTGACAAAATCCACACCACTGCTTCATAAACCAGGCATGGGCATCCTGGATCAGTTTCAAACACGCTTTTGCAAAAATGTTCAGGTGCACAACCTCACAGTTATGAAATTTCAGTGATGAATGCATTTACACTCTTGACTTGTACTGCCTCCGTGGTCTAATTATTAATACATCTGCTTCTGAGCCACAAGGTCGGTGGTTCACACCCCAACCGAGTCATACCTAAGACTTGAAAATTGGCAATCTAGCAGCTGCCCTGCCAGACGCCTGGCACTATAGGGAACAATACTAGGACTGGTTGGCCCGGTTTCTCCAAATGGTTTACTAAGTTTGTTTTGGTAGAACCCATTCGGCATAAGTCGACAATTTTTTTNNNGGGGGCTGTGTAGGCAGTACAGCATTTGCAAATATGACAATACTTATGACAGACTTGTAGATAAATAATCAATGAGCTATACCTCCCTGCAGCCAGTAAGTGCAGGGAGGGACATAACCACAATGTTTTCATCACTCTTCGGGCATATTTCACACCAGGGAAAATATATAAAAAATTCCATAACCACTTCACTGTCAAAGATGGTGGAGCGTTCATTTTCGGGAGCAAGCAAGCGCTTGAAAACAAGTAATGTCGTGGATCTGCTGCATTGTGAAGGGGACACTAGTGTTTCTCCTGTAAAGGACATGTCCAGCAGTGAAGAATATGACTTTTCTTCTTCTGCTAGCGAATCAGATGAGGGAGGATAGAGTAAAGTGTATGAATGTGCTGTCCGGACTTTCTCAAAAATGAATTTTCAAGTAAACTGTTGCTGCTGGATTTTAGCTTACTTTTACAAAACAGCAAAGTCTAGTATAGTAAAGTTTATTTTATTGTTATCTTTATTATGTTTTTATTGTTAAATGTCAGTTTCCTACGTGCACATGGCCTAGTGATCCCGGCTAAAAATATGCATACATCATAATAAATTACGTTTGCAATGTGGTAACTGGATTATACCTTTCTTTCGTATGGTGTACTAAATCATTTAACATTTAAAATTCTATTTCCAACATGACATTTCTTGTTTCTGTATTCTGGGAATGCGATTGACCAGCAAGCCATATCAAAGGAAATTTATCCTGCCCCTCAAAGATGGTGAGGAGTACAATTTAAAAAAATACATTATTTGAAATGTGCTCTTTTTATATGTTGTATATCTAGGCTAAAAGGCAAACCTTTTAGAAACTTACCAGTATATATATCATCCATAAAAAAAATAAAGTAACATGAAAGGAGAAAATTAAAGTACTAAAAAATAATGCTAAAATAAAATGATTATTTCCAAATTGTGGCAAACCTATTTTCCACCAAAACAAAGAAGGAAACTTTGTCTAGTCTGAATGATTAAACTCGTATCAATTCATGTTTTCAAGAGAAGACTTCCAGTCAGTAGGAAAGCTACACATTTTAAAAGCTTTTCTGTTTGGAAAAAATATGTTTACCCTGATTAAGCATAATTACATTCACATTTTACCACAATCTCAAAACCACTTACTTGAAAAATTTGAAATGCTGCCATACTAGGCTGGTTCAGTTTTCTGATATAAACAGATAACAGTTCACTGGCAGCATCTTTGTCTAGCCAACTCAAAAACCAGTTTATTGGTCTTGCATCTGAAGACTGACCGACGTTTCATAGCTGAGTTGTTACCATTCAGAAATGACAGCTACAAAACGAGCGACATGAATCTAATGCATACCGAGTCAAGCGCGTTCAAGGAAAGTAACTATGATGCTTTTGTGTCATTCGTCTTCTGTACCTTCGATCGGTGATAAAACCAAAGATGTTTGGCCTGACCAAACTCATGCGTGATCAACTAAGAAATACAAAGGAGAAACATGCTTTCAAAATTCTGTGTGTGATTTTCAGAATTTCGTAAGTGAGCACATAGAATTTATCGGGAACCCACATTGTTGCCATCGGTGTCGATTTTCAAGGCTTCGGTAAAGTCGCGTGTGTTTTCTTTCCGAAATATCCACAACTTAATTTTTCTTTAAGAGAGTGACTCTCACTAACTGCCGAAAGATGGTAGTATAGGCTCCCAACTGTGAGCATCCCCCGGACGATGAACTTCCACCCTAGACAACTTTCTGAATTTGGAAATTCAAAATGGCTTAATTGCAAGAAAATTTCCACATATTCAGAATAGTTTCGGTCATAAACCATGGATTCCAGACTCTTTATTCTTCCCAAATGAGAGAATCTTTGTCATTTGTGCGATGCACAATGTCAACTATCAGGTATGCCAGTGGGGGTAGACAAGAAGTACTGCGTGAGGCGGGCAACCAGGCCATAGCCTTAAAAATAGCAATGATTTATTGGCCAGTGAGGACACAAATATGCTTAACTTGACAATAATGACGCATTAAAGTGAAAAATGTTTCACTTTTAAAATTTGGTACAAGGACGGTGGAAATTTTTTGTAATCAAAATGGCAGCTTGCACTGTACTGTACGTAACTGGAGGTTGGAATAAGCAAATGCATTAGCCCAAACTAAAATAAAAAGCAACAAAATGAAAAGACTGACATGACAAAAGGAAAAAAAACTAAAGAAAATCACTTGCAGGAAATACTTCTACTGTATTGCAGAATTAAGTAAGAAGTAACATGATAATAAGACTGTTGTATGAACATCATCCATGAGAAAAGTATAACAGCACTGGGACAGTTTTTTTATTTAAATGAGAGTTTATAGTATACAGATAAATTTTGTTTCATTTAACAACTATACCAACACTGATGCCCTATGTGAAGTCCAAGTCTAACACAAGGTACTTCAGATCAACAGTTTATGCTGTCTGAATATAAACTACGGCATTCTATACTTTGTTTCAAATGATCTTCCTGATCCTGTATTGATTGCTTTCATCAGTAACAGAAAACTCAGCAAGCAGAGCCTGTTTTATATCACGATGTCAAAACATTTACTGTACTGACATCTGCCAAAGTTTCAGAGGGTACGTGGGGGAGGAGGGAAACAGCGCAAGGCTGAGGCAGTGCTATATGTGAGAGTATGGACTCCCTAGAACTTGTCACATTACTGATCAATTCTTTCCGGCTTCGTAGAATCGTAACATTCAAAGGCACTTTTCACGAGCTCAAAATTGACAAATTTCACAAGACTTCCGATGCAGGTTTTTTTAAAAAAAAGTTTTTGCATCACTTTCAGTGGTCGCCACTTGCTAAATCTTTTTACTAAAACTGCTAGTTAATAAGTGTTGCGTTCGAAGGTGGACTTACAGTAAAGTTTCCTGCAATAACCTTACAAAGCTGGTCTTTTACTCTTAATCGACAGTTAATATTATGAAACGAGCAACATAACTGCTGCGAACCAAGCTTCAAAGAAAACAAGAATGCATGAACATTCAAGGGAAATAGCGAAGATGCTTTTGCTAACTTGTCTACTGCACGAAGTCAATCGCACTGTAGAGCTGCAGTACATGAAAGTCGATTGAATCCAAGCGTTTTGATAATTTCAGACGATTTTTGAAAAATTGTAGATCTCAGGTAGGAAAGACATTTTTTCTTAAATAGTTTTTAAAATGCCTTGGAATTATGTTTCTATCATTAATTTTTTTTTTTTTTTACAATTTGTCAAAACTCGTCCGAAATCATCAAAAACGCTCAGATTCAATCAATAGTCATGCACTGTAGCTCTATGATGCTATAGAACTAAAACTGGTTGGGCCATTGTCAGCATAATGTGACTGGGTGGGACTGTAGCCTGAATTGCAACAACAGTTCCAGTGCAGCAGCACAGTGAGACAAGCAACACCATCCTGATATGCACCTTGTTTGCAACAGAACGTTATGCAACAAAAATGAAAATAAAATCCATATAAAACTGCCACAGTTTTACTAGAGGAACGGGGAAGAGAAATATGATAAGCAAATGAAAAACATTCAATTTTCCCTCTAACCTGTGTGCATAAGCTCATGGCGTCGCAAGTGGTGACTTCTGCGGAAACTGAGCTGACAAACAACACACCTGTAAGGTCGTTCACCTGTGTGGATTCTCACATGACGGCGCAGATACTGCAAGACAGCAACAACAAAATGAATACAGACACAAACTTTATTATTATTTAAAAATTATAAATGGGACGGATGCTTGCATGTAAAACTTTCAAAGTGACCTGAGGCATTTCATATAAAATATAAGTTTATAGTTTGCATTTCAAACAGCACAAACTCACTGGCGGTTTATAAAATACTGATGATAAAATTTATCACAATCAGACACTATTTCCTCCGCCTAAAGAAACAAAAAGAAAACCAGCTAAGAAAGGGCCTATATACCTAAGCAACTTCGCAAAACTGAAAAATAATGAAAATTACCTCTTTCTTAGCAAAGACGCGTCCACAGTACTCGCAAGAGTTGAAGGTTATGGAGGACGTAGACGCTAGCAGTCTGTTCGCTGCAGCAATCTGCGCTCTGGCCATTTCCTAGGATAACCAAATCATCATATAATTAATCTTCAGTCTCTGAACAGCAAAAGCTACAAAAAACAATGCTTTCCTCACCAGATTCCACTATTTACAACAAAAGTGTTTTACGTTCTATTACGACCAGAATGTGTCTACGAATCTAAAACAAGACGTACCTAAGAAACTGATGTCACCCGACACAAACCAGAAAAGACTATTCTGTAAAGTGGTCAGCCGAGGTGGGTTTCACAGCAGACAGCAAAGCTACCTGCTAGCCATAGCGAATAGTGAATTTAGGGCAGTAGATGTGGCTATGCAACGCCTCCGATCACAGCGGCTTCAAAATGGTGAAAAAACAACAGGCGTGTTGAGTGTTGTGGTTTTCTTCGATGCAGCAGATGAATGAGCAATATTTATTGCACCAATAACATTAGCAATAACAAGAAATACTGTAGCTTCCACGGTGGAGAGAGGATAGCGTGCACCATACGAGGAATACTGGCGGATGTTTAAAAATTGTCACTGCTGTGAGATACATCCAAGAACAAATTATATATTTTACGAGGGATTTAGTAACCCTATTCAAAACAAAATAAGCTCCACATCACTCCAAACTGTGTTTATGAATATTCTTTTAGTTCCTCATAGTGCTTTCAAACTTTGACTTAATGAAGCTTAAAATAAACAGAATTATTTTCACTCGCTATACCACAACACTGCTGACACCAATGTGCATAACCACCACAGTGTGCCTGCTTCACTATGCTGCCTGCTAGCTTCACTACATTGTAGCAGCTGCCGTGAAACATGCTACCCTAGATTCACTATTTTTTGCTAAGTTCCCTAAGCCTGTGAAACCTTCTCAGCCAAGATCTCAGAACACTGCTAAGGTCTGATCACAGATCAAGCAGCCAAGGTTCACGGTCGCCCTCGCCCAACTCTCCTTTGATATATCTATGCACAATCCTGATCAGAAGGTTCGCTCTAGGAAGTTGGGGCAAATAAACCCAAGGAAGGAGGCACGCCAGTCACCCACCACAGAAGAGTAGATGGGGGAGGGACAACACACCCACCCCACTTGACCACGTGATGTGTTTCACCTGTCATGCTCTGCCGTAGGCTCAAACTACATGAGGTCATGTTGTTCGCTCATCGTTTATGACTGTACATTCGCATGTCAACGATCAAGGGACAGTTCAGACAGTGTTCTACTGAAGCAGCGATCTTGATCAACAATAACTGTTGTAATTTTGTTGCAAAAGACTGCTTTCAGATTAGCAAATAAAGCTATTACGCAAAGTACGAGTCAGAAAAGAAAACAGAAAACCAGAGGTTTTTTCCTAAGAAGTAGACCTAATTTATGTAGAAATGATATGCAAACAATGCATAAGGGATTGCAATATTGTTAACATTTGTAAATAAATGTATATTAGCTGTATATAAATACTGAAATGTCTTCGTTAATCCACTAATATGAATTTGCAATTTCCCAGTCCTCAACTGAAATCCGTGTGCTGGGTTACACTAAGCTACACTACTCCCTATTAACTCTTTGGCGACGCGTAGAAAGTATACTTTCTACGGCCTATCATAGCCTTGAGCCGGCGCCGCTTGCATACTTTCTACAGATTAAAAAAATTGCAGCAACACATTTAACGGTGTAAGGCAGGTAAACTTTATATCATTGTAAAGCTCTATCATCGCTTGTTTCCCCTGCACTGTCTAAATGAGTTCCGGTTTGCCAAACGCCGCGTAGATAGTATACTATCTACAGCCTACTATCTACTATCTCATAACCTTGAGTCCGCGTTGCTTGCAAACTTTCTACGGATTTAAAAATTTGCAGCAATGCATTTCATAGTGTAAGGGAGGTAAACTTTATATCATTGTAAAGCTCTATCATCGCTTGTTTCTCCTGCACTGTCTAAATGAGTTTCGGCTTGCCAAACGCCACGTAGATAGTATACTATCTACAGCCTATCATACCCTTGAGTCTGCGCTGCTTGCACACTTTCGACGGATTTAAAAATTTGCAGCAACGCATTTAACGGTGTAAGGCAGGTAAACTTTATATCATTGTATCAGTTTCGGCTTGCCAAACGAGATTAAGTGTAGAGGCTGGCCAGGTCTACTTCCGTTCAAAATGGCTACACGTGGGAAGAGGACACTAAAAACACCTCAATATGTGAACAGTTTGTGAGCTTCAAGGGTGCAATTGTGTTTTATTTCACAGTGGAACCATTCACCAACAAATTCAAAGTGGAATACTCTTGATTACTGGATTTATTTACCTGTGGGAAGTGTACAAGCAGTGAAACCTTCTTCTGTTCCAATTTTTTAATGTGCAAAAAGTGGCTTTATTTGGCACCAAACTGTAAGTACTATTTAATATTTTAAACTAAAAGTATTGCTTCCATTGTGATGTGGAAGAATAGATCTTTCTAAATATGTAAAATATATTACTGTAAGTGTGGTAGTTTTTAAGTAGTAATTGTTTTTAAAACGTGTAAATCTGTGCGTGGTCTGGGGTTGCTGCACAGGCCTTAGCCCTGCGTCGTCAAAGAGTTAAGACCCTCACAGTTAAGACCAGATTTCGTCGCATTTTCCAGTCTTAATAGGGAGGTTTTACTGTATCACTGTAACTTTTAAAAAATGAAATTAACAAAATGTTTTAAATATATCAGCTTACCAGCCATCTAAAGAAGTTTTGTGTTCCGGTTACGTGTCTCCAAATTTAAGAAGCAAAAAGCATGGTACTCTATGGAAGACGGAGAGGATGTAGTGTGTGCTGCGTGTGGACTTGAGTTGGAGAGTGAATGTCACTTTATTTTGGAGTGTCAGCCATTGCATGACATCAGGATTAAATTTATACATCAACGCTATTTTAACGACCCAACATGGAGCCAGCTATCCTTACTTCTACAATCTAACAATACTAGAGAAATAGTTAATCTAGCTAAATTTCCCCACTTAGCACTAGACAGAAGACAGAGCTCATTGTGAAGACGAAAGCTTTTTCATTCAGTTGATCGCGAATGGCCTGCCGTACAACCAGCATATATACAGGTTATTATCATGACTGTCTCAAGGCA
Organism: Lanistes nyassanus; assembly: GCA_004794575.1. Classification (NCBI taxonomy): domain Eukaryota; kingdom Metazoa; phylum Mollusca; class Gastropoda; order Architaenioglossa; family Ampullariidae; genus Lanistes; species Lanistes nyassanus. Next base: position 31,676 of record SMGT01002121.1, on the reverse strand, counting down.
TTGGTGTACAAATCACGTAACTTGTTCGGTCAATCTACTGACCATCTCTAAAGTTTGCTTCGATTGTGAAGATGAATGGATGCGTTTGAATGGGAAGTAGAATGGATGCGTATGCAATATAGTTATGTAATTTCTTTTTATCTCCCCCTTGTTAAAGGACAATGATCTTATGACAATAAAGAAATCGAATCGAAAATAAAGAAGTTTTGTGATATGCTTATAAAAGAAAACCCAATATTTATTTACCACACTGCCAATAAATTATCCAGTGTCTGTCCACTTATCAACAAATGCTGGTAATAATACTGCTGCTACTTTTTTTTGTTAGAGAAGCAACACGAAAGAAAATGACACATGCCTGCTTGCTTTGCACTACTGTAGTGACATCTGTCTGCACAGCGGTGTCTACCAGGTTGGATGCCCGTGGTGGAGGCTGGTGCTGTGGCTGTGGTGGTGGTTGCTGCTGCCCTGGTGGTGGCCCTGGCTGAGTCACGTAACTCGCCGCCGCCGCAGCTGCCAACTGATCCATGATGGCAGGCGGCAGGGGCCCTGCAAGGGACACAAGCAGCATTCCCAGAATGCCTTGCAGGATGGTTCAGTTCATATAAAGCATCACTCCCACAAGAATCTATACACAAGAAAATAAAACTCTGCCGACTCGACCCATTCCAACCTGCAAACATCATCCATCTCCACAGACCAGAAGCACGTTGATCTGTTTCAGTATGCTCAAATCTACTGATTATACAGAAAGCAAATGGAAAAAAGATCCCAATGTCTAAGTGAGCTAGAACTGTGGAAAAATAAGACTTCCAACGGTGCAGTAAAAAAAGATTATTCTGAATCTAACTCCACAATTTCTGTCAAGCGGAGCCCTTAGGACTGCATCTGATATTTCCATGACACCACAGAAAAACTGCAATAACTAAACTTCTGCTGCAGTCCTTGTACACCAAGAAACTCAATGCAACCTTTAACTTCTTTTCTCTCGCAAATGCCTAAAACTTCAAGGTTTTACTGTATGACACAAACTGCCTTCATAAGTCAGTCCCTTGACCTTTGGTTCATTTCTGGGAAAGTCAGCTTTAGAATGCCTATTTACATGTTCATAGCGAGTGTGGACCAAACAGTGAGCAACTCCTAACACTAAACATATCATGAAGTTCATTCTCAAATCACAACTTCACAACTTATAATTTGCAATGGTGCAATGGTACGCTTTAAAAAATTCTGATAAAATCTTACTGGGGTAAACAACAGAGATTCTGCATTTGCTCGGGTTAACTCACGAAAAAGAACCATCACCATGTAACTGTAAAAATTAGCATACAGGTCTACTGTCAGGTACAAAAATGTGCACTTGACTTTATTAATACAGTCTGCTGCCCACCCGTGGAAAATGTTTTAAATGACTAGTTTTAGTTCATTCCAATTTACTAATTCCAAATTTGAGTGAAAATTAGTGGATCATGTTAATTTGCAAATCTCTGCATGCTTACAAGTCAAAAGTTAAATGTCTCATTAGCAATTAGCACAAGCTGAGCTCTCGCCATGGTTGGTGCTCTGACATCTAACATTCAAATAAAGGTACCTGTATTTCAAAGTGACATAGCTGTTTTACCTGTCTTAACGTGTTACACATCGATAACTGTCTGAAGGACTATCTCTTTCAATACAGTAGGTAATTGTTTCAAGGATTATCTCATGAGCAAAAAACACTCCAATTCTGGGAAATGTCTTGAAGTGACTTAACTCTCCTTTGGTGGTATTTTTTAAATGTAAACTTTTAGCAAGCTTGAAACTATTTAGAATCAGTACATTATCAACTTCAATGCAGCTACTTTTAAACAGTTACTAAAAACAAGGATTTCAATAAGCTTATAGCTTTAAAATGTGCCCTATACTATATACACTCCTTCCATATGGTCATCCCATTGGCTCAACAAAATCAGAAACAGACATTGGAATGCCTCTGCTTATAAATCTCTGAAATGCAGTGATAACAGTTCCGTTTTACCATGATCACACCATGTGCTAGAGCCTACAATAATGGCAGACGGGTGGAAGTGGCAGGAGAGATATAAACTGAAACAGGACTGGCACAGACACTCTGCATCCTTTAACCTTCAGACCAACGAAAATTTTAAAAGAAACATATAGTAAGCAAACATCTTCTTCAGGAAAATTTTTTCTTGGAAAAAGGCTTTAAAATCTCAGAATACCAAGGATCCGCAAAGAAATCCCATGCCTGCAGAAATGACACTTCTTTCTGCCTCCAATGCTGCTGCAATGTACTGTTGGCACATGATAATGCTGGCAAGGGTCACAGGCTTGTATAATATAGTGTAATAAGACTAACAGTGTACACTCTAGTATACTGTACACCAAAAGAAACACAAACTCAGGGAGCTAGTGATATTATATTTGAATTTTTTTTCTTTCAAATGGATTTGAATGGTCAATTTGAGAAAATTGGTACAGTGAGTCTTTGCACAATGTGTGTTCATCTGTCATGCTGAGAAAACATTCAGAATGTCCCAAACATCCAAACTCAGACTCAAAACTAAGTACCGGGTGTGTCCCCCATTGGGATCGACAACAGCCTGGCAAATGGTGGGCATGGAGCACCAGTTCACCACCACCACAGGCATGTCTGTGCAGATCTGCCTGAGGGCCTGTCCTAGCTGGCAAGCCGTTGGCAGCCTAGGCTGGATAGTGTTCAGCTCTCTCTGCAGATGGTTCCACATGTGCTCAACTGGGGATCCAAAGCATCACCTGAATATTGTTTTGGTGCAGGAAGGCCGTGGTAAGCCTTGTCATGTGTGCGTGTGTGTGTGTGGGGGGGGAATTGTCGTGCCAAGAGGTGAGGTTGCAGTGCTACTGGAAGTATAGCATGATGTGGGGCCTCAGCACCTGGTCCACATAGCCTTGTGCTGTCAAGGCTTTTTCCTTTTTTCCTTGTCCAGGGATGATCTTCTGGAAGATGACAGGGCCAATATGTTGCCGAGGCCAACTCCACCCCAAATCATGATGCCAGGGCCTCCACAACAGTCATGCAGCAGGATGTTGATGTTAGCGTACCTCTCGTTCGGCCTCCTACATACTCTGATGAGGCTATCAGCATGGCTGATGCAAAAGGATGTCTCGCTATGCAGTAGCAGTAAAGCTGTGTCACTCAGACCACCAGCGACGCATATTCTGCTGGCTGATGGTAGCTTTATGGCCATCTCTGCGGCAGGAAGGAGTGGTTGGCACAGGTGGTCGCGATAGATCTGCCAGCCCTGTCCTGCAGTCATGACATGAGATTGTCCACTTCTGACTCCATCCCAAATGATGCCAGTGGCTTGAAAGCAAGCCCACAAACGACAGATTGTGGAAACTGCCACACCTAGTGCATGTGCGATGGGCAGTTTCCAGCCTGCAATTATCCCAGGGCTGTTTCCCGATCTGTAGCACTCAATTTTGGCATTCTTCTCCTTATTGCTAGTGGGTGGTCCCCTCTGTTCGCAAAGAAAGTTCTTGTCTTGCTGCTTTTGTTCAACAAGCACGAGCGAAAACCAGGCATGCAATTACCAAGGGCTACACTCAACAGACCATGCCATCTCATGTTAACCTAATTTTTGTAGCTATCATTGTACCCGAAAGCATGAAAATTTACTCCTCCTTGTCCGTGTGTCATTTTGCGTTTCTTTTGGTTTTGAGTATATGTATGGTTTTGCGTATGTACAATACAAACAGACCAAATCTGTTCCATATGATCACATTCACAAGTTGACCTGAAAGAATGTCACCAACACAGGTGAGCTCCCTTCACAAAGACTGAACATAATAAAAATCGACTATTCATTCAACAATTTCTTTGCATGTTATAACCTCAATTTTTGGATTATTAAATTATTATGTACAGATTTGCAATCAGATATGCAGGATAATTTGGACACAGAAAATTTCCAATTGGACTGCACAGCTTTAATCTGCTGGGACCTGAAGCATAAATTCACAGAAAGAGACTAATGGAATAGTTCTGACGGAAGCCCATTGCTTGGGACTAGTACATGTATCCTGCAAAGTCTGCAATGCAAGATGCCTGACTAGAGAATAAGCTGCAGTTGTAGCTGTGGACTCCCACACATAGTCTGGGGAAGAGCATGGACTCGCCAGCATGTGTGATGAGAAACCAATACGGGCTTAATGAAACAGAATACACTGTCACAGAACACAATTGTTCTGGAGCAACAAAATGATAAGGAAGGGTACTGGAGATTAAGATTTCCCTGATATTTAATTTTTCAAATATCAGATATGCTATCTGATGACAGTGCCCATTAGGTAATTAGAAAAGGATTATCACTATAAATACCCCGCGTTCCCTAAGCGATACCGATGTCAACATCATGTACCACTCTTGTATTGATTTAATAGTTTAACATGTCAAACTATCGCTGCATTTTCTTGTCACTTCATTTTTTTTCCCAAAAAGCTACTCCTAGAGAGTGATAGGTTTCTATATGTCTCCATCATTCCGATTCTCAACTCTGTGGCCGTCTGCTCTCTCCCACACTTATGTCCTGCATCCCTGGGACCCATTTTCTGACATGCTTTTGCAATGTTGCTCTGGTAACCAGTTTTCACACCTGCACACTGACTGGAACTTCTTCATATAAAAATAACTAGCAAGTCAAGTTCAAGACTTTGCGGTCACAAACTACCCCTGCTACCCAGGCAGCTCAGCACACAACTGATGGAAATTACAATATATGCTCAGAACCCATGTTATGAGCTTTCACTTTCATTAGTCTCTTTCTATACACAAGGCCTATAAGGATGACAAAAGCTGTTACTTCAAATGCTTCATTAACCCAGGGAGGAAGACTTTACAAATAAAACAGCATGAGAAGTCACACAAGTTGACATGTCATTGTACACTATACTCTTGACAAAAATTCTTTGTCAATCATCATCATGAATAATGTTTTATAATAAAGTTTAAAAACAAAAAGTTTTAAAAAGCTGATCAAAGAACATGCAATTAATGTATTCTGATTTACTTTGCTTAGTATGAAAATTATTAGTGAATGCAACTGGACTAAGCCTGCCATTAAAATGTAGAGACAGAGACTTAAGCAGTAAAGCAAGATTATTGTTACTTCTGAATCTTGGTCAATGGGATGTAAAAGTAAAGCAAAATTTCTGCTCACACTGCAGTGAGTTCATTTCATTTGCTGTGAAACTGGAGTGCACACCTGTTCCAACACACATTTTCGAAACCTTAGATGGCCCAACATGGTACATTCATAAATACTTGGCAATGTATGTGCATTATCACCAACTCTTATAGAAAGAAGCCTGCATGTGACATGGGATTATGTGTACATAACAGCACGTATAAATAAAACTAGGATACAACAAAGTCCAAAGTCTAACCCTAAGGAAATATATAACCAACAACTCTGGGTAATGGCTGTTAAGTTTGGTAAGCTGCATACCAACAGGAACAGGGAAAGAGGAGAGACATTTTATCAGGAATATGTTTAAACAGTGTAGCTTGCACAAATTATAAAGTGTTTTTCCTCTGGCCATGGCTTAAACTTAGATGTTTCAGTCCAACTTTCACATTACTTATCAGCCATGGCTGAGAAAGATCCTGCTATCCACCTAACAAGAGAAAAACAAATGCCACCCTTGCCTGCTCTGGTTTTGATCCTTAATTATATCAGTCAATGGTCAAGACGGTGTTTCAAACTGTGATTCAAATTTATATGACCAAAGCTAACTTGCTATTTTCTTTTCTACTCTGTTATAATGAGTCAGCAGTAATGGGGTAAGTTAATTCTCTTTTTTTGGGGGGTGGAGGGGGTGGGGGTCGTGATCTCAAAACCACAGTCACCAGCAGTAGCAAGACAGGAAAAAGTTAAAATTAGAAAATACGAAAAAATGTTGTGAAAATACATTAAGTTTACATAATGCCAGTTCAAAAAAAACAGTAATCCAGAATATGTCTGATATACAGCAGACAAAATTAAAAAATTCTATTACTAAAGAAGACGTCCTTTATTATTTTCTTTTATGTTACGAAAAGTTATAGGACTAATGGGGAAAAAAGGGAAATTCACTACTTTATTTTCTTTCTTGTTTTGGGAGGAGGGGAGACTGGGTCACGTTCTCAAGACCCATTTATGTGTTTATGTTCACTGGCAACAGTATACTAAGAGCAAGAACAATTTGCAAAGAGAACCAAAGAAAAGAAGGATAACAATAAACGCTATAAATTTCTACTTCTAGAAAAGTTTTGAAGTGCCAGTTTTGAACACCAGCAAATGCCTACTGCCTATTAAGATACCAGTAAATGGAAACAAAATATTGTCCCTCTCACTTAATTGTAATATATTTCTTTCTTTGTTACCATCAAATATCTGACCAAACCAACTTTTTTTTCTTCAGTCACAGATACCTATAGCTTTTCTAATTGCACAACTTGTGAGATAAAACCAGAATATAACGACTTCTTCACAACTAGTTTTGAAAATGTATACTGAAATAAACTATTCATTTTTAACCTGTTCTCATCATAGCAATCATCTAACAATAAATCCCAATACTTTAAGCATTTAGCGGCATGACAAATTCAATTTTGTCACTGGAGATGTATTCCGAAGAACATGTTTTTTTTTCTTATAAACATGCAAAAGAGTTTTCTTCCAGCATCCACAACCACGATTAGAAGAAAGTAGAATAGTGCTCTGCAGAAAAAGCACAATGAAAACTTTCAAAATGTTGCAGATGAAAGTGCGCAGGAGGTGTGTTCATCCATAAAGTTGATGCCAAACAAAGTCCCAGAGGCGCCGAACATCATTTTTGTCAGTGTTGTCCAATGCCATTAATACTTACATGGAGATAATGCCACCATAGTGTCTTATCCATTAAAAAAAAACTAGTCAACATAAAATAACCTACCATAACCTGTCTCAATTGTCTGTACTGCTTCTGCTTGCAAAAATAGCCTTGAATTTGGCAAAGACTTGCCATTTTTCAGAATTTCATCCATGGAAAGAAAGAACTGCAAAGATTAATAAGACAAACTTAGAAGACATATGATACATTTAAGATTTCTATTGATACTGGCCTTGTAAGGTTTCATTATTTCTGCCACCAACATACTATTAGTTTTGGCTAATGCATTTCACCTGTTAAATGCTTTGGCAAATTTTCAGATGCTATCGCTACTTCTAAGGGGATTTTTAAAAACATCTACTGATTTTAAATCCTCTTCAAGGTGGCACTTGTTTCTATCCATTCTTATGTGTGCACACCTACACAGTACACTGCTGTTTCTGTATATATGTAAAATATTTTCTGAGCTGTGCTGTGCAGCAAAAATAAATATAAATAAAAACTGTACAATTTAATGAACATGCCAAAAATTTTCAAGTGGGTTATCTATTTCTTTCTTCTTATTATTATTTATATCATGTACAAAACAAAATAAAATCACTGTTTTACAGCATGAATCCCACCAGGAGATGCAACAATATAAAATCTGTCACAATGTCAGCAAACCAAACCCAACAGCCAAGCAATTAAAAACATTATTAAACAATAAACTACAAGACAATAGCAATAAACATCAACCATATTGTTGAAACAATTTAATGTAATCCCTACTGAAACTGATTTTATTTCTTACTTTTGTTACCTATATAAATAACAATCCCTGTGTCATTAACAATGCCTTCTGATATTGCCAAAAAGGAGACGCAGTTGATTTTTCCTGACGCCTTACCTTGCCATTTTCCTCAAAGTTGAGATAAAACCTGTTTTAAAACCCTTTCAAATATCTTGAAACTCGGTTCCGCGGACACTTAGCAAACTTAAAACGCCCATCGGGCATCAAAGAAAGTCGAGCCGCGCTCTGAAAACCCGAATCTGGTGCCGTACCACCCACCCAATTTCCCCCTTTTACCTCCCTCCCTCGGAAGAACCCAAACACTGACCGCCATGGGGTGCGCCAAGTTAATATCAAAATCTACCTCCGGATGGAAAACTCATGCTAAAAACTTTGATTTGTTTCTTAAAAAATGGTTTCTCTCAATTTCTACAGAGAAAATACTCACCAGTGGGCAAAAAGAGGTGGTGTTTTTGATCAATCTTGATGGATGTGGAATCTGGGGGCCCGACGGGGGACATTCAGGAAGTCTTCAACTTAACCTTCAACGCGAAAGAGCGTCAAAATATTTACCTCCCCTTAAGGCGTGGGTGTCTTCTTTTTTTCGAAAAACTTTCAAAAACATAAATTTCAGCCATTGAAATTGATTTTAAATGCTAGAGATATTGTTATAAAATATTTGGAATCTATTTGGAGAATTTTTGAAACCCTAGTTTGTCTAAAAATGAGTATATTGAGATCAGATTGGTTACGCGTTCCCACCCGCCACCACCTTCCTACGTCACACCACCCACCCACTCCTTCTAATCATAATGAGGGAGTTGACGGATCTAAGTTGTCGATGTTGCATCATTTCGAGAAATAAATTTAAATTAGACTTTGTTAGTGTACACATGTGTTTCCCATGTCATTTTTCATGAAGGCTTTCACATTTAAATAATAAACGATTTACAGTCGGTCTAAGCCATCTCGAACTCCACCTTGTCAAACCATTACCGCAGACTGCGTGGCTGTTCGAAGGCCAGTTTACAACAAAAGCACAAAGTTGCCGGCTCGTCTTGTCTTATAACTGCCTCGCGTTAAGAATTTATGGACAGTGGTTAATACTTTTAGTAAAGATAATATCCAGAACGAAAAATCTTTTGGCGCCAGAAACTGCTCATCAGCATTGAAATGCAGATTTTTTTAAATAGTTCCCTCCCTTGTTTTGCCAATCAAGCGCTGGCATGAATTCGAGCAGCCGAGCTTTGGCAAACTGGCTGCGAATTTGTCATATAAGTGGAGCAGAGGAAAACGGATAATGTTGTCCTTCATTGCTAAAGTGATTGATAGATGTTATTATTAAGCGTTACAAAGATTTGTTTGAAATCATAGTCAACGAAGTACGTCCTGCCGAAAAAGGTGGTTTGCAGGGTCCGACGAATTAAAGTACTACTATACCTGCATGTGTATGTGTAGCGAAGCGGTGGGATTGGGAGTGGGGTGCAGTTAATTATAGTATAGCCCGACAACTGCAGCCACGTAACGAAAATGAAAACCCAGCTGTATGCGGTACACGTAGGATCTAAACGTATACGTGCGATCTGCATTTTTTTAAACTTCAGATATAAAATATCACGCACACACGTACATAAAAGACAATACATGTTCTATCACACATATTTTCCTCCAAAAATGGGTGAAGATGAACTAAAGACGTGCTGCATTCCTATACTTGTATGATTGAAACACATGATCCAAATAAATATAATATATATATCATATTTATGGCCATATCCCAGATCTGTAATTGCAGTTATAATTAATGTGCTTTGGTTCAGTCTGTGCTTCTGTGAGACTTCGCAAAGATAACAACCCTGCATTCCTTAATAAAAAAAAATTCTCTGTAAAATTCAAGACATTAATTTGCTATATACGAAACCCAAAAGATCAAGACACTCCCATGCATGCCGTATACTCATCTGACAGCGCCGGGCGATAGTTTGGGGCGGGGGTTAAATGCAACATTCAGTCCTTTAAGTCTTAAAAATATGGCAACTGAATTTATTCGGATTTCTGTACCAGAGTGCAAATAATTATAAGCTGGTCGATCATTCGCGAAAGAAAGAAAGACAGAATGCAGAAAGAAAGATCGAATTGAAGACGGTCGATCGCAAGATCACGAATGAGCCGTTCGGCCTATATAATAATATCATAGACTGCGAATATTTTTGGGCGCTTCATGTGAGGTATTAACGCCCTCGTACAGTAAACAACCCAGCGATGCACAATATGAGAGCATATGTGCATCTTCATCAAAGTGTTACTTCATTTTTACCCTTGCTGTCAGAATCCTGAGCTGGCTTGCATGGGCGCTCGTATCCTTTATTCACATTAGGATAATATAAAAAATGCACAAAATATAAAGGGCAAATGGGGCTTTATACTTTTTCATTTTCTTAGAACTGTGGCGGACTTGCAAGGCTGCCTGTAGCAGTAATTAATTCCTGGTCAGCTTCTGTTGTTAGACCTGCTGTACACATCTTTCTGAAGAACGGCTATATAGGCCTGTACCATTCAACACTGCCATCTTTAAATGTTATGATGCTACTGTTAATGACCGAAAGTGCACACACGAACAACCATCCAAACCAAACCCGCACACACACGTATATGATTGGTACACACATCCTCCTCATGTTTGCTTGGTTGTTTATTACTTAACATCAGCAACGAAAGCTACATCGTGACGAGGATCGTTGGGAGGGGGAGGGAGAGGAAACCGCAGAGCACCCGAAGAAAACCCTCTCGATGCCACCCGTGAACCTATGCAGAGACGATGCCACATGCACAGAAATATAAATGTCGGACTGGGATCCAGACCCACAGCACCCTGTCCGCGGCAAACACACCTGCTAAATGCTATGCTACGGCGCCCAGCCCCTTGTTTTTGTCAGAAGGGATCCGACAGCAGCCTGACGTAAGCATGTTTTGGGAGAAAAGCGTTGACAACGGTTCATGCAGTTCTGACGTAGGATGGACGAAGGCTATTGTGCCAACGTACAGATGGGCAGAGAGCAGGACCGTTTCCGATCATGAGATGGTTCAAGACTTGAAAAGCATTTCAAGAGCTGTCAAAGTAGCAACTTTGAAGCGTGTAAACGGGCCCTTAAAATAACATTAGTCTCCATTGCACGACACTTCACACCCTATCACCACTTTCAGCACTATTTAATATATCTATCAATCATCATGTGACTTGATGAGCTGACAGGAGTCATTCTGGTTTCTCTAGTCACAATCTGTAGTGCGTACTACAACGGTTGGCTGAGAATCATTTGCTATATATATACTCGCAACTTGGCAGGCACCTAATTGTATAAGCTTCCAGATCCAGCAACGGGAAATCTGCCAGGATTTTCAAAACAGCTGGCATAAAAACCCATGACAAATTAGTTTTAAATCAAATTTCTGTTATGTCCAAAGTGTTTATTGATTTTTCCACTCTTTTTCTGCTTTTCCTTTTATAGTTTATCTAAGGGTTTTTGCATTGTCTTTGTTAATAGTTGTTTTTAACCACTTTAATATTGTGCTCTTCTAGCTTTATTAAAATGGTGAAAGCAGTGTTAGGAGTCCTGTGTGTTCCCTCTATTGTAATAATAGATGATCAGATAATTTCACATGAGATCTCATGTCCTTAATGGATTATACATTGTTATAATATTGTATTTCAATGTTAATATATTATAGCAACAGCACAAGCATATCACTACAAGCAACAACAAAAACAATATGAATAAAAACAATATGAACTAGGAGAAAGCAGAAGGGGAAGAAGATACAATCAGCATAAACAACATACATAGTCTATGCACCATTTGTGACACAGCTGATCTGCTCAACATTTATTTCAAACATGACGCCACATCCAATTTCAATCTTTGAACCCTTGTCCTCCCTCCCACCCTTACTTCAATTTTGCACACTTTGTTGAGCTGAAATTAAAAATGTACAAGGAAAATATTGTTCACACCCCAATGTATACACTGCAAGCTGTTATCACGAACGATTTAAATCATCTGCATATCTTTCTAATCAATATAGCTGCCATTATTTAAACTTCTACCCTAAATCATAATTCATGTATACTTAAAGATTTTGAAGCAGAAACATTTACAGTGATTTCAGGTTGTACTTCACTCTCACTCCCTTTAAAAGTGTTTATAAACACATTTACATACATGAAGTACACAAAGATAATTTAACACATTTGAGCATATACATTTTCTTTACAGAACCTATTGAATCAGAATAAATACAAAATACTATGTATGATAGCCCCTTCATGGCTAGAGTATTTGTTTCACCGAAATTTTGCTTTTTGGTAACATTTGTGACAGTGAAATATGGCTTAATAGTGCAGAATAAAGTTCACAAGAATGGGACTGTGAAATCAAAGTTATATATTATAGTACATGTATTCATGTCAATAGTGCAATCAAAGTTATACATATTATAGTATTCATGTCAATATCAGAATCCAAGACACATGGAGACTTGGAGAGATATATATACAAATCACACACATCATTAAAGCTTACCCATCTTATAATCTAGGGCACAGCCAGCATCAGAAGTGTCATGTTTAAAATAATTCCAATTCTGTATTCCTTCTCAGTTTTCATCCACTGCAGTGTAAAAGTTTACAAAAATCTACATTAAATTACATGTAGCACATTTTAAGTCTAGCTGTTGTGCACCTAAACATTTGTTTTTGGAGATCTAAGCACCTGCAGATGCATCAGAAACTGTGCAGAAAGTCTAGTTTCAGGTGCAGAGCTGGATGCAATTTATTTTCAATAGTTTCAGTCGATGTTTTCATTTTTAGCCAGCTACTGTCACTTTACAGCCGGGACTGGACCGCTGGCTGGGGGCTCTGTTTCCACTGGGATTCCATAAATGGACGTTGGTACTTGTGGTAAGCATCCATAACCTTCACCAAAGAAGAGAACATTTAGAGCGCTAGATAATTCCTTCTCATGATCTTGAATAAAATGAGATTAGAACTGAGCCAAACTAGCTTCAACATGAAACATGACATGAACAACAAGACAGTTAAAAGCAGAATTCTCAGCTAAGACATGCTAAACAGTTTAACTCTGTCAAGTATATCACTTTTTATCAGAGTAATAAACATTAAGGATAAAGAAAGTGTAGTTCTGTCCTACAGTTGCAGGTTTGATTTTACTGTATACTAAACCTTTATTAAACCAGTTGATGGTAAGGCGACATTCCTCTTTCCCCATTGGTATATCTTGTCCTCCCCTACCTCCTTCCAACTATAAAGACTTGCAATAACTGGAACAGCTGGTAATCACCTGTTTCTCATTAAATTTGCTTCGTAAGGAGTACTCATACAAAGCCTCATACACATTCCCGTCCCAACGACCCAGTGCAGTGTCGAGCACAGCATCTGGAAAGTCAAAGGCATCCACCAGAACCACCGCATTGGGCCGTAACTCTGCCAGCAACGTCAGCAGCTGAGATTGAAGGAGTGCTGCCTGATGATGGCTGAGGAATCCATCCTGTTTTGTTTTTTTTTTCACCCCCACAGATATGGCCGCAAAAAAAGGGAAGCTACTTTAAAACACCTTGGCTTAAGTGCAGTGACAAATACTGGCAATAAATTTAACAAACAATAATAATAATAAAAATAAGCCAGCCACACATGGGATAAACTGAGTCACACCCATAAAACCCAATCTTTACTGTAAATGCAAGAGCATCATATGAAAAGCACAATATTATAATATGGTTGTGATATGACAGTGATGGTGATTGCTACGTTTGTACTTTACACACACAATATGCATGCACACACTTGAGTTCACTCCAATACAGGAGCTAGAACAGAAAAAGACTAGCCCTTTTACAGCAAGTTAAGCCAAAAAAGCCCTAGTTTAAGACACAACGAGATCACTAAGATGTGCTATTTAATTTCAATAAAGTAAGTTTACAATAATGCTACCAATAATGCGACCAGTCATGATGCAAAATGTTGGCTAACCTGTAGAAATTCTCCAAGACAACTATTAATGCCATGGATGGCATAAAGTCGCCAGAGACCTTCCATGACATGTTTCAGTTTTCCATTCAGGGGCTCGATGGCCTCAGCAAATGTTTGAACAAGGAAAAGCTGTGTGAAGGCCTTGAAAACAGATGAATTATTTTAAGTGTTAACATGTTTTTCTTCAAGTCCCTCAACAAAACTACATACATGCACCCGGTGAAGAAGCAAACAACAGAGGGTGTTCATACCTCATAAGTCAATAACACTTTATTACCCAGTACAAATTTATAGCCCTATGAAATGCCCGGAATAAAACAGTTTTCTACAGTCCTTCTGATATTCCGCTTTTAACTCTCATAAATTTTTCAAAACTTCAAAGAACACAAATAAGATTTTGGTTATTATTCAGTTTTGTTTTTGCCACAGCAGGAATTCTCCTTGCCTTACCACTGCAGCATTGACCAGTTCCACTGAATGGTCATTCCATGCCTCTCCTGATTGTCTCCCTTGCTGTACTGCTCCATTTAGTTTCTGTGTTGCATCAAACACCAGCCTTCCACAGCCAGGAAAATAGTCAAAATCAATATTTGCTAATTTCCTATTATTGCCCAACAGCCTAGAATGCTTGAACTCGAAAGCTGATTTACTATCACTGCCTTAAAGCCTAAAACAATCACGCTAAAAATATAGAAATGTCAATGCCACTCGTCCCATCAAGGGCAAAGGTCAAAATTTAAGGACAGTAATATATCTGGAAATAACAAAGTCTGGTATTAATGTAGTTTTATCAGTACCAATGATGCATCTAGCCTCCATCAGGGTTCCAAGAAGAACCAGGGAAAGCAAAAAGTCAAGTGGAAAATGATTTCACAAAAGTGATAACAAACCTTGATAGAAAACATCATCATCATCATCATCATCATCATCATCATCCTTTAGAAGACTAACTTTTTGATTTTTTTGTTGTGTTGATGGAATGCTACTACAGAAATCCTATGGATTGGAAATAGATGAATATATCAAGTAAAATCTGTCCAGCTGCACCACCAGTGACACAAAGATAATGCAACAACATCCTTTCTTAATACCGACCTTGCCTTATTTTTCAGAGGAACCTGGTCATAAAACCAGTGCCAGTTATGTTTCAATGACATCCTAAAAAAGAGGAATGCATTGAAGAAATGAATAGGGTTTTTGTGGCATCTTTGCATTCAGGTGATGATAGCAGATGATGAGAGAAGTGAGATATTTACTTACCTTTTTGCACGGTGTTTGTAGGCTGTGATGATATCAGACATGTTGAAGGCATCATCCAGCAAACTCCTTTCTCCAGAAGACATTTTCAGGAATCTCAACAGGGCTGGTAGTGTCTGCCCTTGAGCAGCTCTGATGCAGCTTTTTACAAGAAACCTGATATATTCAAAAAAGAGCACTTATAAAACTTTTAAATGATATTTTATAGTTTTAAAAATAAATTTTCATGAGTTACTTATATAGATGATACGTCTCAGATTAGCAAAGACAAAAGTGTAGTTTTTTTTTAATAGTAACACTTTGTGCTCATCAAACCCTTTAGAATAAGGAAAAAAAATGTTTGCAGAATGACCACAAAATGCCAGTCAGAAAAATGGATAGAAGACATTTCATGCAGCCATGCGCAGGCATGACATACGCCCTTGTATGCACAGAGAAACGCACATGCATTCACCCACAATGACATACACATACATCTAGATGTTATAAACACATATATAGTTACCTCGCTGTCTGCAGCATAAGTATGGTGTTCTCCCCTTCATAAGTACAAGACGGTTCGACGTACTTGAAGATTTTGGGCAGACCACTAGCCTCACTGTAACCATGTCCACCACAAGCCAGCTGACATGTTTTCACTCCCTCTGTGCACGTCCAACCTGTGTAGGCCTTCAAGGCAGCAGACAAGGCATGCAGCTAGGAACAGACATAGCAGCACAAAAGAAAAAGTGAATGTGAGAACCGCAAGAGACAAGACAGAATGCATTTAATTTTTGCTGGGATCCAGGTATTTTCAAATATTTAGGGATTCTTTTTTGTAATGAAACAAACTATAGTATATTATTCACTTGAATTATAACGGAAAACACTGCAAAGCACAAGATTTCTTCAACGAGATTTCATTTTATCAAGGCAGCAAGTACTCCCAGCCTCCCCTGGACACTACACTCTGAGGGTTTTGCCCAGTGTATCCCACAACGGACAATTACAGACTGATACGAAATATCAACCTTCACCGCAAACATTAACTGATGGATAATATCCAGGAAGTTAGGAAAACAGAAACTCTTAAATGAAATCATATCAAAAGCCAGTCGCTAACATGTGAACAAACAGTTATAAAAATAATGTGCACTACTGAGATGTTTTAATTCTGCTAACTGCTGTTAAAAAGGGTCAGTATTGGCAATATGTTAATGTTAAAGGGTTCCAGCCTTTTTTAAAGACTGCCTTGGTGGTCCATACATAAGACTTAAAATTTGCCAGTCTAGTAGCTGCCCTGCCAGATGCCTGGGAACAGCACTAGGACCGGTTGGCCCGGTGTCAGTATAATGTGACAGGGTGGGAATGAAGCCCGAGTTGTGACAGCAGTCCCATGTGTAGCAGCACATAAACTTTGTCTAAGCAACAACGTCCTGATACGCAATGACTTTACGGCCGGACGTTAAGCAACAATCAACCAATCAGCTTTTTTTTTTTAAAGTTTACCATTGGATTCAGCCGAAAGACAAACTAACAGACGTGCTGGCTACAGTTAGTTTTAAAAGAAAGGGAAAAGAAGTCATTCCTTTCTCATTTCTGTGATTCTTACACTAAAAACGCCGACTTAGGCCTCTCTTGTTTCTCAGAGAGAGGTTTAGCCAGACTGTACCAAGGGTGTTCCATGTAACTCGTGGCACTAAAATGTTATCTAAAAATGTATTTTGTGATAGCAAGTCAACTGGGGAGATGGGTCAGATTTCAAAACAGCCTGTTTCTGTACATTGTGTGTGTGGGACTGTCGAATACTTTTATCCAGCTACAGTTTAAGTTTTACAAAACCAGTCACTTTGCAATGGCTTTTGAGGGCAAAATCTTGGCGACAGATCTTATTATTGAAGAAGGCGATGAGGAATATAGCTGCAGAGCCCCTTCTACTTTGGTAGATATCTATCGGAAAAGCAGTTCTGCACAATCACAACTCCTTCTTGCTTTCAATATCAGAACACAAGCTGGGACAAAACACAACACAAAAAGACTACACAAACAGACTGTATTTTGTTTTGGCCGTTTCCTCTTTTGTATTTCTTATCCTGACAAAGGGGCAATGTTCCGAAAATGTTGACTGTGTCTGTTTTTGGTACAGAGAATCTGTTATTCTTACTTCCTGTTTGAAAAAACTAGGCCTATCCAAGACAAGTAGTAGAAAGACCAGGTTGAAAGGAAAGTGGAAAGAGTTTGGCACAGTAATTTACATGGCTGGAGCTCAAACATAAAAAACTGTCAATGGTTAGACAGAATGAGAGAAAATGATGTGAGTAGCTGAAGAACATCAAATGAAAAATGTTAAAATAACATAACTGTTAGTTTTGAGCTTTTGCATTATAGAAGGGAAAGAGAGAGAGAGAAAGAGACAGACAGAAAGAGAGAGAAACGAAACGAAAGAGAGAGAGAGAGAAAGAGAGAGAGTGTTGTGTAAGAATTTTATATACCTACTGCTAGCACTAAGCTGTTGAAATACAAAACACAAAGATTAGGTTTGTTGAAATACAAAACACAAAGATTAGGTTATTATAGGCTCTCTCACAACAAGTGTCTACAGTAATTTATTACAGAGCAGGTAACAAATAAGCTGCTTTGGCCTGATTTTTTTTAAACAAAATCACCCTCAGATTTCAGACGAGCTTTATTTTGACCCTTGGTTTGAAAAAAAATCCAAGCACTGAGCCTTGCTTTTGAGTAGGTTATGTGGATAATATCTTCTTACTACTGAACTGAAATGCTTGATCTGTTCTAAGGATTCCGCCAGTTGCTATTTCTTCAAAATGTGTAGAAGAACTAGAGAGTTTACATATAATTACATTGATTTCCAAAGCTTGTCACATTAAAATCATGTCTGATGGATCATGTCAGTTAACAAAGATGTAAGCCGAGACAATTTATTTATGCTATACTTACAATAGGCAATTCCTCAAATTTTCCCTTGTTGACCTGTGCTGTCACATTCTGGTTGTAAGCTGCTATTGTGTTCCCAGCAAACCAAATAGCATAGGCACTGGCAATCTGTGGAAACAAACGGAACTGCTGTGTCTGGAAGTCCAAAACTTGTACTTCTCCAGCGCTAGAAAGCAAAAACAAAAATAGACTGACTTTTTTTAAGCTGCAGCTTTTCTGAAATTAAACAGCTTTTATAATCATTAATAATAAGTATATTTATAAATTCTTTATTTTTCAGAATAATCTTGGATATCTGTTACGAGGTTTTGTCTCTTTTTCTTCCGCATACTCCCCTGCCAACCCCCAACATTACGAAATAAAGTTTCTGTTCAGAATAGCCAGTCACCACACCTGTTGACCATTAATCAACAGTTCATATTTTTACTTCCATATCTGCTCCATCCTTTACTAAACGAAACAAAAAGGACAGAAGGGAAGGAAGACAACTCTGAGTAAAAAGACAAGGACTAAAAGATACAAAAGTTACCCTGGCTCAATTTCTGACTGTCTTCGAACAGCACTGTACCGCACAGCAATTGTCACAGCCATAGACAAAGCGCGTCCATTCATGCCTGCAATGGCAGCTCGTAGGGATGTCATTCCAGCATACAGGAGTCGATCATTTTCTGGTGCAATGTATGTGCCATCTGGAAGAATCTGAAAGAATCATTTGAGGTTTGTTTAAATTACAGTGTTACTGCCTTTCACATGTCGCACGTCAATTTTAGTAAACTAAATGCAAGCACTTGGACATGCGTTACCCTGTGCTGTAGGTGCTTGGTTCCTTCTGGAATTGGACTTGTTTACTCAAGTAGGAGGACCCAATAACGATAGCTGTGCTTTACTATACCCTGTACATTGTACATGTTCTAGCTTGAACTCTATACTGTAATAGCTTCTAAAACCTAAACAAAAACATTTTTTTAAAAGACTGAGCTTAAAGTGGAGAAAGTGCTGTCAAAGAAAACTTAGGACTAAGAATGTAAACCTAGCAGTTAGTCATCCTGCCTCTCCCCCTCCCCCCAAATGCAACTATGTGTGTAAACCGTCAATAGCGATCTTGTTTATGTAAGGTCATTAATCCCCTTGTTTCAGCCACCACCTGGCTCTGTTATATAATCTTCAGGCCAGGTGGACACAGCAGTTGTGTGCCACAGGGGCTTGTTCAGACTTCTAGTTCAGGGTGTTAAGCACTGTCAGCGGGGCATACAGCCTTATGGTGAGAATGGGTGTCAGGGGAACCTGGCAGCACTCAGGGCACAGAAGGGATTAGGAAACAGCCATCACTAAGGTGTCTGGTGCCACCTCACTTAAGCTCAGACCCGGGGGGTAGGTACCAGAGGGGAGTTATGTCATAAGGAAGGCTGGAAAAGATTGTGGTGTCGACCACAGGGGTCTGATGAGTTCAAAGGGGTGAGAGCCAGGGGCCAGGGAATATCCATGTCTTCTAGGTTAGGACGGGTTGAGCTAGAGGTGCTCCAGTGGGGAGTTTGACAACGAGAAGTCTACGGCTTCCAAGAATCTGCCTGGAAGACCTGACACATCAGTGTTTAGGACAGCTAAAAGGGGCACCCCATGCAATACAGACTGTTGTATGAACTGTACGAACAACCAGGTGACAAGGCTTGTGTGGTCTACATGTGGTCATAGTGTGTCTGCAGTCAAATCAGGTATGTGAGTCTTGGTCCTGTCTTTAAAAGGGCAGGTGATGGAAGGAATTGTAAATAATATTCTCTTTTTTCTTTTACTGTATTATGGAATCTGTGAGTGTTTGTGGGAGATTGTAGGTGGATGGGGGCTCAGCCCATATGTGTGCAGTAACACACTAAATTATAAACAATACAGTGATATAGTTTCCACCTACACGTTTTCCTCTTTTAACAGCGGTCATGTGGAGTGAGCACAAGAAAAAGCTAGCTCCCATGTGACAAAAACTGTGCCCACACGCAGACTCTCACTGCCCTTTCTCTCCCGACTGTATACATCTGCACATCCAGGAACATATGAACACATCCAGGCATGCACAAAAACTATTTCCCTTACATTTCTCATCAGCGATGTCTCACCTGCCTCATCCATACCTATCTCACCTGAGAATACCGCATCAGCATGTTGTCTCGAGGAATACGAACATGATCGAATTTCAAGAACCCGTTGTCATTGCTATCAAAGCCAAACTTGTTGCCAATGTCACCCACAGTAATACCTATCACACAGTGGGTTAAAAAAAAATGTTAAACCAGTCAGCTAATCTGTGCAACTTCAGAAGCCTGCTATGGATTTTGAATAAGCATCAAACATGACAAGTGAATTATGCTGCGTCTATTGAAACCATCTAAGTTTCGTATCTGGAGTAATAATAAAGGGTTGGAGAAAAATGTCTTTCTAAGGTCTGTAAAACTCTTCTCCCATTTATTAACACATGTTTGAGGAGTAGATGAGCACAGAAGCTTTTCGTATAGTCCTTTTGTACTATAATAATCTAACAAAGGAAAAGTCACCTTGACTTTCAGAAAATTTGTGAGTACTAAGCAAGCAGCTTAAATTGTAATTCATGCAGTGGGATGTGATCAAACATAAGGATTAAGTTGTGCTCCACAGAATGTGGGATGTGAGAAGCAGCAGTGTCATAAAACAAACAGACTTACCAGGCAAAGGATGGTGAGTATTCAAGTCTCTTATCTGTACCAGGAAAAAATGATTGCCAAGATTCTGTCCTTTGGAAATGAGCTGGCCCATGACCAAACAGCTGTTGGAAGTTTTTCCCACTTGCAACACAAGCCACAAGGTTGTGGATCAGGCACCAAATTTATGCACAAGGAATTCTGACAATCCAAATGGCTCTCTGAAACCTTTAGCATTGTGTGATCTACTAGCATCCTGTTTTTCTCTTATTTTTTTCATGTGCATCTGCTTGTCTCATATGTGCAAGGATAAAGCATGCACATGTCGATGAAAGCACACACACACACAAGGTAGCTGCAAAAATTGTATAGTAACGTTTTTTTTTTAACTTTTAACTTTAGGAACTTTATTTGTTAACTCTGGACCCCAGATGGGGTATGAGAGACAAAGGGGAAAGGGGAACATTTAGGAATTCAAACAAATAAGTAAACATAAAATAAGAATAAAACCCAAGGCATGGTACATAGCATACAATGATGACTGTACAACATTTCGCTTAACTATTGGCATTTCTCAGTTCTTTCGTTATAACAGCAATAAATTTCACTACATTTGTCAGTTTTTTCTTGTTTTTAATATTAAGAAGGAGATCGAACTTTACAGAATTAGGGTGCTGATAAAAGAAAGGACTTATGTATTTCTTACGATGTTCCTGGAAGAAAGGACAGCACAAAATAT
Source organism: Lanistes nyassanus (assembly GCA_004794575.1). Classification (NCBI taxonomy): domain Eukaryota; kingdom Metazoa; phylum Mollusca; class Gastropoda; order Architaenioglossa; family Ampullariidae; genus Lanistes; species Lanistes nyassanus. The sequence continues at coordinate 10,371 of SMGT01002121.1, read as the reverse complement.
AGTGGTATTCATCTCCAATATCGCTTGCGCATTTAACACATACACATTCATTTCTAGGAATTCCTTCAAATCTATTGACATTAACTGTTAAATTGTTATTAATAGTCCTAAATTTAGCGAAATGGACAGCCAAGCTTTCAGGAAGTAAGGTCAAATAGCTTTCAGTACAAAACTTATTTTTAAACATTCTATAATTCCAATATATTTCGTTATTATCAATGGTTGTGTGCCACTGGTGTATATATTGGTCGCGCAGGCATGTTTTAACCTTTTCTTTGAACCAAGCTTGTGTGAACGGGAGGGTACCCTGGGACAACCACACCCAATTTAAAGATGTAAATACATGTATGGGACTGACTTGGAAACTGGTTAATAGATATACTCCACATACAAAACTTACATCCTCCAGGCCAGTATTTTATAGATGACACAGATGGTGAATGGATAACAAACTCTTGTGTGTTGGGGTCATAGGTCGCTGTTGTCTCAAGACCACGGAGAAATGAGCCTGGACATTCAGTGTATCCACATCAAGGAACATGGATGGCAGCAAGTCACAAGTCATATACAAGCACATGCACACACACACACAATCCCATACATAAACATATAATACACATAAGTATAAGTGCAGATCCATGTACACAGCATGCAGACACACTAGCATGCACAATTTACCATGCCCAATCTCTGTTTGAGCATATGTGCCCACCACACGGAAACTCTTCATCAGTGGTAGCCATTTTTCTTTTTGTGCATCAGAGGCCATTTTCTCCACAGTGCTAACAAACGCTGCAGAATGTAGGCTCATTCCAGAAGCTTCGTGTGGCATGATCGCCCTAAATGAACAGAGAACCATAAAATGCCTAATATCTTGACAACATTTGTAAGTACTGGACGAGCAAGAAAACTCTCATAGAGAAATCCTGGTCAATACTAAGGCAGTAGTAATTATCCATGTCATTACATGTAGATTAGTGATTTGTTATATTTCTCCGTGGTATAAAGGTTCATTTACATCTTTTCTGTACAGATCCCTCCAGTACTTTATAACATCATTTTTTATGTTCAGTTTATGCAGTAACTCAAACTTTTTCTTACAGTTAATGTAGGTAGTGTATTTTTACTCTAGCTTTAGTTTCCTATAGATGTTACATGTTTCACTCCCTTAAATCACATAGAACTGTCCTGATATGCACTTCACATGCAGTGGGATGTTAAGCAATTAACAACTAACCGACATAGAAGAAAAAAAAAGAAAGAAACAAATAAATAAAAAAGATGTTTCTTTTACACACTGTATATGGACTGGCACTCTGTCCTTTCTATGCTGGCATAAAATTAAATGCTTTGCACATTATTATTTGATTACTGCAATTAACATTACCAGGTAAACCCTTTTAAATAAATGCTGTAGGCACACAAATAGCATCTCACTCAGATAAGTGCATGCGGTCCACAAGATCTGAAAGTTCCAACTTTCTTTCAAGTTCTATCATGTGGGCATACTTCTGCAGAAGCAGCTCATACTGTTCCAGCCGTGACAATGTTGCATACTGCTTCAGCTTTAGCTTGGCAATGTCTTGAATGGCCACATTTTCTGAAAGTCAAAAATTTGCACTGTTTTACTGTTTTCAGCTTTCCCTTGGCAAAGCCTTACTTCAGTAGCATGGTTTTCTGGAAGTCAGAATATCTGCATACTGCTTTCACCTTTAGTTTACCAATGCAAATTGGCCAGGTTCTCAAGAAGTCAGGATTAAAAGCAATGTCAATAAATCTGACTCCTCCTTTCAGCAAAAGTGAGTGTGTATGCACACATGCGTACAACCAAAAAAAGTTATATCACTGAACTGTTCCCAACATAATGGCTGTTAACAAAAAAGAAAGTCAGAAAAAATGAAAAGAAAGTTTGGGAACGGACTTATGAAAAAAAACCCATACAGACAAGAAGCATATAAGTAGAGGTTTCATGTGCACCAAATAATAAGTTTTATCAAATTTAAGCTACTCGCCTGAATGACAACTTTTATTTATGAACCTCAAATAAATAACAACACCACCACCACCACCACCACCACCACCACCCACCCCCACTACCCTCTCCCCCCCCCCAAAAAAAAATGCCACTAGTGTTTCAAATCTTCCTAAATCTGGCGTAGATTCAGATAGAAGCAGATGGATTATTTATAACACCCCGACAATCCCACACTGTAAATGTTCAGTTATCTACATAATTTCTTCAGCACGCATGATAAAATTAATGACCATATCCCCCGCCACAATTTTGTGCATTTCCAAATTTCCAAAAGAAATGTTAATCATCACATTAGGAATCCCCTTTTAAATGGATGTGTAAAAATTTAAATGTTGCAGTGTTTGATGTACATATATTTTGATGATAATTTACTATTTTAAAAAGGAAACAATTACACCGATGGTAATAATGATACATAATTAATATTAAGGTACTTTGAGAATGACACAGGGTTCAGGTGCACTACACTGGTACTCCCACACCTAGCTTAAGTATTTATATACCCATGCAAGTGAGAGACGCCGTGAAATTTGTTTTTCGTTGTTATTGCAGTCGACCTACGAGTGGTGACTTGATGCTCCTGTACGAAAGTAATCTTATTATCTTGTTAGTGCTTTCCACGGTATGACGGTAAAAAGGAGTATGAACTTATTCTTTTATTGTCTTCTGGTCTGAAATAGGAAGTCCAGCAAGAAGTATGTCTTAAGTGTGTGTAGTATTGTATAGTAAGCAAGATTTCTTAACTATTCATTTTGAAAAAAAAATTTGGTTACCTCTTTATTTCCCCCCAACAGACTGCACACACACACACACACAGTTGCACACCTGCGCGCATACAGTCATACGCACACCGTAGAACTGGGACGGAGTAGACAGCACATATGAATGGGATAACGTTGAAATGAGGTTGGGATGTCTACTTTTAAAAAGAGAAACTTACGAATGTATCGCTTCCTTCTAGTTTTTTCAATACCGCCATATAGGAAATACGTTAGCTGATCGGCATCAAACGTTGCATTTTGTCTTTCCCGTTGTAGATCTCCATTAACTGGATGATCCATGACCACAATTGATGAATTGAGCTGCGGAGTGCTGATATTGTCGGTTACTTCCCTTGGCCATGAGAGACTGTGACCAAAGTCCACAAAGTTTACTTTGCTCCTGGGGCTGCTTGCATGGGCAATCTTATCGCCTGTTTATCCGTAAGGGTGCACGCAAAATACACAAGAAGAATGGGTCTTACAACCTTTCTTGTGCCGCTCCAAAATCCATTTGTATTAATTTTGTCTTCCCTCATAATTTAGAAAACAATCAATCGATTCAATGTGTCAATCTTGAAATCATGTCAGTGTGAAATACTACAATCGAGTACTATATAAAGGACCCCTACCCTACCACCACCACGTAGACTAAAAAAAAAATTCAACATCAACTAATTTATCGCTAAATGCAACAGCCACAGTGACAGTGCCTCCATCTCGCTTCGATTTTGTACTACGGGCCCAGGTAGAAATGTACGTATTTGGTACATGTGCACCAACTGTATATAAACTACCGCGATCCATCAAGTACGGTAACTCCTGTGCAGTAGAGAACATGGCGGAGCAGCCAACTACCGTCAATCCTGATTTGGCAGCGGAAAGACAAAATGCAACTTTTAATTCAGAGGAATTGACTTACTTTCTTTACAATGGACCCGAATCGACGAAAAGAAAGAGATTTCTTCGTAAGTTCTTTGCTGTATCCTGGTAATTCTAAGTAGATGATGTTCGACAGGCTTGATCGGTCAAAGTTCACTGGCGATGACTACTCGCAGGACAGCACACTGTCACAACATTGCCAGTACGCATGCGCCGGCCTTTTGTTTTTTCCGTGTCCGGGTCAAATTGCACCGTTTGGCGCCAGTTTTTCAAGACACTTTCATGGATGCACGTACGGCTCATGGTGAGTTACATATTAATTTAATTTTACTTTACAATAATTAACAAATGTATGGTCTGCGTGTAACATGATGCTCAGTATTAAGAATAAACAGTATCCCTAAATAAAATCGATAGATTCGTGCACTCAGTATTGAAATTTAAACTGTTCAAAAATGTTCCTGTGTAATAAAAATTGTCATAAAAGTTTTACAGTATTCATATTTTTAATTTTATAGCACTAAAATCATAATCCCAAAAGAAGTAAAAGTCATACTTCAGTAGGTATTTGCAGTCAGGGTGTTTGGAAAGGTTTGTCCAGTGTCTTTTGTTACAGATTTTGCGTTTCTTTTTAAGAATTTGTGTTGCTAAAGTAAGATGTTGTGATACAAAGAACCAGTCTGACAGGACAAGCCAGACACCCACCGTGTAGACACAGACATTTGGCTCATTTTCCAATGGAGTCGCTTCAGCATGCTAAACCTTTAAAGTTATGTGAAAAATAGCTTCGTGATGAAAAAAAATTACAATTTTATATTGAACAGAACAAAAATATTTTGCTCTTGGCTTAGATACCTTTTTGCTTCTGCAGTTGTATGGTGAAAGCAAGACTGAACACAATGACACTGATTTCAGTGGAGTTTTTGTGGACACTAGACTATAAAGGTTTTTTTCAATTTAACAACCACTTTGTCTCACTTTCACAGGTTCATAATAATGGCACATCAACAGATTGGTCAATTCACATTACTTTTTGTCATTTGATAAAGAATGCTCAGGCTACTTATGATGCCAGTCTGTGACACACCGTGAGCTCTGCTACTCATTAGAAAAATATATTTTTTTGTTGTTGTTCTTCAGTACACTGGTTGTGTGTGCTATCTACATATACATATACAATCTGCACTCACAAAAATCACTCTGTCCATCAGCATTGAGGGTGTCTGGCAAGTCTTGGCCCAGCACCAGTGGTTTTTGTGAGGTAGGACTCTTCAGTATAGTAGTGTAGTCCATAGCACTGTTGGTTTTCTTCTGGGTTTGCTGCTGTGTGTGTTTTATGTGCAGGTTCCTGCTGATTCAGATTGTCATCAGGCCATTGTCAACTGATCATAATGAAGGGAGTCCACCTACTTTCACAAAAATCACTGCAGAAGTTGTCTCCACAAGTTGCAATTCCATAGTACACAGTCTTTTTAGAGCAAGTACCAACAAGGTCAGAGTGTACACTGGAGAGGTGGGGGGGTATTTGTTGCTTAACATCCAACTGCTAACTAGTACACTGGAGACTGATTCTGGAAAAGTCATGAAATTTGATTTTCTCCAAGAAATATGCACCCTGGAGAAAGGCTACAAGTAAGTACATCACTTCCCCATAGAGTGTTGATTTAGAACAATTTCCCTTTTTGTGACACCCTTCCCCCAAATCTGTCCACAGCTGTTGCTGATTTAAAGTTCAGTTTTAACCATTTCACTGCATGAAAGTGATGCAGATGTCGTGGTGTCCAGGTGCGGGTCTGGGTAACTGTCATTCTAAAATTTTAGTTTGTATTACTTTTAAAAGTATTGGATATTATTAAAAAAATACATGGGTAATTGAGCAGGAGGTAGTTGCAGGCATATATATATATTTTATGTGCACGTCTGTGCTTTGGAAAAAGACAAAAAAATCTGGATATCAATTTTTGTAAACCAAAAAATATGAAACCTGTCCCCTTAGTTAAAATATTCTTGGTGTGCATTATAATTGTTTACAAATTATATCTATGCTTTTCTCCACTGACAAACATTCAATGCAATGTTTGGCTTATGTTTTATAATGAATAAAAGGAATATGGTTGTAATTGAGTGTCTGTCATTTTCTTTGTGGTTGGTTTTCCCCAATATTTAACATTCTAGCCATCTTGTGTTACAAATTATGTTAACCATGATTGTGGCACAAGGCTTGGACCAACACCGTAAACCTGGTAAAAGAAATGAAAAACGCGAATTACTCCTTGGGGTGAAATGCAAGGTGACAACACAGGAAATTAACCAAGCTAAAATGTCATTTTGGGGTATTACCCCTTCTTTAGGATGATACAAATAGATAACCAACACTGGGTACTTAAATGTAACAGCCTTGTGAACTTTGTATGTTTATTTAGTTCGTACGTGCATGGCCCTGTCCAAACATAGCCACACACAGCCAGGTCAATCGAACAGCCTGCCATCCTTTATCTTACTATAAAACTGTTAAAATGTAAAATACTGTAACAGCAACAAAACTTTTTGTCCAGTTGAAAAAAAAGTTTCTCCAGTTAAAAACAAAACACTGCATGGTTTCTCCAAAATAACAAAACACTGGTTTCTCCAGCTGAAAATAACAAAACGCTGGTTTCTCCAGTTGAAAATAAAACACTGGTTTCAGGAAACGAAACCCTGTATCTCCAGTTAAAAACAAAACAGATCCCTGGTTTCCCCAGTTAAAAATGTCCAGACGCGTTTTGAGTATGAAAGCAATCCAAAAATCTCAAGGCAGGAGCAAGCCCAAGCAAACAATAAAATTGAAACTGACTTTATATTGTGCCGCACTGACGTCGCAAGAATATACTATTAGTTGGAGGATTTGTCTAGTCCGGCCGATCCAGTGACTGCTACAGACTAGGTTTATTGGTGAAGAGACTGCGATAACTCTCACCGATCAACCTACTTGGATAATTGATCCAGTGGATGGCACCACCAACTTTGTTCATAGCATTGTGTGCTTTTCACTGGGTGTAACCATCCACCAGCAGATAATCTTGCACTCCACATCAAATTCACTGATGTACACAACTTGACCTTGGGGCCTGGTTCACTGTGCGGGCTTGACACACCTGACGTGACCTCTCATTATGGTTATCTTCATTGTTTTCATTGTATTATTATTACTTTTTAACTGAGTTTTGTATCCCGGATACACAGTGGCGTAATTTTGCATTGTTTCCGTCCATTAATTGGAAACAACTTTGTACTTTTGTGTGGGAGCTCTGTGTACTCACAGTGTGCCTAAGTTACAGTACCCTGCGTGCTGCTCAGCCAACCTACTTCTCGCTGACCAGTTCCACTATGCAACAGCATACTACAGTCTCCACGACGTTATCATCAGATCGTTATTGTGTTCACTTTAACTTAATCATCCAGTGTCTGAAGCCAACTCAGCTGTTTGTAACCACACGTCCCATTCGTTTGATGGACCTGAGCAGTTTCAAAACAGATCTGTAGAACACGTGCGGTCCTCTCACGATTGCTGAGCTTGATAAACCCCTTCGTAAAGCCCTCGATACACACGTTCCTGTCCGGCGCTGTCGAGTACACCCGCTAAAGGCAGCCCACTGGTACCCGACCATCCATGAAGAACTGCGCCAGGCTAAGCGTGCGCGCCGTCGCGCAGAAAGGCTCTGGCTGAGATCACGCCTCACCATACACACACAACTATATCTTGCAGCGAAACGCTCCGTTTCCAAGCTAGTTTTTGCAGCTAAGAAATCCTTTTTTCAAGCACAGTTTGTCAACTATTCCTCGAGCAAAAGCTGTTTGAAATCTGTAACAAACTGACTGGTCGAAACAAGGAATCGCCACTTCCCACTGACGTTCCTGTCACACAGCTACCCGAGGCTTTCTGTCAGTACTTCCTCCGCAAAGTCGCGGATATTCGAGCTGAGCTGGACGAGACGGTGCTACACTGTGGACCTCCAGCCCTTGCTGACAACCTGCCATCTTGTTCATTTCATTCCCTCCAGCCCAGATCTCAAAGCTGTGATATTAAAATCTAAACCTACTACCTGCCCTCTGGACCCCATACCAACCCACCTTCTCCTTGACTGCCTGGATGTTCTGCTCCCAACTCTCACACAGATCGTAAATGACAGTCTGTCATCAGGAGTCTTTCCATCGCTCTTCAAGGCTGCAATAGTCAAGCCTTCTCAAGAAACCCACCCTTGACGCAAAAAGCCTCAAGAACTACCGCCCAGTTTCCAACCTACCCTTCCTCTCAAAAGTGGTTGAAAGGGTCGTCCTAAATCAACTTCTCGCCTAACTCAACTCAAATGACCTAATCTCTCACTCCCAGTCAGCATATCGGCCATTCCACAGCACGGAAACAGCTCTGAGTGTAGTTGTCAACGACATTTTGTCTGCTCTGGATGGAGGCGATGTGTCTTTTCTGACCCTCCTTGATCTTTCCGCAGCGTTTGATACGATCGACCATACCATCCTCCTCAATCGTCTCCATGATGTATACGGCATCTGTGGGTCGGCGCTGGCGTGGTTCCAGTCCTACCTCTCTGGTAGAACTCAGTCTGTACTTGTCGCTGACCAATTGTCAGCCCCATCAGCATTGTCTCTCGGAGTCCCTCAAGGATCTGTCCTGGGCCCTATCCTTTTCATCCTATACATCAAACCACTTTCATCACTCATTCATTATCACACGGTCTCCACCCAGTCCTATGCAGACGACACCCAATTATACAGTTCTTGTCCTTCAGCTGATGTACGTGCCAGCCTCAGGACCATGCAGACTTGCATATCCGGTGTCAACGCATGGATGGTCCACAACAGACAAAAGTTGAACGACGAAAAAACAGAGGCTGTCTCGATCTTCAGTAAAAGAAATGCTGGAATGACAGAATATCCCACAGCAGTTCGGATTGGTGATGTCGACATCCCTTTCGCCGACTCAGCAAGAAACCTCGGTGTTACTATTACCTCTAACATGACACTTGACAAACACATTTCCAACATCTGCAGATCCGCTTATTCTGAACTCAGAAAAATCAGCAGCTTCCGTCACCTTCTGTCCGATCAGGTTGCAAACACATTTGTATGTGCCTACGTTCTGTCTAAACTCGACTACTGCAATTCCTTGCTAGCCGGCTGTCCTCTGTATCTGCTACAGAAGTTACAGAAACTTCAAAACTCGGCCGCTCGCCTTGTCCTGAAAGCGCGCAAAACAGACCATGCCACACCTCTCCTCCGCACTCTGCACTGACTCCCCATTCAGGCTCACATCGATTACAAGTTGTCTACTCTCTGTTTCAATTTTTTCACCGGTGCATGCCCCAGCTACTTTTCAGAACTTCTTACAATCTACACTCCACTGAGACAGCTCGATCCGCTCCTCTTCCGACGATCGCATTCTCTCAGTACCCCGCATCAGGACAAAAACATACGGACAGCGCATGTTCACCTTCTCGGCATCCACCCAATGGAACTCACTTTCCCACAACATTCGCCACTCCCCATCACTACAGACTTTCAAACGTAACTTAAAAACTTTTCTTTTCCGCAAGTACCTTGACTGACGTCGCGACTGCCTGTCTGCATTAACCTACAATTATGATACTTTTCCACCCATCTGTGACTGAAGGACGATCTGTATCCCAACCTGTGTTTCGTTCGTCTCTCCCTCTGTGTGTATGTTTCGTTGTTTTCACTGACTGTGTGCCTCGTCCGCGCGAAGTGTGCATGAAATGTGTTCTCGCGCGTTACAAATCCACATTTATTTATTATTATTATGACTCTCAGCTGAAACATAGCCAATCAATGAAAGATACCAATAAAGCCCAATAAGAGTTTGTTTTTAACAGGTCTGGACTGGCTTGCATGACTGTTCTTGCTCCCTGTTTATAAGTAAAGCTCCACTTAAAATACAGGACGAATGGGCCTTACGACCGCTCTTATGACTGAAAGTGCTGGTACGCACGCTCGTCTATGCACAGCCAGCCAGCCCTGGAGACGAAGCTAGCAGGACAGCACCCAGTGGTAGTGCCGTGTGCAAAACTACAACGTGTGCGCATTCAGCACGGCAACAGTACAGAGACGAAGCTTGCAGGACAGCACCCAGTGGTGCCGTGTGCAAAAGTATACCCGCGCGCGGTCGACACACACACACACACACCGCATTGACCCGGAATTGAAAAGTTGACTCATGCGCATGAGCCATGTTTTGACCGAGTGCTGTCCTGCGGGTAGCTTCACGTGGTCCCTCAGTCCCAGTCATTATCTCTTGGCTTTCCATTGGGAAGCGTGTGGGTGCTGTATGGGTGTGTTTGCTGGAGCTATATAATAATGTATAATAAAAATATCAGTGTGGGCTGTATTATCACATTGTGTGGGTCGTGAAAGTCACTAAACAAATAAAACCTGCTGTTAAGTCAATGAGGGTTGCAACAGCCTCTGACGTCACTATACATTAGCAATCCATGGGTGCAACTCCCAGAACTCCGAGAAATTGAACTTCGGGGGGGGAAAAAAGTGCTAGAATCCCGAATCCGTGTACACCTATCCATCGCTCTTTACTCAAAAGAAAGACAGAAAGAAAGAATATGTGTTTGCAAGTACACCTCTTAACAGATGTAGTCGATTAAACTGTCAGATCAACTCGGACTCTCTTCCAAA